>CM033108.1:13116509-13447758 GCA_019321725.1 Paulownia fortunei
CATTATATCGACTCTTGAGACGTATTCATGTGGATTTGTACAATGTGTAATTCTTGATTTGTGGGATCATTTTTGAAATGATATGAGCATTATAATATTGGAAATTTGACATTAAAAGACCATGTTTACCAGTTTATAAGAAAATAAGATAGGAAGCATATCCTCAACCAATAGAGGGCGTTTAAGCCGTTACTGAACGTAAAACCAGAGGAAGATGTAAGCCACAATCACTACTATATGTATATTCACGTATAAATAGGTAATTTTTAAATTTTGTGTGTCCTAATTTTTAACCTTTTTGATAAAAGAAAAAGAGATGCAATAATTTCATTCCCTATTCACACCTCAATAAATAACACCGTACTCATTCTATTTTGGCACAACTTACTATGGCTTCATATATTTCATAGACATTTAGGGTGAGTATGATAAGTCTGACTTTAATAGCTACGGAGTACCGTTATCCACCACTTAACTGGAAAAGAAAAAAAATAAAAGAAAGAAAGCCTTCAAAATAAATAAAGTAAGAGAACATAAGTTTATATATATATATACAACTCTAGTCATAACAAGGGTTAGAAAGAAAAAGAATTTTCTCCTGTGAAAATTGATTTTCTACAAATGGTTTAACTTTTTGTCCATTTACTTTGAATATGCTACAATTTATAAGATTCTCAATGTCAATCTCCCTATAAGGATATACTTTTTTTACAACAAAAGGACCATTTCATCTTGATCTCAATTTTCTAGGAAACAAATGCAATCGAGAATTATAAAGCAAAGCCTTTTGACCGACATCAAATATTTTTCTTGAAATTTTATTATCATGAAATCTTTGATTCTTGTCTTATAAATTTTAAAATTCTCATATGCATAATTTCTCAATTCTTGAAGTTCATTGATTTGCAATTTACGTAATTTTGAAGCTTCATCAAGGTTGAAGTTAAACATTTAGATTACCCAACAAGCTTTATGTCCAAGTTCAACAGGTAAATGACAAGGTTTTCCATAAACTATCCTATAAGGAGACATGCCTAATGATATTTTGAAAGTAGTTCTATATGTTCAAAGTGTATCGGTAAGTCTAAGCGACCAATTTTTACGGTTTGGGTTGACTATCTTTTCCAAAATTTATTTTATCTTCCTATTTGCAAGTTCAAGTTTTCCATAGGGTGATAAGGGGTTACAACTTTATGTATGATACATATTTTATCATTAAAGTTCAAAAAACTTTGTTGCAAAAATGTGTTCCCCCATCACTGATAATAAATCGAGGAATTTCAAATCGACTTAAAATATTTTCTTTCAAAACTTTTATCACTATTTTGTGACCATTATTTCGACAAGGAATTGCCTTGATCTATTTTGAAACATAATCTATGGCAACCAATATGTAAATAAAACCAAATGATAATGAAAATGGTCCCATAAAATCAATACCCCAACAGTCAAAGATTTCAATCACTAGGATAGGGTGTAGGAGCATCATATTTTGCTTTGAACGGTACCGTAACTTTGGATAATTTTCTTAACTTTTGCAGAAAGTGTAAGTGTCTTTGAAAAGAGTTGGCCAATAAAACCACATTGTAAGATTTTTACAGTGGTTTTCTTTGCTAAAAAGTGACCACTATATCCGTTTGAATGACAAAATTTAACAATATTACTTATCTCATTGTTAGGCACCCATCTTCGAAAGATTTGATTAGGACAGTATTTGAATAGGTATGGATTATCCTAGTAATTATTTTTCACCTCAATCAAAAACTACTTTTTATCTTAAGAGTTCCAATGCGATGACATCTTTCCTATCACAAGAAAATTAATAATATCAGCAAACCAAGGTAAAATAGAAATATTAAATAGTTGTTCATTAGGGAAAGTGTCATTAATAGGTGTGGTTTGAAGTGAGTCATCACAAACAAGTCACGACAAATGACTAGCCACCACATTCTGTACTCCCTTTTTGTCTTAAATCGTAATATTAAATTCCTGGAGTAAAAGAATCCACCTAATTAGTTTAGGTTTGGCATATTTTTTAGACAAAAGATATTTCAAAGTTGCATGATCAGTGAAAATAACAACCGGTGAGCTAACAAGATAAGATCTAAATTTATCCAATGCAAAAACTACAACAAGTAATTCCTTTTCAGTAGTTGAATAATTCAATTGAGTACTATTTAAAGTTTTACTTGCATAGTAAATAACATATGGTTTCTTATTTTTTCTTCGTCCTAAGACAGCTCCAACAACATAGTCACTGGCATCACATTATTTCAAAAAGTAAAGTCCAATTTGGAGGCTGCGTGATTGGAGCAAATGTAAGCATGCTTTTAAGCTTAACAAAAGCATTTTTAAAATTTTCAGTCCATTCAAAAATAGTATCTTTTGTTAGAAGATTACACAAATGTTTAGATATTATACTAAAATTTTTTATAAATCTTCTATATAAACCAGCATGTCCTAAAAATGATCTTACCTCCTTCATAGTCTTTGGTGTTGGCAAATTAGTAATTAACTTAATTTTAGATTTATCAACCTCAATACTTTTTAATGAAATAATATGCCCAAGAACAATACCAGTTGTTACCATGAAATGACATTTCTCCCAATTGAGCACAAGATTCTTTTCTTCACACCTGATCAAAACTATTTCTAAATTAGATAGGTAATCGTCAAATGAATTACCAAAAATAGAAAAATCATCCATGAAGACTTCAAGAAAATGTTCAACCATGTCACTAAAAATATTAAGCATGCATCGTTGGAATGTAGTTGGTGCATTACATAATCTAAAAGGCATCCTTTGATATGTAAAAGTACCAAAAGGACATATAAAAATTATTTTCTATTGATCTTCAAGTACAATTGCAATTTGATTATACCCGAAATATTCATATTAAAAGTAATAAAATTTATGTCCCGCAACTTTTTCTAAAATTTGATCCATGAAAGGTAATGAAAAATAATCTTTTCTAGGAACTAAGTTGAGTTTCTTATAGTCAATGCACATTCACCAACCAGCCGTAGTCCTAGTTAGAATTAATTCATCATTCTCATTCTTAACTACAGTAACTCCAGATTTCTTAAGTACAACTTGAGTAGGACTTGCCCATTTTCTATTAAAAATAGGATAAATGATTCCATTATCTAAGAGTTTAATAACTTTATTTCTCACTACTTCTTTCATATTAGGATTTAGCCTTCATTGCATTTCTCTAGAAGGTTTAGTATTTTCCTCTAGATAGATGTTATGTGTGCAAATTAAAGAATTAATACCTTTAATATCAACAATGGTCCATCCTAAAGCATTCTTATGCATTTTTAGAATTTTGATCAACTTGCCTTCTTGAGATGCATCAAGTTTGGAAGAAATTATTAATGGAAAAGTCTCATTCTCACCCAAGAAAGAGTATTTCAAATCAACTAACAAAGGTTTCAAATCAACCACAAGAACTTTAATACTTGATGGAATATATTTTACTATGGATGATGAAAGTTTTTCAAACCTTGGCTTTCAAAAATAATTTTGTTGTAACTATGAAAATTCAGAGAGAGTATTAGCATGTGTTTTTTTACAAATACTTTCACTTTTAAAATAAGTCTTCGAGAATCTGAAAAGTTAGTGGTAGTAAAGTATTCATGAACAACTTCCCAGATTGAATCCGGTTCTTGTACCTCGACATCTTCTGTAGGTTGCTTACAAGTATTAAACACATTTAGTTTCAAAATCATATTTCCAAAAGATAACTTTAAAATACCATTCCTACAAATGATCAAAACATTTGAAGTTGCAAGAAAAGGACGACCCAAAATTATAAGAATTTGTGTGTGTGTTTGTGCAATAAGCTCTATGTCTAAACTAATGAAATCAATTGAAAAGTAAAAAATATCAATTTGTACGAACACATCTTCTACTACTCCCTTATGAACTTTAATCGAATGGTCAGTCAATTAGAGTACAAGTTGTTTTAAGTTCTCCCAAACCTAACTGTTCATAAACTAAGAAAGGTAGAAGATTTACACTAGCACCAAGATCAAGCAAAGCACACTCTATTCTAGTGTTTCCTATGATACATGAAATGGTTGGACAACCTGGATATTTGTACTTGGGTGGAGTGAATTGTTGAATGATTGAATTAGCACTTTCAGTTAAAAATGCCTTCTATTGTACATGATGTTTTCTTTTGATTGTACATAAATCTTTCCAAAATTTGGCATAAGGTGGAACTTGATTGATTGTATCCAACAATAGAATATTAATCTTGACTTGTTTAAAAAATTCAAAGATTTCAATATTTGAGTTCAATTTTTGAGTTGCTTGTAATCTTTGAGGAAAGGGTGCTGGAGGTAAATATTTTTCTTTTCCATCATTTTCACACTTACCTTTATCGTTAAGACTATTTCCATTCTTCGTTTATAAAGGTGGATTACAAACTTTCTCGTTGGGATGAATAGTATTATCAATAACTTTTCCATTCCAAAGAGTTGTGACTGAACTAGTCTCATTGACTGAATTTTCATCTGAAGAAGAAACATGATACTGAGTGGAAGGATAAGGTTGAGGTTGAGCAGCAAATTTACCTTTTTCATGAGTACGCAAAGAAGCTGTCAGTGTTGAAAGTGTGATTTTGATTTCATTGATAGCTTGTGAAGTCTGATTATTAATGTTTGTTTGTTCATGCATAAATGCTTGCAAAGTCTCCTTAAGGGATTTTGTATGTGAAGATGGATAAGAATGAAACTTTGGTGGTTTTTGTGAATGCAATGGTTGGGCACGATTATCATCTCACCAACTAAAATTGAGATGATTCTCCATTGTAGATTATAAGTTTCAGAATATCGAGAATGGAAAGGTTTTTTGAATGTGTTCATGAAATTTGCTTATACTGGAATGTTTGGACATTCATTGGTGGAGTGCTTCAAAAGTTCACAATTGCTACAAACTTCTTCCTTTTGTACATATTTGATTTTTTTTACTTTTTTAAGTTCCATGGCTTCAACTTTTCTTGTTAAAGTAGCAATCTTAGCATTTAGATAATGTTCTTGGCTAAGGTAATATTTTTCTTTATTACTATTAGAAAGATTAGATCTAATAGAACCTTTGGAAGAATTAATACTATGCCATGATTGAGAGTTTTCTGTCAAATGATCTTGATATTCTAGGGCTTCATCAGGTTCTTTATCAAGAAACCCACCATTACACATTATTTCAGGAGTTAAACCTTTATAAAAGAAACTAATTAAGTGTTATTTTTCAAAACAATGATGGGGCATGAATTCAACAAATCTTTAAATCTTTCCCAACATTGAAAGAAAGCTTCATTAGAAGTTTAAAAAAAAAATTGAATGTCTTTACAAAGCATTAATTTTCTGAGTTGGAAATAATTCTTTCAAAAATTTAGCTTGCATTTCTTGTCAAGTGCCAATTAACCTTGCTTTTAAAGAATTAAGCCAAATTTTTACTTTATCTTTTAAAGAAAAAGGAAATAATTTGAGCTTAACAATCTCATTTGTGCAAATTTGATTATTAAAAGTCACACATACTTTATCAAATTCTTTCAAATGCAAGTAAGGGCTTTCAAAGTCTAAACCATGAAAATTAGGATTTAAAGGGATCATACCTGGCTGAATCAAAAGTTATTTGCATTTAGAGAAAAAATAAAATAAGAAAGAGAAGAATTTTGAGGAGGTTGCAAGTAATAATGCACGATACGTACGTGTTGATTCTCATTTTCAGCCTAGACAATTTCATTTTCAGCCATGGTGGAAATGTGTGGAGATGATTCAAACAAATTTCCAAACAAAATTTTAGAATTATTTCTCTAAACACTGAGAATTAAGACGGTGATACCATATAACCATATATATATAAAGAAAATAAACAAACTATATTTACAAAGAAAAAATATTAACAAACCTGAATACTTACCTTACCTTCCCCGGTAACGACGCTAAAAACTTGCTACAACTTTAAAGTTGAAAACCCAAGTGGAGGTTGTATTAAGTAATAAATTTCTCGTGAGTTTGAGGTCGATCTACAGAAAAGTTGCTTGAAGAATTCAGGATTATAATTCTAAAAAAAATGAGATTTATGTAATTCAAAATATATGAAAAATTAGTGTTTGCTGTAACTAAAGAAAAACCAAAATAATAAAAGTATTGAGGATTAGGGATCTACTCTTGAGTTTTGGATAGAAAAATAATTATTTATTATTTTTACCTTTCTTAATTGCCACTATTGGAATCCATACAAAATGAAGGTTCGAATGGAAGATATTATCAAATTGCTCATGTAATAAGGTAGTCATGATATTGTCTTACTATTTGCAAATTATATCTTAACGCCAACACTTATTTATGGGATCAAGCATTTATGCACACATTTGTCAATAACAAATCAATATTTCATATTAGCAGTCGGTGGGATAGAACCGTATAATAAGCTAAATGAACCCAAGTATTTATTGTGTCATTGGAGATACATAAATCAAGAATCACCACAAAACAAGTAGGGTTTAAATCAAAACTCAAAATAATAAGACAACACACTTAAATATTTTCTACCTTTATAACCATTCCTCTTTCTCCATCAAGAGGTTCACATTTTTCCTCATCAAAATAAGGTCCATAGGGCTTTTGATCATGAAGTTATGCTCAAAATACAAAAACTGCACAAGTTTGGAAACTTCTTTTGATCTTTTTATATTCATTGATTTCCTAACACAAAATATTAATAAAATATTAATATTAATAAGAATAAAGCAATAAAAGTATAAAGGATTTAATACAAAAATATGTCAAAATATGCACTTATCAAAAACTTCAAAGGTTTCATAAGCTTCTCAACTCTATGATTCCTAGGTTGTGTTATCCTTATGGTCATGTATAATATTTCCTCTCTCGAGTATTGAATCTCATGCATCAACAATCTCAATTAATGGCAAAATAATCAAGATACAGTACTAAGCAAGACTACCCAAATAAGATGAATAACTTGAACTAATACTATTTGGAATTCAAAACATAGGATCAAATAAGGTTACATCATCCTTTAGAAAGAAAAGTTTGTTCATCATGTATGAATATAACGTCAAGAAATACAAAAGAAAAAAACATGAAAATTGTTTACCAATTTTTGAAGGGAGAGAAATGGTTGAGACTCTCTTTGTCTCCAATAATAGCTTCCTTGTTTTCAAGAATGACTCTCTTTCTCTCAAGAATGGCTCTCTTTGTCCAGCAGCACTTTCTTCTGTCCAAAATAACTTCTCAAATCCCAGAATCCTTTGGAGGCTCTTTGGGGTCCTTAAAATCTGGTGGGAGATGCTATAAAGAGGGTAAAAAGCCCATTTTGCCCCTTTATACACGTGGTAGCACTTAGGTGCTAATTGGACAGCTAAGAATTGAATATTATGAGTTTCTGCAGTGCCTGTAGCCTCTTGCAACTGATTTTTCAATGATTTATATGCCAAAAAAGCTTTTGGTGTTTTCATAATAATTGCATCCCTATCTCGTAACTTTCTATATATTCATGAATCATCTCAATAAGACATCTGTGCAGAGAGTTATGGCTAAAATACCAAGATGTATCATACTTAAAAGTTTTAGTCTAGTGTTCTCTTAAACTCAATGTTTCTCATTGAAATCAAAAGAACTAGATTTTGTATAAATATAAAAGTTGTAGATATATCTCTTGGTTTTCTAATACATCAAGAATCAAGTCAATATGATATTGGATCAAAGACTAATGATTGAAAAAACAAATACTGCCATGACAAGCAACAACAATGCGGGTTCTTTCAAAATTTCAACCAAGTTTTTGTTTCTCTCTATTTCCTTCCCATTTTTCCATTACCTACAAGATTTCAATATAAATGTATAAAAAATAGCATAAATACTTTAAAATAAACCAAAAGTTAATCAAAAGGCATATGAATTGTTGGTATAAAAACAACTTATCAATTATGAACCTAGCTTAATTGTGATTAGGAATGATGTGGGTTGGGTGACGGTGGGTCTTCCTAATATAATTAGTGCTCTCTCTCAAAACAGACCAAATCTATCCCTAGTAGGCCACCGACATCATCCCTAGCTATGGGCCATCTCACTAAGAGTGTCTTGAGCTTTGTGAATTCCACTGGCTTTTGGTTTTCACACCTATGACTACCGCATGTACCTATGCCTACATCTCTATAGGGGTTGATCCATGGCATATACTACCCTGTCCATTGCTAAAACTTACCTCTCGATCTTAATTACAACAATTAGAATCAACTCGAAATTAGCTAATCTCAAGAAATAAACACATAGCATATGCTCATTGCAATAAAAACAACATTCCAATCACAACAAAAAATTCAACTCATAACTCTATAGAAATGGCTTTCCAAGCCTTAACAAAAGTAGATTAGCTCATACTGAAATTAATTAAGCACGAAGTATTTCCAAACATCATGATTCTTACAAATTTCTCAAATCTAAACAAAATAAAAGAAGAAATGAAAGTAGAAGGTTACAACCACTAAGTGATTCTTCACTTCTCCTTCAAAATCTTCAATTCCCAGTGAAGCTCCTCATTTTCTTGTCTTCAAATCCTAAGCTCCTTAGTAATAGGTGTGTATGTTTTTGGTGTAGTGTGAAGAAATACAGAGAAATGGGCATTTTGGGTGGAGAGGAAAAGTGTGTGAGAATTTTAGTGTGGGTGTTGAATTGTGTGTTGAATGATGTATGAATTATGTTTGTGTATAGTGTATCTATCAAGAGTATCACATGGGTAATGATGTATAGGTGTACTAATGTGTAAATCTCATAAAAGATGTCAAAATTCGTGATCCTTCGCACTTGTTGCAAAAAATGCATCAACATCTTTTCGGTTAGCAGGGTAGGGCCTAGGAACTATACATTTTGTCCAAAACCAATTTTTATAGTGCCTTGGCGCTACACTTGCTGCCCAAGATTAGTTCTACAGCTCCGCAACCTATTTCAACAAATTTTTCACCACTTTCTCGGCCGAACTGGATTTTGGTATCTTCATAAGAATTATAATCCTTTCTTTTGTCTTTTTATATCTCCATGAATCAGCTCAGTATCATATTTTTGGAGAGCATTATGCTAGAAATATAAAGATTGCGCATCTGAAATTTTGTGCCAACTCTTTAACCAATTTTTCTTCTTTAACTCTATTTCTTGAATTCTTAGTTCCTACACACAATTATCACAAATTAAGATACAATTGTATCAATTGTAAGGCAAAAACACGTGCAATTATGCT
This sequence comes from Paulownia fortunei, assembly GCA_019321725.1. Taxonomy (NCBI): domain Eukaryota; kingdom Viridiplantae; phylum Streptophyta; class Magnoliopsida; order Lamiales; family Paulowniaceae; genus Paulownia; species Paulownia fortunei. Next base: position 13,125,778 of record CM033108.1, read on the forward strand.
CGTGGAGGTGTCGAAAATGTCACACTTGATGAGGCCATCAACAAACTTACCTTTGCTTGTGCTCGAGCAAAACTCAAAATTAAATAATCATAGGCTCATACTCGGATCATGAATTACTAAGTTTTATCAACCAATTCAAATGTCTCATAAATCTTTATTACACATAAGTCCAAAGGTTAGTCACAAAGCTAGTCAAGTAACACTACCAAACTTGTGCTTCATCAATCTAGTGATGATTTCAAAATGTGTGTGTGAAGAGTCCAAATTCAAGTTTTATGCATGCATTTTATATATGAATTTCACAACCAATGACTCTCCTGATCTAAGAAAAAAGGTTCTAGGTGTTCCATAGGCTTGCTTTTATACCACTTCTCCACTAATGTAGACACTTGTAAACTTAGATCAAAAGGACTTCAATAAGCTTGTAACGTACCTAGGTGTTGGCTTACAAAGAAAGGGTAATGATAAATAACGTAAGAGAGTATAAAGCATTGCACATAAAATCTCACTCTTCTCATTTCTTATTTCTTTCCCAATTCTCTTTCTTTTTCATCTCGGATTTATGCTCTTCTTTTCTTTTCTTTTTCAACAACTTTTTTTTTACTTCTTTTCTTTTTCGTAATTTTTTTCTTTTTTCTTCTCCTTTTTTTATTTTCTTTTCTTTTTTTTCATGAATCCTAAGGCTTCATTTCTTTTTTTTTTTTGCATTCACAACCCCCAAACTTGTTTCTTTTCTTCAACATAAGTTGTGATGGTTTTCTTGCACATTTTCCTTACTCATACCCCTAAATTCATTCATCCATGCCCTCAACATATCTCCATATGACCCTTTAATAAGATTGTGCACATAATATCACATCTTAAACTCTATTAGGGATAATCATTGATTTTTCTAGTTATAAAGGGTAGGTGTAGTGAGCTTCAAGAAATGAAGTCAAATGGTGGTCATTCATATGCATTGCACATGCTATTATTTGAAAAAAGGCTCAAAAGGGTAACTAGTGAGTAAAATATGATCATGGTAGTCTTGAAAGGCATAAACGAGTCAAAGATGGCCTAAATCATTTTCAAGATTGCTAGTTATTTAGGATTTCACCTCAAATAGTAATCTAGCAAGTTTTAGAACACCACAAAATAACCAATATAACTTATTGGAAGCAAAATCTAACACCAAATAACACACAATACACAAAATAAAAATCATACCCCCAAACTTAAAATCAACAGTATCCTTAATGTTAATGAATTAAAGCGCATAAGAGGAGGGGGGGAATAAAAAACTCCCCTTTCAAATAGATAATGCCCTTGGAGTCCATGGGAGATCCACACATATCACAAGGAGATGTCCATCTACATAAGAAAAATGAGACATGAAAGAACATAGGTGAAAGTAATGAAAGTGAGAACACAAACATCAACAAAGGAATGCAATAGCTAAACAAAAGAAACTTGACATGCCTAAATCTATAAAGGAAATATACTTATAAAACTAACTAAGAAATTATTCAAAAGTGAAGGAATGAAAGCCTTGGGTAGCCTCCAAGAAGCATTTAATTTATAATCGTTAGCCTGACTATCATTTTTGCTCATCCCAAATCTAAGAATAAGCATCTATCATACCACGCCTTTGTGTTCTCTAAGAGTGTAGGCGATCCTTTATGTAAGGCGAGGATGATCTAAAATTGCATCAAGGCTATTTGGACATCAACAAGTGTATCCTCTATTACCATGAATAGTTTTCCAAACATGGTAAATATTTACCTATCTTTTTCCATATTAAAGATGAAAAAATCTGTAGAGCTCAAGAATTGGTCACCATTCTGAAGCATATTTTGAGTCCCCCTAATAGGCTTTGCTTCATCTAATGCATGCTTTTTTAAATTAGACAATGATATTGAATTAATGCTTGCATCTAGATCACATAATGTTATTTCATAAGTAGAGTCTCCAATTTAATAAGGGATATTGAAACTCCCTGAATTGGTAAGCACTTGAGGTGTTTTCTCTTGCAAGATGACATTATCCTTTTCAATAGTTTCGCACTCCTCCAATTTTTGTTGTTGTGAGAGGATGTTCTCCTTATCTACCATAGAATTTGACACAACCTTGCTCTTCTCCAAGACTTAAGGGAAAGAAGCTTTCGGTGATGGCTCTTGGAAAGGGCTTGATTGAAATACAACTAGGCCTTCTTCCTCTTCCATATTTGGCATTTGTGTTGTTTTTTAGGGTTCGTTTAATCAGATGTAATACTCAAGTCTCACACTACTCAGTTGGCCAATATGATTCATGCATTACAAGCTACTTATATGTAAATTTGCATTAACATTTATATGGCTCCTTATATAGCATTCTTAATCATTAGACCTCTAATGCTATCACATGATGTTAGTGATTGAGATCTTATAACCTAATTAAGTAATTCTACATTTAGATAAGAAAAAAAAATATATTGGTCAATATATTGGATAATCATAGGTTACATGTTATTATTTTGGAAGTGTTAAAAGGTGTTACTACTAAGCTTATATGATTCGATTCAATTAGATTAAGGTGCTTTAAAAGTATACATCCATAAATTAACATACTTGGAATATTGGACATGATATAATGTGATTTCAGTATCATATTACAAGGTCCATATGTGCATATGATTTTAGAAATACAAACTAGACAATCATTTAAGAATCGGATGTTAATCGATTTAGAGATCGAATGAACGATTAAGAAATTAGGGTAGAATTTATTATCCAATAGTATAAAAATTAAAATAGGTAAATAAATATTGAGAAATAATTGATTAGAACTGTATAAGGTGTGTATAATATCATATTTGAATACCTCACGGTTGAACACTTCTTACATAATACCTCATGTTTGACACCTCATGGTTGAACACCTAGTGCTTAAAACCTCATGCTTTCATATCACAAGTGTTGCCATCTTATGCTTTGACACCTCATGTGATGACACCTCAAGCTACTCATTTCTAAGCATTGAACCACAACCAAAAGCTATTTTCTGAGCTATTTCGCCTTCCAAACCTCCATATTGAATTTTAGAAGTTTCCAAGTAAAGAAAAATTAAAGGAAGCAAGGGAAGTAAGGAGGAGCAAGTAGAGCTTAAAATTATGCATAGGTGAGCTTAACTCAAGTTTTTGATTTCAGTTCTTGAATTATTTGAAGGTTTATGATTTCTAAAGCTTCTATTATTGTTTATAATCATTTTAGGATGTTATGTATGGCATTATAATTCACAAAAAGTAGGATTTGTAGTTGTAAAATCATAATAGAAATCACTTGGGACAGAAAATATATGCTTGTTGATTTTTTAGTCTTTAAAAGTTTTATATATGTATAATAACTTAATTAAAACCTATATATTTCATCATATAGGTGTTTATATATGAGTTTAGTTGATGTATGTAAGTTTGGAGAGGTTAGAAACTGAAATATGGTTTGATACTTGAAAAGACACTCAAAACTATCATGATAGAACTTGCTGTTTTTGTGCTGTGATAATGGGGCTGGTTTTGTTGAGGTAATCATTGATTTTTCGAAAATTGTATAAAATTGTTACATTTCACTAATATTAACTAAGTGTGGTAAAAATTTAGGAGTGATTGGATATGCTTAAGGATGTCAAAATTATCATGCAACTAAATTAGACAGCACAAAAATATGAAAATGTGATTCTATCCCATTTGATAACTTAGCATATTTCAACCTAAACATGTTGCAATTGAGTTCTAACAATTAGGTACCTTCTATTAGAATTATAATACTTCAATTACATGATGTTTACCTATATCTAAGATGAGAAATTAAGGTATTTGAGGGACTATATTGGGTTCTAGTTTGTAAATAGTTTGTAAAAGTTTGATTGTTACCTAGATAGTTTGGTGTTTAAGGTTTTAGTATGAGATTTTGTGCTTTCAACTTGCCAAATTGGGAATTTTTCTTGATGTTGGGTAATATTATAGGCTATTTTTCATTTAAGGTGGGAGAGAAACACTAAACAAATCTAGACTAAGCCACCAACCAAATGAAAGATAAGTAAAGATCCATTTGTAACTACAAGGCGTGAACATAGTACATAAAATGTATTTATATCTAATGTATTGATGATATTTAAATTGATTTGATGACAAGTATATTATGTACCTTAAGAGGCTTATGATTCTTGAAACATGCTAAGAACAAGATGACTTGTATTTCATATTGAATACACCATTTCATATGGAAAATTTCTCGGGTGATCATAGGGGAAGATAGTGGGTGTACCTCTTAGGGTCATGGGAGGATGGTCCACTCGAATGTATCAATCTATTATTGGCAATTTGATTATTGATATTATGCATAGCTCTTTTCGTTGCATTGTAGGTGGGTCAAGGGCCCTGTAAAATGAAGTAATTTTAAATCAAAACTCTTTATTTTATGAGTAATAAAATATGACACAGTTCTAGCATTACGTCTTAGAGATGAGTTGCATGAGATTTTATATCATACTCTTGGCTTGCATGATTTTTACTTATTGAGTATTAATTCATGTAGTTCATGTATTGTAGGTAAGCATGACGAGACTTGAAACCTCTGGTTTACTTGGCTGGCAGTGGAGCTCATACAGGCTTTCAAAGATCAATATATGTGGATGACGACTTGTTTGACTATTTTGTGGGTTGTGCTTTTGATTTTATAGACTATTGTATTAAATTAGTGATTTTATCCTGTATATCACTGTTCGTGAAAATTATGCAAACCGCAAGTGCACGGTGTCAAGTTTTAATATAATGATGAGTTGAGTTGAGTTGAGTATCCACAAGGATTGTAATCACAAATTGCATTAAGTACCATAGTTCAAATAGTCCTAATTTTATCTAAAAAATTAAGTGATGATTGGTAAACAAAGTAAAGTAAGATAAAAATGCATAGACAAAAATGGAGTTTTTAAAAGCAATTCAACAAACACCTTATGAGCAAGAAATTCTAGAGGAATTACTCACCTAATTATCACATATGTTCTTCCTTCCAAAATATACCAATTCAAGTCAACAACATATGTAAGTTAAGAATTCCTAAGCTCATCAATTCCCTCTCTCGAGTGCCGAATTGGCTATAGGTTCTAACATGAATTTCGATATCTCTATAAAAATTCAAGAGTAAAACTCTACAAAAGTTCAATGAATTCTTCTTCAAAACTTCAAAGGTTTCATAAGCTTCTCAACTCTATGATTCCTAGGTTGTGTTATCCCTATGATCATGTATAATTTTTCCTCTCTCGAATGTCAAATCTCATAAATCAATTAGTGACCAATTAATTAAGATGAAATATTAAACAAGATAACATAAACAAGATGAATAACTTGAACTAATATTATTTGGAATTCAAAATATAGGTTCAAATAAGGTTACATCATCCTCTAGAAAGAAAAGTTTAGTTACTCATGTATGAATATAACTTCAACAAATACATAAGAAATAACATGGAAATTGTTCACCAATTTGTGAAGTGGAAGTAATGGTTGAAGCTTTTCTTATCTCCAAGAATGGCCTATCTCTAAGAATGGCCTTCTTCTCTCTAAGTCTCTTTGTTCTCCTTTGCTTTCTTGGCTTCTTCTCCTCATCAAAAACTTAATTTGGAGGCTTTTGGAATCCCTTAAAATAGATGGGAAATGCCCTAAAGAGGGAAAAATGCCCATTTTGACCTTACTTGTCCACCCGGCAGAGCCTAGGCACTGCCTTGTTTGTCCAAAACAGTGTGTACAGCGCCTAAGCGCTGCACTTGCTGCCCAGAATCAGTTTTCGCAGCGCTTATAGCCTCTTTCATCCAATTGTTCACCACATTATAGGCCAAACTAGATTTTGGTGTCTCAATATTAATTGTAGGTCTATGTGTTTTCTTTCCATTGGAACTTAAATCAACTAAATATGACTTTCTTGGAGAGAGTTATGCTGGAAATACCATAATGTGTCATCCCAAACAATTCAGCCCATTGCTGACTTTTAAACTCAGTTTTTCTCATTGAGATCGACCAAATTGGATTTTATGGTAAACATAGAAGTTGTATATCTATCTTTTGGATTTCAAATGGATCAAGAATAAAGTTTATATGAAATATTTACTAAGAGTCATGATTGAAATACCAAAACTGCCATCAGTGGCACCACAACTCGAATTATTCAACATTTCAACCAAGTTTTTGATTTCTTTCTATTTTCTTCTCTTATTGTCATTACCTACAAGATTTCATACTAAATGCATAAAAAGTAACACAAACACTTGAAAATAAACCAAATGTTAATCAAAATGTATATGAATTATTGGTATAAAACTAACTTATCAAATACTCCCAAACTTGAAGATTTGCTTGTCTTCAAGTATCAAACATGAAATTCTCATGACAATCTCCCTATGAATCAGGTTACCAAAGTCAAGAAAGATTTTTCTAACCTCTCATCTCAAAATATTAGAAAAAATATACCAAGTTTACATGTTAACATGCATATTGGTTTCACTTAACTTATGGTCTTGTGTGTGTGTGTGAAAGTAGTAGTTTATCAACTTTCATTTATCATCCGGATAAGTTTATAAAGCCAACTACTCATATCTGATCCACTTTTGAAGTGCATACCAAACTCCATAGGCTTGTTTTTCACACTAGTCTCCACTAATGTAGGTTGATCATAGCATCAAAGATCAAAAGGACTTCCAAAGCTTGTATTGTGAGGCTTAGGTAATGATGGGAAAATATGGAAAATTGTAGCTAAAAATTGCCCATTTTACATAACCATGCTAGAACCTTTTTGAATAAGCACCAACTTCTTCATCAATCCCTTCATTTTTCTTTATTGAACATCCCATTTTTCTTCTTTTTGATCTTAGATTACCCCCAAACTTATTTCATTTGTTGTATGCAATGGGGGTTTATTTATTTTTGGGAGTTCAAATCATACACCTCAATTCATAATCTCTTTCTTTTCATTCCTTTTCAATCTTTTCTTCTTTTTATTTATGCTTCATCTTCATCTTCTTCTTTTTTTTTCTTTTTTGAATACAACAATTCATTCAAGAATGATTATGTAAATGAGATGAAAAAGGGTAGAATATTGGATATTTTTTTAAGCTCGATAATGTGTATAGGGTGTCCAAATAATTGATTCAATAAGCTCAAGAGGGGATACTAGGGAATAATTCAAGTATAGGCTGGCTTCAAAGGTTCAAACAGTCCAAAAATAGCCTAAATCATTTCCCTAATGTTATGCCACCTAGGATTTTGCCTCGACTAGTGATCAAACAAGTTCTAGAGATTGGTGGGATCATTTAGGAAATAATTAGACCTTATAAAGTATCTCTAAACAATTAAATATAACTCAACAAACTACTTAGTGCATCAAGATTCACAAGACCTCATAAAGTAAATAGAACCAAAATTTGATGTTTAGACACGTAAACAAACGTACAAATTCTAATATTAACTTTTTTTTTCAAGTATGCACATAGTTTATCAGTAAAATTTTCAAGCAACAAGCAATAACCCTAAACTCTTGAACTCTCCCCCAAACTTAATATAAGCATTGTCCTCAATGATTGAAAGAATTGTAAAATAAGGGGACTTTCCTAAAAATGAGTGGTGTTTAGCTTGTAACCTGCAAAAATGAGTAAAATATCAAGGAGCAATCATCATGATATGAAACAATACAAGAATAACAACACTCACAAAGCAAGAAAAAAAAGAGTTTGGGTTGCCTCCTAAGAAGCGCTTTATTTAAAGTCTTTAGCTAGATTGAAACTGAATACTTAGATTGCTTCCCCAAGTGAAAGATTAGACATCTTCCAAATTTTATTGCCATAATAATGTTTCAACCTCTATCCATTGACACGAAATAATATGCCATCCTTACCTTTGAGCTCAACCACCCCAAATGGAAATGTCTTGTTGATAATAAAGTGGCCGGACCATCTAGATTTCAATTTTCCTAGAAAAAGTTTTAATCTTGAATTGAAAAGCAACACAAGTTGTCTGGGTTGAAATTCCCTTCTCAAGATAATTTTGTCATGCCATTGTTTTATTTTTTCTTTATACATTTTAGCATTTTCATAGGCATCAAGCCTAAATTCCTCCATTTCATTGAGTTGCAACAACTTTTTTTCTCCTATGTTTAATTGTTGCACAGCCCAATATGCTCTATGTTCTAACTTAACGGGGAGGTGACAAGCTTTTCCATAAACTAATCGATAAGGAGACATAACTATAGGAGTTTTATATACTGTGCGGTATGCCCACAATGCATCATCAAGCTTATGTGCCCAATCATTTCGATTAATGCTTACCATTTTCTCAAGGATTTGCTTCACTTCCCAGTTTGAGATTTTGTATTGTCCATTTGATTGAGGATGATATCCAAGAGCTACCTTGTGTCTCACACCATACTTAGCCAAAAGGTTATTAAATATTTTATTGCAAAAATGAGAACCTTCATCACTTACAATTGCTCTAGGTGTGCCAAAACGAGTGAAAATATGTTTGTGGAAGAATTTAAGCACTACCTTGGCATCATTAGTAGGTGTGGCAATTGCTTCTATCCAGTTGGAGACATAATCCACAGCAAGCAAAATGTATGATCGACCATTTGGAAATGGTCCCATGAAGTCAATCCCCCAAACATCAAAGAGTTCAACTTCCATCATGTTAGTCAAAGGAAGCTCATGGCATTTAGTAATTATTCCAGTCCTTTGACACCGATCACATGTCTGCACAAAAGCATAATAATCCTTAAATAAAGATGGCCAATAAAAATCAGATTGCAATACCTTAGAAGCTGTCTTTGTAGGTCCGAAATGACCACCACAAGGGGATGAATGACAATGCTTAAGAATTTCATTTGTTTCTTCCATTAGAATGCATCTTCGAATCACAGAATCTGAACACCTTTTGAAGAGTAAGGGATCATCCCATAGATATGATTTCACATCATGTAAGAATTTTTTCTTTTAATGATATATGAGGTCCGGGGGTAATAATCCACCTACAAGATAATTCACAAAATCTGCATACCAAGGTAAATTATCTTTGATTGCCAAAATAAACTCATCTGGGAAATAAATAAGGTTACATCATCCTCTAGAAAGAAAAGTTTAGTTACTCATGTATGAATATAACTTCAACAAATATATAAGAAATAACATGGAAATTGTTCACCAATTTGTGAAGTGGAAGTAATGGTTGAAGCTTTTCTTGTCTCCAAGAATGGCTTATCTCTAAGAATGACCTTCTTCTCTCCAAGTCTCCTTGTTCTCCTTTGCTTTCTTAGCTTCTCCTCACTCTTCTCCTCATCAAAAACTTATTTTGGAGGCTTTTGAAATCCCTCAAAATAGATGGGAAATGCCCTAAAGAGGGCAAAATGCCCATTTTGACCTTACTTACAGTGCCTAGGCCCTGCACTTGCTGCCCAAAATCAATTTCTACAGCGTTTGTAGCCTCTTTCAACTGATTTTTCACTACTTTAGAGGCTAAACTAGATTTTGGTGTCTTCATATGAAATGTACATTTATGTGTTTTATTTCCATTGGATCTTGAATCAGCTAAATATGATGTTTTTGGAGAGAGTTATTCTATAAATATCAAGATGTGTCATCCCAGAAAATTCAGCCCATTGCTGACTCTTGAACTCAGTGTTTCTCATTGAAATCAACCGAATTGGATTTTATGATAAACATAGAAGTTGTATATCTATCTCTTGGCTTTCCAATGGATCAAGAATAAAGTTTACATGAAATATTTCTTGAGAGTTATGATTGAAATACCAAAACTTCCATCAGTGGCAACTCGAATTCTTCAATATTTCAACCAAGTTTTTGATTTCTTTCCATTTTCTTCTCTTATTGTCATTACCTACAAGATTTCACACTAAATGCATAAAAAGTAACACAAACACTTGAAAACAAACCAAATGTTAATCAAAAGGTATATGAATTATTGGTATAAAACTAACTTATCAATCACTTTTAAAACTCCATTGTAAATGAGTTTGAGTTTGTGATTATTTTAATAGACCTTGTTATTATTCAAATAACTATCTATCTATATACAGTATTATAGAATGTGAAAGTACTTTACTTTTATCAGTGTTTTGTCAAACTAACTAGCTAAAAAAATAGTTATACACACTTATACATGCACAAACTATGTTGCATAGGTTGTTTCTATATATATACATATTTTTGGGAGGTTGTAATAGAGTGGTATCAGAGCCCAAGTTTTGATTATGTAGACTGTATATGTACATGATCTTAGAACTTGTGAAGTACAGTCATGCCAGTAAGTTTTATATTATGTTATAATGCATTTTATATTTCATGAATTATATTGACCATTTGTTATAAAATTTGTTATAAAAAATGGTATTGCAGTCATGGTGAGAACAAGGGGTGAAAGTGTGATACCCGAACCTCTTACTACTCACATGGCCAAATATGATTCATGCATTACGTGTTAATTTTATATGCTAATTGTATTTCTATTGACATTGTATAATTTATTTTATTTTATACGACATTCTTAAATATTAAACTTAATTCTGAAGCTCTTGTCCGGTATTAGTTATTGAATTTTCTAATCTAAGTAGTTGATTTTATATTGAAATAAGAAGAAAATAAGGTGGACCAATATTAGATATAGATGGGATATATAGGTTATAATTTTGGAAGTGTTAAAAGTGTTACTAGTAAGCTTATACGGTTTAATTTGATTTGATCAAGTTATTTCAAAAGTATATATTTGTAAATTAACATACTTGGGATATTATATATGATATAATGTGATTTAAGTGTCCTATTACAAGGCCCATATATGCATATAATTTTAGAAATGCAAACTTGATATTTCGTTAAGAATCGGATGTGAATCGGTTTGGAGATCGAATGAACGGACATAGGAAATAACTATGGGAATGAATGGTGACTAAGATAGGTTGCAACCAAATAAAAATAGGTAAGACACACAAGATTAGGGCTGCAAGATAAGGGAGAAAATCAGATTTTTCTATTTACTTGCCACCTCATGCTTTCTTATTAAGCTTAAGATAACATCTCAAGCTAACACCTCAAACCCTTCACCCTTAAGCAATGACCAGACCCTCATTTCAGCCATTTTCATCTTCCAAACACACATCTTAAGGTCTCCAAGTGATCCAAATTGATTCCAAGTCGAAATAAAAGCAAGAAAAGCAAAGGAGAAGTGATTACCATCAAGTTAACCTCAAAATCTGCATAGGTAACACTTATCTACGATTTTGCCTTTGGTTTTCAGATTATTATGAATGGTTTTATTGTTTATTAAGCTTTCAATATCTCTTATAAAGGTGTTAGGAAGTTTTTAGTTAGACTTTGGTGCACAAAGAAAGGGTTTTGAATGACAAACACTTAATAGGAAATACTTGTGGCAGAAACTGTCATCTTACTATTTTCTTGTGTTTTAGGCTTCAAAATTGTATGGTATGTTGAATAAAACCTATAATTATTACCATTTACATGACCATATATGAGTTAAGAGTATTGGAATTAAGTTTTATTAGTTGGAAATTGAAATAGAGAATGATATTGGAGAAACACTCAAACTGCCAAAATAGCAAAATCTGTTTTGGTGTGCTGTGAAGGAAACTGAATTAAGGGAGCTAAATCCATTATTTTTGGTAATATTATGACCTAGTTATCTCCTTATATATGTTATCTAAGTATGGTGAAAATTTTGGTGTGATTGAATATACTTAATGGTGCCAAAACCATTAATGTCATGAAGTGTGCAAAACTGTCACGGTAGGAAACAATCTGTTTCAGTATGTCGTGAAGAGAGCTGAACTTGGAAAGCTATATCCGTGATTTTTAGCAATTATATGATATGGATAGATTTATATACATGTTATCTAAGTGTGGTAAAAATTTGGGAGTGATTGGATATGCTTAGGGATGTTAAAATTATCATGCAACTAAACTTGACAGCAAGAAAATATGAAGATGTGAATCTGTCACATTTGATCACTTAGCATGTTTCAACCTAGACATGTTGCTATTGAGTGTTAACAATTAGGTACATGCTATTAGAGTTATAATAATTCAATTACATGATGTTTGCATGTATTTAAGATGAGAAATTGAGGTATTTGAGGGGCTATATTGGGTTCTAGTTTGTGAAAGCTTGATTGTTAGCTTATAGCTTGGTGTTTAAGGTCTAGTATGAGATTTTGTGTTTTCAACTTGCCAAATTGGGAATGGTGCTTGATGTTGGGTAATATTACAGGCTATTTTACATCTAAGGTTGGAGAGGAATACTAAACAAATTTAGACTAAGCCACCAACCAAGTGAAAGGTAAGTAAAGATTCATGTGCAACTATAATGCATAAACATAGTAAATGTATGATTTATATGTAATACCATTGATCATATGTGCGTAGTAGAGGACATGCATTACTGTCATTCATGTCCATTGAGCATACATACATGGGCATTGGCACGTGCATACATCATATACAAGCATTGTGATAAATCGTGCATTGCACGGCATGATTCTGAGAAAGGAAAATGTTTTACTGACCACTACTAGTGCACCGAAGCATGCATGGATTTGCATGGTTTTATACATGGATTTGCAGGTTCGCGTGCATGGATTTGCATGCGTATGAGTGTGCATGGATTTGCATGCTTTTATGATTATTGGCCATTGGATTATGGCGATGTGCAGAGCTCTTTTCCGGTGTATGGGATAGTAGCGTTGGTCAGGGGCCCAAGAAAGAAATGATTTTGAGAGAAATATTTGATGCATAAAATTGCATTGTGGGCATAGCATTTTGAGATGCATGACTTGATATTGTGGATTATTCTTTGACATGCATAATCTTTAGTTGCTGAGCGTTAGCTCATATAGTTTATGCATTGTAGGTGAGTCTGGTGATACTTGATACCATGGACTTACTGGGCAAGCTGTTGGGGTTCCTACAGGTTCTGAGGATCAGTGTACATGGATGACGACCTGTTGGGTTGATTGTTAACTTATTTGATTTTGTAGTCTATTGTATTACGTTTTGGGATTTGTACAATATGTTACTTTTATAATTTTTCTGTACACGGGTACATAAATATTATGATTGTTATGGGTCATCTGTAGGTGTATATATTAGTCTGTGAGTGGGAAAATATTTATTATTTATTAATATGTTGCAGAAAAAAAAAATAATAATGCATGCACACAGGCTCTATCATGTTAAATTATACTATATATATAGTTCTGTAGTAATGGGGGTGTTACAGAAAGTAGTAATAGGGCCAGAACCCTAGGAGAGAAAACACCTATTCTGAATAATGATTATGATGTTATCATTAATCGACTTACAAAGCTTGTTAAACGATAATCAGAAGAAATTCAACAACTTATCCAGCAGAGGGATATAGGTGGACAACCAAGGGCTAAAATGGTTCAACCACAACTTTGAGTAGAACATGTGGAGATAGTTGGGCAAAGATTCAAAAAACTAAATCCACCAGTATGTAAGGACGCATTAGATCCTACAACTGCAGAAGATTGGTTGAGAACTCTAGAAAATATATTTCAGTACAGTAGAGTTTCAAAAGAAGAGAAAGTGATGTGTGCATCCTTTATGCTTCGAGGCAATGCTGGACATTGGTGGAATATAATGAGGAGCATCGAAGACACCACTGCCATAACTTGGGATAGATTCAAAGAGTTGTTTCGAAATAAATACTTCACAGCTCCAGTTCGTGTAATGAAGATGAATGAATACGTACAACTACAGCCAAAAACTATGACAATTAGAGAATACATTTGTAAATTTGAATAGGTGTCCAAATTTGCCACATATATGGTCAACACTAATGTATTGAAAGTTTAAAGATATCTTGAAGGCTTGAGGAGCTATATAGAGATTTGAATATGACAAGAATCCAAGGAGTGGCATACTCACAAATTGCAGAGAGAGCATTAGTGGAAGAATAAGCTAAACTTAGAATTTCCCGTGCTCAGGAGATTTGAAGCCAATTTAAGCAAGGATAGGGGTAACGATGTGTTGGAAATGAAAAGAAGAACTATTTCAAATGTAAAATCAAAAATCTAAATTCCAACCAAGATATGGGAAACAATAGTGAGATCAGAGTAAGAGTACAAAAATTGATCAAGATAGAGCACCGATGTCATAAGATTTTTGCCTTAAATATGGTGGTCAACACAGTGGAGTCTGCCCTATAGAGACTAGAACCTGCTTTGTGTATGAAAAGGTCAGACATATTTCCAGAGCATGCTCAAATAATCTAAATTCAACAGGACAGAGAAAAGTGACAACTAAAGTCTTTACCATCACTAGATCAGATGCTGAGATGAACCCATAAGTGGTAATAGGTAAATTTTCTATCTTTGGTATTCCAACATTTGTATTGTTTAGTTTTGGAGCTACACACTCATTTATATCCACTGAATATGTGAAGAGGCTCGGTAGAGTACCTAATATCGTTAAGGTCAGTTACAATGGGATAATTCCTTCTGGAGATTCAAAACAAACTAACCATATTTTTAGAGATTATGTTATTACCAATGAAAATAGAGAACTCTAACTGATGTAATTGTATTGGCCATAAACAACTATGATATAATTTTGGGTATGGATTTATTTTCAAAGTATCGTACTATTATAGATTATCAGAGAAAGACAGTAACTTTTCATTCTCCTGGAGATGAACTATTCACCTTTATTGGAATCATAAAAAGTTCTAAATTCCCAATTATATCAGCATTGAAAGCATAAAGATTATTGGATAATGGCTGTGAGGGATATTTGGTAAGCGTTATGAGCATTGAAGAACAACATAATTCGATTCTTAATGAAATGTTAATTGTTCATGAGTATCCAAAAGTATTTCTTAATGATCTTCTTAGATTACTGTCAGACCATGAGATAGAGTTTGTCATTGAAATAAATCCAAGAACACCTCCAATATCTAAAGCTCCATACCGAATGATACTAGCTGACTTGAAAGAATTGAAGATATAAATACAATAATTATTGGATAAGGTTTTATCAGACCCAACTTTTCACCATGGGGTGCACCAGTTCTATTTGTACGTAATATGGATAATACAATTCGACCGTGTATAGACTACCGAGAGTTAAATAAAGTTACAATCAGGAATAAGTATCCTCTGCCTAGAATAGAAGGTTTATTTGATTAGCTCCAAGGTGCATCTATATTTTCAAAAATTGATCTGCAATCTGGGTACCACTAATTGAAAATAAAATATGATGATATCGCCAAGATAGCATTTAGCATAAGATATGGACATTATGAATTTGTGGTGATGCTGCTTAGGTTAACAAATACTCCAGTAGCTTTTATGGATTTAATGAATTGGGTATTTAAAAATTTTATTGGTAGATTTGTTATTGTGTTTATAGATGATATCTTGATTTACTCTAGCATAGAAGAAGAGCATGGTGAACATCTGAGAATGATTTTAGAGGTTCTGAAGGAGAAACAACTATATGCTAAATTTAAAAAATGTGAATTTTAGTTAGATCGAGTGGTATTTCTAGGACATATAATATCAGGAGTTGGAATATCTATAAATCTAAGAAGAAGCTATTAATAGCTGGTCACAACTTACTAATCCTTCAGAAGTATGAAGTTTTCTGGGTTTAGTTATTACCATAGATTTGTGGATGGATTCCCCAATATAGCTTCTTCTTTGACACAATTAACCAAAAAATGTGTGACAAGATGGATAGATGCTTGTGAGAAAAGTTTTCAGAAATTGAAGAGGAGGTTAACTTCAGTTCCTATTCTTTCTATTCCATCAGGTACTCGAGGCTTTGTGGTTTAAGTGATGCTTTGAAAAAGGGGTTGGGATGTGTATTGATGCAAAATGGTAAAGTAGTTGCATATGTATCCAGACAGCTTAAAGAGTATGAAAAGAATTATTCTACACATGATTTAAAGCTTGTTGCAGTGGTGTTTGCATTTAAGATATGGAGACATTATTTATATGGTGAATGATGTGAGATATATGTTGATCACAAGAGCTTAAAATATTTCTTTATCTAAAAAGAGTTAAATATGCGACTACGAAGATGGTTGGAGTTGGTGAAAGATTATGACTATGTTATCGACTATCATCCTGATAATGCTAATGTTGTGGCTGATGCATTGAGCAGAAAATCAACACTACCACAACTATAGCTTTGACTCAGAAACTAAAGTTAATAAAGCTATAGAAAGTGGATATAGAGAATGTATCATAGGGATCAGTAGAGGTCCAATTTGTAACTTTGACACTCCAACCGACTTTCACTAATAGAATTTATAAGGGACAACAAGTTGATGAATATTTTACTAAAATGATGAAAGATATTATTTTAGGAAAGACTTCTAATTTTCAAATGTTAAAAAATAGTATTTTGCGATTTCAAAAAAGATTATATGTACCTAATGCAGATAACATTCGAGAAGATATCTTGGCAGAAGCATATTCAACACCATATTTAGTACATCCAGGAGCTACTAAAATGTATGGAGATTTGATAACACATTACTAGTGGCTAGGTATGAAAAAAGATGTTGCTTAGTTTGTAGAACAATGTTTAACATGTTGATAAAAAAAAGGCAGAACATCAAAGACTAGCAGGAGCCTTGCAACCTTTATTTATTCTAGAGTGGAAATGAGAAAGAATTACTATGGATTTCGTGTTAGGATTACCCAAAATAGTTAAAGGTCATGATGTTATTCAGGTTATCATTGATAGGTTAACTAAATCTGCTAACTTTCTTCCAATTTGTTCTACCCATTCCATGGACCGTTATGCACAGATATATATATAGAAAGTGGTTAGACTTCATGGTGTACCACTATTGATAGAGATTCAAGGTTTTGATCTATGTTCTGGAACAGTTTACACAAGTCATTAGGAATACAATTATCTTTCAGTATTGTATATCATTCCTAGACTAATGGACAATCAGAGCTAACAATACAAACATTGGAAAATATGCTCGAAACTTGTGTATTAGATTTTTCATGGTCAATGAAGCATATTTTTATCTTTAGTGCAATTCCTTATAATAACATCTATCAGTCCATTATTAGAATAGCCCTTTATGAGGCATTATAAGGTAGAAAATATAAATCTCCGGTTCATTGGGATGAGGTTGGTGAAAAGAAACTTTTGGGCCCAAATATTATTCGAAAAATAACAAGAGTTGTGATACAATTTTTGTCAATGAATGCAGACTGTCCAGAACTGACAGAAAAGTTATGCCGATCAAAGAAGAAGAATGTTAGAATTTGTAGTAAGAGATCAAATATTTCTGAAAGTATCTCTAGTGAATGCGGTTTGGAAAGAAAGGAAAGCTCAGTCCTAGATATATTGGTCTATTTCATGTTATTGAACGAAATAGAGATGCTGCTTACAACTTCAACCTACCTGCATCAATGTCTCAAGTGCACAATGTATTTAATGTATCCATGTTAAGGAAATATATTGCAAATCCATCTCATATTCTGAAAAACGAACCTATAGAGCTGAAAGCAAATTTGAATTATGAAGAAAGGCCTATAGAGATTCTCCTATGAGAAGCAAAATAACTCTGGAATAAAAAGATTCCATTGGTTAAAGTATTATGGAGAAGTTAGTCAACAGAAGAAACTATTTGGGAAAGAGAAGATGACATGAAAGTTAAGTATCCAAAACTCTTTCGGTAAGTAAATTTTGAGGATGAAATTTTAATAAGGAGGGGAAGATGTAAAACCCAAGCCTCACACTACTCACTTGACCAATATGATTCGTGCATTACATGCTATTTATGTGCTAATTTGCATTGACATTTACATGGCACCTTATATAGCATTCTTAATTGTTAGACCTCTAACACTATTACATGATGTTAGTGGTTGAGATCTTATAACCTAATTAAGTAATTCTACATTTAGATAAAAAAAAAGAATAGATTGGTCAATATATTGGATATTCATAGGTTATATGTTATAATTTTGGAAGTGTTAAAAGGTGTTAGTAGTAAGCTTATATGATTCGATTCAATTAGATTAAGGTATTTTAAAAGTATACATCCATATATTAACATACTTGGGATATTGGACATGAAATAATGTGATTTAAGTGTCATATTACAAGGTCCATATTGTTAGAGTAGGATGCCCAACGCCCCAATTAGATTGGATGTATTATACTCTTTTGCTTTTGTAAAGACAATCTTATTGGGAATCATATTAATAAAAAGGCATTTTCTTTATCTTATGTCTTGCATTTTTTATTTCTGCACATTAGATAAAGTCCTTAGACCAAATTTAGCTACGGGGCATGGTCGCGCATATGATGACAATCATGGAACATGCCTCTAAGGCTTTGGTCTTAAATAAGTTCCGAGTCGAGAGCTTTTTGAGATGGGACATCAAATAGCTCAGTAAGACTCGTACATATAATGCATGCTCGTGAGATGAGGATGTCACATTCCATTGGCATTAGCGTAGAGACGTAAGTCCATGTATGTGGGTGCTTGTTAGGGAACAAGTACACCGAATATGGCCCGGAAGAAATTCTTAGTTGGAGGCTTTGCCCGTCGAAATAAGAATTTCAGTGTTGCGATAGTACACGACTAGTCCTCAGACTTAAGGCACGATGGTAGCCTTGTGTGCATCCTACAGTACTTTGATATATCTTCTGATTGCTTGACAATCACAAAGGGGGTATGTTGGGTGTTGCACTGGTGTGCATGGAGGTTTGTTAGTGGCCAACATAGAATTCGACACTTGTCTTTCATAAACAAGGGAATCTCCTGTATTTTCATAGTTCGTGATTCAAAGACCTTGGCCAAGGCAGAATGAATTGTGATTCATCAAGAATCATTGGAACTTGAAATGAGATCACAACAATTGAATCATTTAGGGTTTCGACTTATAATCCATGCCTTAGATTCAATGAGGAGATTAGTTGTCGAAAGGACCGTACGTGTATGGTACTTGCAACTGAAATAGGTTTACTCATTATTTCACCTAAGACTAGTTTGCCATGATTATTTGCTAGGTGTTTTCATGGATAGTGAGGTTCTTGGAATTAAGGAGTTGATTCCAAGCGGATTAATTAATTGGATTAATTAATTGGAATAATTGTTATTCATAAGTTGCAAATGTTGCAAATATTGCAAACCCACTACTAGCTTAATAGTGAACCTAAGAGGGTCACACATCTTTATGGAAAGTAACATTTTTAATTTTAGATTTTATCCAATGGTTGGAAATTAATTAATTAATACTGATCAATTAATTAATTAAGAGTTCTATTTAATTTAATAGTTAAATTAAATTATTCAATTAAGTAATTGGATTATTTAATTGGACCTAATTTGATTAGGAAGCCCAATTGGAGTAAATTAAATTAATCAATTGGATTGATTAAATTGGGATTGAATCAATTGAATTGATTTGGGGATTTTTGAGTCCAAGCCCAAAATAAATGTGGATCACTTAAGAAGCCCACTAAAGTATGAAGAGAATAAATTAAATAAATATGATTTATTTAATTAACATATTTATAGATAAATAAATATAGTGACCAATTTGATAGGATAAAATAGGCCACTAAGATTTAATTTATGTATAAATATAATTATAGTATATATATATATGATATATATCTATCTTGATATTATTTGAAGAGTTCAAATTAATATCAACAATGTATGTAGACAATTTTGATGATTAATGTAGTCTCAAATTAGTCCACATACAATAGAAGAGTGAAAAGAGAAGAGTTCTTGGAAGATTTGGAATCCTTCCAAGATAAGGTTTTGAAGTAGTTCAAAATAGAAAAACTTTTCAAGAGTTGAAAAAGGATTACAATTTTCAGCCCTATATATATGAGGGATGAAAATTACATAATTCAAAAAATTCAAAAATTTGAGCAAAAATATTTTGTTTAAAGTCTTCTATTTTTACTCTTCAAGAAAAGAAAAGAAAGAAAAAGAAAATCAGTTTCTTGTTATTTTCTTCATATTATTGTTTCAAAAACTTAAAGAATCAATCTTTATTGTTCTTGAAAATATACTCCGATTCTAGATTAGTAAACAATTAAAAGGATACTAGTGAATCCTTTTGATTGGTGTTGCTTTCTGTATCATGGACCTGATAGAGGGGAGACACTTGGATCCCTGCGAGTTCTGATAGTCCAGAATAAGTAATTAATTGCTTCATTCCCTACAACAACCAGAGTGCACGAAAGGTATAATCCGATTTTATATTTATTTATATATTCACTTGAATAAGGGCGATCGTTAAAATCACTTTCGAATCAAAGGGGTTAAATTTATGTTTGATAAAAAATTTAATTTTCCGCTATATATACCCCTGCGATTAGAGCAAACCCAACACATATGTGTATATGATTTTAGAAATGCAAACTAAATAATCATTTAAGAATCATACGTCAATCAGTTTAGAGATCGAATGAACAATTAAGAAATTAGGGTAAAATTTATTATCCAATCATACGGGAATTAAAATAGGTTGTAAATAGATAAATACATATTGAGAAATACTTTATTAGAGCTGTATAAGGTGTGTATAATATCAAATTTAAAACACTTCATGGTTGAACATCTCTTACTTAACATCTCATGCTTGACAGCTCAAGGTTGAACACCTCATGCTTGACACCTCATGGTTGAACACCTCGTACTTAATACCTCATGCTTTGATATCACAAGTGTTGCCATCTTGTGCTTTGAAATCACAAGTTTTGCCATCTTATGCTTTGACACCTCAAGCTACCACCTCAACTTTTCTTCATTTCTAAGCATTGAACCACGAACAAAAATCATTTTATGAACTATTTCACCTTCCAAACCTCCATAATAAATTTTGGAAGTTTCTCTCAAGTGATTCCATGTAAATAAAAAGTGAAGGAAGCAAAAGGAAGTAAGAAGGAGCAAGTAGAAGCTTAAAATTATGTATAAGTGAGCTTAACTCATGTTTTTTATTTCGATTCTTGAATTGTTTGAGGGTTTATGATTTCTAAAGCTTTTATTATTGTTTATAATCAAGTTAGGATGTTATTTATGGTCTTATAATTCACAAAAGAAGGATTTTTAGTTGCAATATCCAATAGAAATCGCTAGGGATAAAAACTATATACTTACTGATTTTTAAGTCTTTAAAAGCTTTATATATGTATAATAAATTGATTAAAACCTATAAATTTAATCATATATGTTTTTATATTTGAGTTTAGTTTATGTATGTAAGTTTGTAGAGGTTAGAAATTGAAATATGATTTGATATTTGAAGAGACACTCAAAACTGTCATGATAGAACTTGCAGTTTTTGTGTTGTGAAAAGGGGGCTAGTTTTATTGAGGTAAATCATTAATTTTTGGAAATTATATATTGTGGTTGCATTTCTATACATGTTATCTAGGTGTGGTAAAAATTTGGGAGTGATTGGATATGCTTAAAGATGTCAAAATTATCATACAACTAAATTGGACAACAAAAAAATATGAAAATGTGAATCTATCCTATTTGATAATTTAGCACGTTTCAATCTAAAAATATTGCTATTGAGTTCTAACAATTAGGTAAGTGTTATTAGAGTTATAATACTTCAATTACATGATGTTTACATGCATCTAAGATGAGAAATTGAGGTATTTGAGGGACTATATTGGGTTCTAGTTTGTAAAAGCTTGATTGTTACCTAGATAGTTTGGTGTTTATGGTCTTAGTATGAGATTTTGTGCTTTCAAATTTCCAAATTGGGAATGGTGCTTGATGTTGGGTAATATTACAGGCTATTTTTCATCTATGGTTGGAGAGAAACACTAAACAAATCTTGACTAAGCCACCAACCAAGTGAAAGATAAGTAAAGATCCATTTGCAAATACAATGCGTGAACATAGTACGTAAAAAGTATTTATATCTAACGTGTTGATGATATTTAAATTGATTGGGTGACAAGTATATTATGTATCTTAAGAGGCTTACGATTCTTGAGACATATTGAGAGCATGATGACTTTCATTTCATGTTGAATACACCATTTATGAGCATTTGCATGTGCATGCATAGCATAGGGGTATAATTGAGGTTCTTACATGCACAATATGATTTGAAAATGAATTTCCTGTATAAAGATGTTTATTGGCCAGTACTAGTGCACTGAGGCATGTGAGGCGTGCTTATGTGATATTTTAAGTACTGCAAGTGTGATACTTCTTGGTGGATCACAAGGGAAGACAGGGGTGGACCTTTGGTGATCACGATAGGATGGTCCACTTGACTGTGCCTTTGTTATGATTAATACTGTAGGTGGGACACTTCTCGAGTGATCATAGGGAAAGATAGGGTGTGTACCTCTAGGGGTCATGGAAGGATAGTCCACTCGATCATATCAATCTATTATTAGCAATTTGATTATTGATATTATGCAGAGCTCTTTTCGGTGCATTGTAGGTGGGCCAATGGCCGTATAAAATGAAGTGATTTTGAATCAAAACTCTTTATTTATGAGTACTCAAATATAACACAATTCTAGCATCATATATCTTATAGATGAGTTGCATAAGATTTTATAACATACTCTTGGCTTGCATGATTTTTACTTATTGAGTATTAGCTCATGTAGTTCATGCATTGTAGATAAGCATAGTGAGACTTGAAACCTCTGGTTTACTTGACTGGCAGTGGAGCTCGTACAGGCTTTCAAAGATCAATGTATATGGATGAAGACTTGTTTGGCTATTTTGTGGGTTGTGCTTTTGATTTTACATACTTTTGTATTATATTAGTGATTTTATCCTATATATCACTTCAAAACTCCGTTGTAATTGAGTCTGAGTTTGTGATGATTTTGATAAACCTGGTTATTATTCAAATAACTATCTATGTATATATAGTATTAAATGATGTGGAAGCATTTTACTTTTATCAATGATTTGAAAAACTAACTAGCTGAAAAACCAAGGTTATACATAAGCATACATGCACAAACTAATAACAATCTCTTCCATCGTTTGTGCTTGAAGTAGCTCTTGAACTCCTTCTATGAAGAGGATAACTTTTTGTTGGGTTCATATATCCCAGGTTGGGTAACACAGGGGAAATTTTAAAAAAATTAATCATACATATTTAAGAACATTAAATATTCAAACTTGGAATTAATACGTGTTGATTAGTTTGCGTACAAATATACCTCTTTAAAAAAATAAAGAACTAGGTTTTGTGAATGAATACCTGAATGCACTCCGGTTGATATAAGGTATGGAGAAATTCAAATTCCTAAGCCACGATTCAAAATTGGTTCTCGAAGAATCCAAATGTCTTTCTTCTAAGTGTATCCACACTCTGTGTATCAACGGTTTTCAAGCTTAAAGGGGTGGAAACTTGTTCTAGTTTGTGTTCTATGGATTCTTATGGATTGAATTCAATTTTTTGTGAGTATGAGAAGGTAGAAATTTGGGAGAAACTTAGGAGAATAAGGGCTGGTCGTTTTTGAGGTGCTTCCACAAGAAATATGGATGAAAATAATTTATTTGACCTTTCAAAGAGAGGTAAATGGAGGGTTATGATTGTTTGTATCATGCTTGGTGTCCTCTCATGCCAAAAGCCACGTTTATGGGCTAGAGAGATGACAAAAATTGATATTTTGGTGTTATAATCAAGTGCAATGCGGTTTAGAATAATTCCATGCAATTTAGTTAACTAACCAATCAAATTGCACCATTTTGCATACTTTTAGTTCTTAGCCAAATGTAACATATTTCAAGTAAATATTTTGGCAATTAATCACTTTAGCATATAACTAGTATGGAGCAATACAAATAATTCATTTCATGGTCATTCAACACATCAATCTTTCTTAACCGAGATACCAAGTTTTTCACTGCAAAAAGGCACGTAAGGAATATGTTAAATCAAGAAACGAAAGTTTAATCTCATATTTCATGTACTAATGCATGTTAAAGCATAACTGGAGCATATAGTAACAATTATTCATGTTCATGCAATAATACTATTTGTATGCCATAATCCAATAACACGTATTGATTAGATGCATATTAATAAAAAATTCTTATTATTGGCTATGTAGGAGAAAATTGAGAATTGAGCATTACAACAATGTTAATTTTAAAGTTAAGGGTGGGATTCATATTTTGTGTGTTTGAGATTTATGTAAAAAATTGAGCCAATATTTTCAATTTTGTTGAAGCTTTATGTGTGAATTACAAATATTATGTGATAAGAGTCCAAGAGAAAGCATGCTTTGTTGACAAACTTAGTTAAGTTCATGCTTTGTGATTGAATGAACAACTTGATTACCTATTGCCTATGATGATACCTAATTGACATTATATAGAGTTTAGACGAAAGAAATATTGCTGGTCTTGTGACATGGCAATTTTTGTGTGTATTTGATCCTTGTCATGGATGATGAATTTTCATTGAGCACGTTGTGTATAAATCTTGTGAATTGTGTGCTACTTGGTGTTGGATTTTGCTTCCAATGAGTTGTATTGGTCATTTGGTGGTGTTCTAGAATATACTTGATTACTCTTTGAGGTGAAATCCTAGATAACTAGCAAACTTAGAAATGATTTAGGCCATGTTTCACTTGTTTATACTTTTCAAGCCTACCATAATCACATTCTTATTCACTAGTTACCCTTTTTAGTCTTTTTCAAGGAATGAAATGTGCAATGCATATGAATAAACACCATTCGACTTTGTTTCTTGAAACTCACTATACCTACCCTTTACAACTCGAAAAAAAAAACAATGATTGTCCTTAAGAGAGTTCAAGGTGTGACTTTTGTGTACAATCCTATCAAAGGGTCATATGGAGACATTTTAAGGTATGGATGAATGCATTTAGGGGTATGAGCAAGAAAAAATTGCAAGAAAACCATCATAACTCATGTTGATGAAAAGAAATAAGTTTGAGGGTTATGAAAACAAAAGAACAAGAAATGAAGCCTTGGGATTCTTGAAAAAAAAAAGAAAAGAAAAAAAATGAAAAAGAAAAGAAAAGAAGAGCATGAATCCCAAAGGAAAAAGGAAGGGAATTGGGAAAGAGGAAAGAAAAGAGAAGAGTGAGATTTTATGTGCAACGTTTTATGTTCTTACGTTGTTTATCGTTACCCTTTCTTTGTAAGCCAATACATAGGCCTTATGTTACAAGCTTATTGAAGTCCTTTTAGTTTGCAAGTGTCTACATTAGTTGAGAAGTTATACGAAAAGCAAGCCTATGGAACACGCAAAACTCCTTTGCTTAGATCATGAGAGTCATTGGTTGTGAAACTCATATCTAAAATGCATATATGAAACTTGAGTTTGACACTTCACATACACATTTTGAATTCATTACAAGATTGATGAAACACAAGTTTTGTAGTGTCATTTGACTAGCTTTGTGATAACTCCATTCCTCATTCTTAGTCCCTACACTCAATTATCATAAAATAAGGCACAATTCTATTGATTATAAGGCAAAAATATGTGCAATTATGCTCATGGGGTGTTGGAAATGTCACACTTTTAGAGCCTATCAACTACCCAAAACTTACCTTTTGCTCATCCTCGAGCAAAACTCAAAATCAAACAATCACAGGCTTATATTTTGATCATCAATTACTAAGCTCATCAATCTTTATTGCACATGAATCCAAGTGCCTATTTTTATATATTTTGTATCAATTCCTTTATATCTTCCTTCATTTGTTCTTGTTAATATTAATTTTATATTAATGTTTTATGTGTAATAGGAGTTTGAGAATCAAGGGACTGAAAATGAGCCAAATAAAGTTGAAACAAGCATTCTCAGGCCAAATTTCATTCACACGGTGCCATTATGGCTGTGGGCATAAATTTCTGATCCAAAGCCCTATTGACCTAATTCTTGCCTAAACTTTCATTTTGACAACTTATCCCATTTTAATTGATTTTAGTGAGAAAAATTCAGTTAAAGAGTCAAAAGTGCATTGAAACTTTTAGATATGACAGTTTTCGTATTTTTGGCATAACTTTCACCCCTAATGTGATATAGATTTGATTCAAGTAGCAAAAGAAAGATAACAAATAGGGCTACAACTATTATGAATATACTAAAAGCCATATTATCCTAGAAAGAGGTCAAAAACTAGTTAAAAAGGGCTAAATAGTATCAACGCACTAAATTGAAGGAGAAAAACTACAACCACCACGCCAAGGTGCCAAAATAGGGTGCCTAGGCACCAAAACAAGGTGCCTAGGTGCCATCCATGAAACATAATTAATTCCTTTCACTTGGAGTTGCGACAAGTGGTGATCAAAGGCAAATTTTGCCATCTTTTGTCATAGATACACCTATACATCACTCTTCATGTGTTTCTCTTGATAGGTATACTTTGCACACACATAACTGGCATATATTGAATTCATAGATCATATCATACATTATTCAACATACAATTCATCACCCACACACACTCAACACCTAAATTCTCACACATATTTTTCTCTCCACCTAAAATACATATTTATCCATATTTATTCACACACGACACCTAGAACACACACACCCATTACCAAGGAGATTTGAATTTGAAGACAAGAAAAGAAAGAACTTCATTGGGCATTGAATATTTTGAAGAAAAAGTAAAAAATCACTTAATGGTTATAATTTTATACTTTAATTTCTTCTTTCATTTTGTTTAGTTTGAGAAATTTATAAGAATCATAATGTTGGGAAACACTTGGTGCTTGTTTAATTTCTATATGTGCTAAACCACTTTTGTCACATTTCTATGGTGTTATGAGTTGATGTTTATATTGTGATTAGAATGTTGCTTTTATTGTGATGAACATATGCTATGTTCTTAATGATTCTTGAAACTTGGCTAATTTCAAGTTGATTTTAATTTTTACAATTAAGAGTAAGAGGTGAGGTTGTAGCAATGGACTAGGTAGTATATACCATAAACCGACCCCTATAGAGATATAGGCATAGATACATGCGATAGTCATAGGTATGAGAGTGAAAAGCTAGTGGAATTCACAAAACTCAAGCCACTTTTAGTGGGATGGCCTGTAATTAGAGACAGCACTGGTGGCCTACTAGGGGCATATTTGGTCCGTCTCGAGAGGGAGCACCAAGTACATTAGGAAGACCCATCGTAACACAACCTACATTATTTCTAATTACAATTAAGCTAGGTTCATAATAACATAGGATGACTAACCAATGTCTTGGCTCTCCTTGGTATTGAATTCAATCCTCAATCTCATTGGGTTTTAGTTGCTTTGTTTAATTTGTTAGTTCTTGCATTTTAATTCAAACACCATAAAAATTGATAGGTCAAATACATCATAGGTAATCCTTATTTGGTACTTACACACACTCTCTCACTAGGGATTCTCTACTCCACTCACTCTTTATTATTTGTTGACACCATGCACTTACAATTTTATTATCACCATTTTGGGGTCACCAGTTTTCATAGTCATGAAGACCTTGGCCAAGACCAAATGAGTATTCGACGTGGGTTTTCTAATGATTCATCAAGGTGTCAATGTGTGACTAATAATTTATGCCCTGAACTTAATTGGGAGATAAGTTGACAGAAGGACCATATTTCCAATTATTATTTGCTATCAACCTAAGACTAGGTAATCAAGATGTACTGTTTAGATTAATTAATTAAAATATTAATTTGTTCACTAAGTTGTATTTGTGAGCCCACTGTTAGCTTAGTTGTGAAGGCAAGGAGTCACACACAAATCAAAATTATGCATTAACATTACTCAAGATGTAATACCCAATCCTCACACTACTCACCTGGCCAATGTGATTCATGCATTACATGCTACTTATATACTAATTTGCATTAACATTTACATGGTATCTTATGCAGCATTCTTAATTGTTAGACCTCTAATGCTATCACATGATATTAGTAGTTGAGATCTTATAACCTAATTAAGAAATTCTATATTTAAATAAGAAAAATAATAGATTGGTCGATATATTGGATATTCATAGATTATATGTTATAATTTTGGAATTGTTAAAGGTGTTACGAGTAAGTTTATATGATTTAATTTAATTAGATCGAGGTATTTCAAAAATATACATCCATGGATCAACATACTTGGGATATTGGACATGATATAATGTGATTTAAGTGTCATAATACAAGGTCCATATGTGCATATAATTTTAGAAATACAAACTAGACAATCATTTAAGAATCGAATATCAATCGATTTGGAGATCGAATGAACGGACATAGGAATTACCTATGGCAATGAATGGTGACTAAGATAGGTTGCAACCAAATAAGAATATGTGAGACACACAAGATTAGGGCTGCAAGATAAGGGAGAAAATCAGATTATACCATTACATGCCACCTCATGCTTAGACTTATCAAGCTAGCACCTCAACCTATTCTTCACTCTTAAGCTAACAGCCATGACTTCAACCTTTTTCTACACCATTTCAGCTTCTAAAAAATGTAGAAAAATCTCTCTAAATAGTTCCTAAGTGATCCCAACAGAAAAAAGAGGCAAAACAAGCAAAGAGATGAGAAATAACCAAGTTCAAGTAGAAAATTGTGTAAGGTAAGCTTAACGTACGAGTTTAGCATGACTTTCATATTGTATGGTATGTTGAATAAAACCTGTAATTATCATCATATAAATATTTATATATGGGTTAAGAGTATTGAAATAAATTTTCATCAGTTAGAAATTGAAATAGGGCATGATATTGAAGAGATGCTCAAAATTGTCACCATCGAATTTCAGATTCTACAACATTAAATCCATTAGTTTTGGCAAGGATATCACCTGGTTGTCTCTTTTTATATGTTATATAATTGTGGTGAAAATTTAGGAGTGATTTAATATACTTAAGGATGTCAAAACTATTAATGTCATGAAGTACGTTAAACTGTCATGGTAGGAAAAATCTATTTTAGTATGTTATGAAGGAAGCTGAACTTGAGAAACTATATCTGTGCGTTTTAGCCATTCTATGACATGGTTACATTATTTTTTGATGTTAGATAAGTGTGATGAAAATTGGGGAGTGAATGAACATGTCTAAGGGTGTCAAAATCATCATACAAATTAATGTGGCAGCAAGAAAATATGAAGTGGTGAATCTGTCCCATTTGGTTCATTAACATGTTCCA
The DNA here is from genome assembly GCA_019321725.1 of Paulownia fortunei. Lineage (NCBI taxonomy): Eukaryota > Viridiplantae > Streptophyta > Magnoliopsida > Lamiales > Paulowniaceae > Paulownia > Paulownia fortunei. The sequence continues at coordinate 13,155,011 of CM033108.1, forward strand.
GCATAGATGTGGTGCATTTGATCCCTAACATTTAGGGAAATGTTGTAAGAGTTATAATACATCAATTAAGTAAGGTTAGTATACATTTAAGATGTGGAACAAAGATACGTAGAAGATTGTATTCGGTTATAATTTCTAAGTGGTAAGGTTGTTTAGTTAAATTGAAATTCAAGATCTTTATACTACATTACGTATAATGAACTTGTTAATTGAGGATGGTGATTGATATCTTATATTTTTATAAATTATTTCACATCTAGGGTTGGGGAGTAATACTTAAGAAATTCAGAAGTAACACATATTCGATCAAAGGTAAGTAAAGATTCATTTGCAACTACAATGCATAAACATAGTAAATGTGTGATTTATATATAATACCATAGATCATATGTGTGTAACAGAGGGCACGCATTACTTTCATTCATGTCCATTGAGCATACATACATGGGCATTAGCACGTCCATGCATCATATACAAACATTATGATAAATCTTGCATTGCACGATATGATTCTGAGAAAGAAAAATATTTTGCTGACCACTACTAATGCACCGAAGCATGCATGGATTTCCATGGTTGTATGCATGGATTTGTAGGTTCGTGTGCATGGATTTACATGCATATGAGTGTGCATGGATTTGCATGCTTATGAGTGTGCATGGATTTGCATGCTTTTATGATTATTGACCATTAGATTATGGCGATGTGCAGAACTATTTTTTGGTGCATGAGATAATAGCATTGGTCAGGGGCCCAAGAAAGAAATGATTTGAAAGAAATATTTTGATGCATGAAATTACATTGTGGGCATAGCATTTTGATATGCATGACTTGATATTGTAGATTATTCTTCGACATACATAATCTTTACTTGTTGAGCATTAGCTCATATAGTTTATGCATTGTAGGTGAGTCTAGTAATACTTGATACCATGAACTTACTAGACAAGTTGTTGGGGTTCCTACAGGTTGTGAGGATCAGTGTACATGGATGATGACCTGTTGGGTTGTGTTGTGAGCATATTCTAATTTTTACATTCATTATTATTATGTGAAGTGCTACAATTGACAAAAGTAAATATATATACTGTTGCGTTGTGTTGTGGGCATATTCTAATTTTTACATTCATTATTATTATATAAAGTGCTATAATTGACAAAAGTAAATATATATATATACTTATACACTTGCACACACATGTGCTACCTTGTTAAAATTAATGTTATACCAATATCTATATTCAGTATTGGGGGGTGTTACAGAGTGGTATCAGAGCCCGATTTGTGGTTCTATAGACTGTCCATGTACATGATCTCTGAAACTGGAGGAGCACAACCATGCCAGTAAGTTTTATTTGTTGTATAATTCATTTTGTATTTCATGAATAATATTGGCCATGTGTTTTAAAATTTTGTATAAAATAATGTTGAGGCAGACTCATCAGTAATAATAGGTACAAAATTTATGGTTGGTATTCTATCTTTAGAGCTACATATTCTCTTTTATCCACTACGTATAGAATAAGACTGAATAGGGTACTTGATATATATATATGAAGTCAATTACAATGTTTTAATTCCTTTTAGAGGTTCAAGATCAACTAATTAGATTTTAAGAGCTCTAGGTTAATTTTGTTATATTGGCTAGAATTATGATATAATCTTTTGTGTTGATTGATTTATTGAGAATTATGCATGGTGGATTATTTCAGGATTATTAAGACTTTTAAATTCTAGGTGATTAAAATTTAGAAATTTTATGGAGACCATAGCAGGAAAATGTTTACTATTTGCAAAAAATAAAGAAGATTGTCAAATTATAACTTTCTACAGTTACTGTGAAAGAGAGTAAGAAATAGTTATTATCGATCTTTGGGTTGTATTAGAATTTTTAAAAATGATCAAGTTTACTAAAAAATCATTTGTGTGATCTTAGATCTCTTGATACATGTTGAAAAGAAGTTTTTGGGCATGTTATTTACTAACCAACTAATTTTATCCTATATATAGTTGTAAGAAAAAATCCAATCTCTCTTATAGTTTATCATATACACCAATTGAAATTCGATGAATCTTTAGTGATATTGTTATAATATTAGGCAAGGCATTAAGGTCTAGTGCTTCTCTTAAATAAGATCCACTTCATATTCACCTAGAAGAAAGATGAATATTGAGGTTATGTATTTTTTATTGCAATTGAATTGAGTAATAACTTGTAATAAGTACAGATTTTTATATTAAGGTTTATTTGATAAATTAAGAGGAGCAATTGTGATCTTGAGGATTAATTTTAAGTTTGAATTAATTATGAATTTCTTGTTGTACCATTGGATTGACTAATGCCTTAATTATTTTGATATACATGATGAATAATATATTTGATGATTCTACATGGGTATGTTTGGGGTGATATTCATTGATGATATCTTAGTATACAATGAGGAGAAATATGATTAATCTTTCACTATAATCATGGAAACTCTAAGGAAGTAGAAAATTATTTTTTCAATTTAGCAAATACGATCTTTTGGTTATGTAATAAAATATTCATTTTAGGGACTGGTAATTTTCTTAAGAAGATGTTCTTGTTATTCTAAATTTTGAGGTTGTACTGAAATAGGGAAGACCAATAAATGTGATAGAACTAAAAAAAGTTTTATGAGTTAGTGATATTATTATTCCCCCATAGTTGTTATTGCTTTATTTCATCATACATGCAAGTATATGAAATTTGAATGGCTTGCTAAGTGGGAAAAAATCTCTAATTGCTTAAAGAGAATTGATTTGAGCTTCGGTGGTAACTTCAACTTTAGATATAAGTTATTTATTATGTATAGTGGTGTATCTCATTGTGTTTTGGTATATGTTTGATGCAATATAGAAAAGTTACTCAACACTCTTTGAGTTAAATAGATTATATATGTAATACTACATGTGACATTATAAAACCGAAGTACTTGAAATGTCTATATACTTAAAAAGAGTTGAACTTGAAGAAAGGATGGATATTAATAGTAAGTGAATATATTGTATGATCCATATAACTACATATGTTAAATTTTACATCATAAACTATTATGGGAATTGAGGGTTGTATAGAGGATGAATTAGAGTAAATGGTGAATTATATGTTTATTAATATTTTGGTAAGACTAATTTTGATTGATCCAATTTCAGATGCTCAAAATAAGGTTGATGAAAGGTTAACATCAAGATGAAATATAGAAAAGTCACTTAACTAGATTTTTGTGATAAGTAATTATAATAACTTAATAAGAGATAAGTGCGAAAATAAGGGATACGAAATTACAAGACTAAGTTTTAGATAATGATCATGTACCTTTTCATTTGTTTTATTTAGTGGTATGACTGCTGTTTGTGATATCAAGAAAATGTACAGATATAAGATACTGGACGAGCTATTATGGAATATATTGTTAATATTTGGTTTGCCACAAAAAAAGGGATATATGTAAAAGTTCATATGTTGGAATGACTTAGTTCTGCTTTTATTTTCAAGTGGAAATGGGAAGGCATTCAGAAATTTTGTACATGATAATGGATTTGGGTTATTGTTCATAGGTTATCTGAATATGCTCTTCTTTCTCAATTTACCTTAGGTATTCCATGGAAATCTCTGGGAATATAAATGTATAGGAAGCAGTTAGACTTTATAGTTTATTAGTGTCTATTAGTTCTGATGTAAATTTAAGGTCTTTGTCCACTTCCTAGAAGATCTTACATCAAGTATTAGGAACAAAATTATATTTTAGTATTGTGATCATCCATGTATCAATGGGCAATCAGGACAAACAAATTAGGCTTTGCAAGATATGCTTAGAGATTGTGCATTAGATTATTGATGTCAATTGAGAAAATTATTTCTTGGGAGGAATTTCTTATCACAACAGTGATAAGGCTACTTGGGATAGTTCTCTATAAGGCATTGTATGATAGAAAATATAGGTCATACTTTTATTAAAATGAATTAGGTGTTATTTTAGGCTAAATATGATTTGGGAAATGATAGAAGTGGTGGAACAAATTGCTAATGTATGAAAACTAGTTAGAGGTGACCATAGAGTTATGCAGATTAAGAGGAATATCTTTGCAATTTATGACAGGGGATCAAATTTTTGAAGGTGTCTCCAATGAAAGGGACTATGCAACTTGGGCAGAAAATTTTTTTTTTTGGGATGTTACATATAAACTTGATCCTAGGTATATTGTTTTACTTTGCATTACTGAGAGAAATGGGGATATTGACTGTAAACACAACCTCTTTGTATCAATGTCTCGAATTGATAATGTTTCACGTGTTCATTCTCATCAATTGAAAAAGGAACCAATAGAACCAAATTGAGGTCGAAGATATAAACAAAGACCTATAGAGATTCTAGTAAGGGATGTAAAGCAACATCAAAATGAGAATATCTCATTAGTTAAAGTACAGAGTAGAAGTCAATCAATAGAAGAAGCTATTTGGGAAAGGGAGGATGAAATAAGAACTAAGTATGCTGAACTTTTTCGATAAGGGAAATTCGGGGATGAAATTTTAATAAGGAGGGGAGAATGTAATACCCAATCCTCACACTACTCACTTGGTCAATATGATTCATGCATTACATGCTGCTTATATGCTAATTTATATTAACATTTACATGGTATCTTATGTTGCATTCTTAATCGTTAGACCTCTAATGTTATCACATGATTTAGTGATTGAGATCTTATAATATAATTAAGAAATTTTATATTTAAATAAGAAAAATAATAGATTGGTCAATATATTGGATATTCATATATCATATGTTATAATTTTGGAAGTGGTAAAGGTGTTACTAGTAAGTTTATATGATTCGATTTAATTAGATCAAGGTGTTTTAAAAGTATACATTCATGGATCAACATACTTGGGATATTGGACATGATACAATGTGATTTAAGTGTCATAATACAAGGTTCATATGTGCATATGATTTTAGAAATGCAAACTAGACAATCATTTAAGAATCGGATGTCAATCAATTTGAAGATCAAATAACAGATATAGGAATTACTCATGGGAATAAATGGTGACTAAGATAGGTTGCAACCAAATAAGAATATATGAGACACACAAGATTAGGGCTGCAAGATAAGGCAGAAAATCAGATTATACCATTACATGTCACCTCAAGCTTATGTCACCTCATGCTTAGACTTATCAAGCTAGCACCTCAACCTATTCTTCACTCTTAAGCTAACAGCCACGACTTGACCCTTCTTATGCACCATTTCAGCTTCTAAAAACATAGAAAAATCTCTCTAAATAGTTCATAAGTGATTCCAACCAAAAAAGGAGGCAAAACAAGCAAAGGGAGGAGAAATAACCAAGTTCAAGTAGAAAACTGTGTAAGGTGAGCTTAACCTACGAGTTTGGCATGACTTTCATATTTATTTTGTGGTTTATTGGCTTATTAATATTTGAATATTATTTATAAATGTGTTATTATGTTATTAGATAGGCGTTGGTGCACAAACAAAAGGTTTTTGGTTGTAAATACTTGATAGAAAACACTTGTACTAGAAACTGTCACCTTGTTGTATTCTTGTGTTTTAGGCTTCAAAATTGTATGGTATGTTGAATAAAATATCTAATTATCATCATATAAATATTTATATATGGGTTAAGAGTATTGGAATAAATTTTCATCGATTAGAAATTGAAATAGGGCATGATATTGAAGAGATGCTCAAAACTGTCACCATCGAATTTCAGATTCTGTCCTATGTGAAGGGGACTAGTTTCACAACAATAAATCCATTAGTTTTGGCAAGGATATCACCTGGTTGTCTCTTTTTATATGTTATATAAGTGTGGTAAAAATTTATGAGTGATTTAATATACTTAAGGGTGCCAAAGCCATTAATGTCATGAAATACATAAAACTGTCACAGTAGGAAAAATCTGTTTTAGTATGCTGTGAAAGAAGCTGAACTTGGGAAGCTATATCTGTGTGTTTTAGTCATTCTATGACTTGGTTACATTGTTTTTTATGTTAGATAAGTGTGATTAAAATTGGGGAGTGAATGAATATGTCTAAGGGTGTCAAAATCATCATGAAAATTAATGTGGCAGCAAGAAAATGTAAAGTGGTGAATCTGTCCCATTTGGTTCATTAACATGTTCCAGCATAGATGTGGTGCATTTGATCCCTAACATTTAGAGAAATGTTGTAAGAGTTATAATACATCAATTAAGTAAGGTTAGTATACATTTAATATGTGGAACAAAGGTACGTAGAAGGTTGTATTCGATTATAGTTTATAAGTGGTAAGGTTGTTTAGTTAAATTGAGATTCAAGATCTTTATACTACATTACGTATAATGAACTTGTTAATTGAGGATGGTGATTGATATCTTGTATTTTTACAGATTGTTTCACATCTAGGGTTAGGAAGTAATATTTAAGAAATCCAGAAGTAACACATAACCGATCAAAGGTAAGTAAAGATTCTTTTGCAACTACAATACATAGACATAGCAAATGTGTGATTTATATATAATATCATATATCATATGTGCGTAGCAGAGGGCATGCATTACTGTTATTCATATCCATTGAGCATACATATATGGGCATTGACACGTGCATGCATCATATATAAGTATTGTGATAAATTTTGCATTGCACGGCATGATTCTGAGAAAGAAAAATATTTTGCTGACCACTACTAGTACACTGAAGCATGCATGAATTTGGATGATTGTATGCATGGATTTATAGGTTCGCGTGCACTAATTTGCATGCGTACAAATGTGCATGGATTTGCATGCTTTTATGATTATTGACCATTGGATTATGGCGATGTGCAGAGTACTTTTCCGATGCATGGGATAGTAGCATTGGTCAGGGCCCCAAGAAAAAAATAATTTGGAGAGAAATATTTTGATGCGTGGAATTATATTGTGGGCATAGCATTTTGAGATGCATGACTTGATATTGTAGATTATTCTTTGACATGCATAATCTTTACTTGTTGAGTGTTAGCTCATATAGTTTATGTATTGTATGTGAGTCTAGTGATACTGATACCATAGACTTACTGGGCAAGCTGTTTGGCTTCCTACAGGTTCCGAGGATCAGTGCACATGGATAACGACATGTTGTGTTGTGTTGTGGGCATATTCTAATTTTTACATTCATTATTGTTATGTAAATTTTTGATTATATATAAATGGTGATTTTTCTATATATAGGGTTATATGTGAGAAAATACTTTACTGTTTCTCAAAGTGTTACAAAGTGGATCTATATACATTCATTGGCCTTATGTAACACCCCCCAACCCTTTTTTTATGTATGTATGGTGATGCATGCATGATTTATTTAATGTTTTTCTTATAATTATGCTTGCAATCACTAAGGTAATTTAACTTTAAATAAATGAATTTAGGAATAATAGATAAGATCTTGGAACTATGAAATTGGACCCTCATTTGAAAATTCAAGTAACAGTATTTTTAACTAAATTCCATATCAAGCAAATTTGGGAAAATTTGGGTTGAACTCAATCATGCATGCCTTCTATCAAAAGTAATTGACATGATGATAGAAAATTGTGCACGAGTGTCTAAATGATTGAAAGTTGTGATCTCTACTATAAATAGAAATGCCCATAGAGTTGACTCATCTTTATCATTGTCCATGAGTCATGGGATGTTTAGATGCTCCATCTACCTAGAGGTTTGATAGGCCATGAGTGACATTTAATAGCATATGTAATCATAAAATTAGTATATATGGGAAAAGATGAGACAAAGTACCTTGAGAGTTGCATGGTGATGCAATTGCTAATATAGTTAGCTACCTTTTTTGATATTTTGTATGGATTCATAAAATTGGGCATATAAAATATTAATTGGACTTAATAGAAACATTGAATTTTCCAAATCAACATCTAAATGGTGATGTGGTTTGAATATAATAGAAGGAGACATCTAATAATTAAAGACCAAAATTATAATAAATATATTTTTGAATATATGCTTAGTTTTTTGCCTCATTTAGGATAATGGTTATCATTTTTAGTTCCACTCAAATAAATTCTAAATAAATAATAAAAATCACTAACCTTCAATCTATCAGGATTGCTCTTAAAATTTGAGAATGATTCTCGGATTTAATAGATCTATAAATGTGCAAAGGAAAGTTTCTATAATAGTTATGAAATAACTCCTACTAAAGTTATGGAAGCACCTCTCCCTACACATTCTACAAAGAGTTGTAGAGAATCTTCTGCAATTGTTAAAAAATTATATCTTATAAAAGTTATAGGATATTATAGTTGTCAAAGCCCAATTTCGATTGTTAGTTCTACCTACACCAATATAAAAGGTTGAAGGATTGAGAAAGAGTTCTCAAAAAGAACAAAAATTTTAAATCGGGCAAAGCTAGGGATTAATCTAGACAAGATTTGTTGGGTTCTCTATACCATGGGGTGATGTAGTGGAAAATTCAAATTTATAAACAAACATGGTTAAATATATTTAAGCACACACCATGGGTTCGTAATGATTCCAACGATTGCGCATTTGTGTGAAGTGTAAAAGCAAACAAAATAATTACATAAGTCTTGGTTTAATTATATCTTCCTAGCACTCTCGCTATAGTAGGGATTTGTGGAAATCGATTGCGGCCTTGTTTTTCCAAATGAATCCAAGAGGTCCAAATTTACCTCCTCTAAAGATGTGAATACAATGGACAAGAACTACCGAATCACTATTAAACTAGTGATGGTAGATTCATTTTCTTAAATCTAAATAATGGAGTGTTATAGAAAATACCATTTCTTTATTCAACCAGTGGAAATAAGAATTGTATTGATAGAATAATCAACAATAATTTCTTGATTGTTCAAGAAAGCTAGAAGATAGAAGGAGTACAAAAATTGAAGAAGAAACCTTTTATTCTAATACGTCTGTTATAGATGGTTATTTTGTTATATTTTCAAAGAAATTTTCAAAATCCTATATCTATCTTGAATAAGACCAAGAAGTAGTTTAAATTCATAATCCAAAAATTTCTCCTCCAAAATAGGTAGTGGCCAATTTTAGCACATATGCCTTGTGCAAAAATCGGCAACTATGTAAGGTTGGTTGAGGATTTTGATTGATCTTAATCAATTCAAAATCTGCATTCCTTTCCAAAATTGGATGACAATCATCCTTTTGGATATTTGCAAAAAAGGTCCTTTATCTTTTAATTCTTCCACATGCTTGATGGGCCTTTACTAATGGGCTATGAATTAAATTTTTAGATTTAGACTTTTAATCCAATTAATAAGTCCATCAAATAATTCCCAATTAATTGATTAGTCCCAAATTCACTTGATTGATCAAATCAATTAATTTCCTCAAGCCCAATTAAATAATTCAATTATTTTATTGGCTAGATTAATTTAACAATTAAATTAATTTAATTTTTAATTAATTAATTAATCCTATCAATTAATTATTTTACTATATTAGGCTCTCTAATCAAATTAGGTTCAATTAAACAATCTAATTACTTAATTGAATATCTAATTCAATATTTGAATTAAATTAAAGCCATAATTAATTAATTCCTATTAATTAATTGAATCAAACCAATTGGATCATTTTACGATTTAAGAAATGGTTCCCTCCATTATAGTGTGCGACCCTTTAGGTTCACAACTAAGATAATAGTAGGCTTGCAATACTTGCAACTTTTGAATACCAATTATCCTAATTAATTAATCCTTTCGAAATTAACTCTTTGATTCCAAGAACGTTACTATCCATGAAAACATCTAGCAAGTAATCATGGCAAACTAGGTAAAATAGCGAGTAAACAAATTTCTATTGCGATTACCATATATGTACGGTCATTTAATCATCTAATCTCCCGATTGAATTTAGGGTATAGATTATGAGTCGAAATCCTAATTAATTCAATAATTATCATTTCATTGCAAGTTCCAATGATACTTGATGAATTAATATTCATCCTTCCTTGGCAAGGTCTTTAAGTCATGAACTATGAAAATATAATAGATTCACTTGGCATTCACAAGTGACGAATTCTATGTTGGTCACTCACAAACCTTCATGCACACCAGTGCAATATCCAACATATCCCCATTATACTTGTCAAGCAATCAAAAGATATATAAAAATATTACAGGGTATACACAAGGCTACCATGGTACCTCAAGTCTAAGGACTAGCCATGTATTATTACAACATAAAAATTCTTATTTCGACAAGCAAAGCCTCTAATTAAGAAATTTCCTATGGGCATGTTCAATATACTTATTCTCTAACAAACACCTATATACATAACTTGCGTCTCTACACTAATACCAATGAAATGCGACATCCTCATCCTAGGAGCATATATCATATACGCCAGTCTTATTGGCCTATTTGGTGTCCCATGTTAAAAAGAAGCCCTCGACTTGGAACTTGTTTAAGACCAAAATCTTAGAAGCATATTCCATGATCGCCATCAAATGCGCAACCATGCCCCAAATCTAAATTTGATATAGCGACTTATCAAATGTGCAGAATATAAATTGTAAAGCATAAGATAAAGAATGCGCCTTTTATAAATGTGTTTCAAATAAGAGTATTTTTACAATGTACAAGAGTATGAAATATTTAATCTAATTGGTGTGTTAGACACTACTCTAACAATCTGCCACTTACCCTAGTGCTAATTGCCTATGTATCTCAGGCCCATTTTCTCTAGATGTCTATCGAATACTCTTTGCACTAAAAACTTTGTTAGTGGGTCTACTACATTTTCTATCAAATTAACTTTAACCACTATGATGTCGCCTCTACTATTGATCTCTCTGATCAGGTGGTATAGTCTCATTATGTGCTTGAACCTGTGATGAGATTTTGGCTCTTTCGCCTGCGTAATAACCCTATAGTTATCACATTATATCAATATTGGATCAACAACGGATGAGACTATACTTAGGTTAGTTTGTTTCTCTACTTCACTCATGAATTTCTTGAATCTTTCAAAGGCTTCAAACTCGTACTTTAAAAGGTACACATAACTATACCTAGAGAAGTCTTCAGTAACAGTTAAGAAGTAGTTGTAGTTCTCTCAAACATTAACACTTAGTGGTCCACATATATCTATGAGGATCAAATCCAAAAGATGATTGGTTCACTCCAATTGTCTAACAAATGGAGATTTGGTCATCTTGTCTTTGAGATAGAACTCACATGTTAGCAATCCTCGCTCGTCCTTTAGGTCAAACAATTGTACCAATTTATGGATCCTCTTCTCACAAATATGACCTAATCTTGCATGTTATAGGCTCATGGAACTAAGATTATCTAATTTTCTTTTATTTTGTTGAATATATAGAATGGGGTTTTGGGTAACAATAGTATATAAACCGTTCATCAATGAACCATAATAGATAAATTCAAAATGTTTGAAAATGGAACAATGTCCATCCTCAATAGCAAATGTAAAACCTTTTCTATCCAAAACTAGAATAAAGATTATGTTCCTAATCAAATTCAGAACAAAAAATAATTGTTTGAACTTATTATTTTCCCATTCTCAAAAGCTAGAATAACAGTCCCTATAGCTAATGCAACAACCTTTACTCCATTCCCCATCCGCAAGACCGTTTTTCCTCTATCTAGCTTTCTGCTTCTTGTCATTATCTACAAATTACTGCAAATGTGTGAGCCGCTATTGGTATCTAATACCCAATAAGTATCGTAAACTGATAAGTTAACTTCAAAAAAATAAATACCTGAACTCTTCAGGCTCGTAAGGTACTCCTTGCAGTTACTTTTCTAATACCCAAGTTTCCCATTGTAATGGCATTTGTCATTAGCCTTATTAGAATCTTTTGAGACCCTACCAGTTCTCTTCATCTTATTGGGCTTCAAGGAACCCTTTCTTTTTCCCTTCTTCTTATTAGGCTTTGCAGCCTTCTAGTTAGAAGAGAATCCAATAAGCATGATCGGCTTGTCCTTTTTTTATAGTGGACTAAGCTGTTTTCAACATGTTGACCATCTCAGTGATGCTAGTCTCCATCTTATGCATGTTTAAGTTGACAAAAAAGTGAAATAATGCAGATAGAGATTATAGGAAAAGATCCACATAGAGTTCATTGTCCATAACGACTTCAAGGGACTTAAGCCTTTTATCAAGCCTATCATCTTCAGCCCTTGATCATGAAATGGAGAGTCCTATGCCATACGAGTCTTTTCGAGATTTGGTAAATTAATTGTTGAGTATTTTTACCATACAACTCTTGTAGGTGAATGACGATCTCATACGCATGCATATAGACCTCATGTTGTCTCTACAACTCATTCGATATTGATGCCATCATATAGCATCGAACTTGTAGATTGTCATCGACTTGACACTGATACTTGGAAGCTCCACCTCAATTGTATTTTTTTGATAGGCCAATCGAAGGAGGATTTTCAAATGTGTATGCTCTCTTTTTAGATTGCAACACTATTTTTAAGGTTCTTAACCAATCGATATAGTTTGGTCGAGTTAGTTTATTTGTGTCAAGTACAGATGATTTTTAGCCATTTGAAAAGTGGATTATTTGCAAGATACGATAAATAGAAAATAAGAAAACTATTATAAACATATTTCATTTATAACAGTCTTTTATTATAAACATCTCCCACTATATTCTTCGAATTCCATCACCCCAAATGAAAATTCAGAAAGTCATATTTCCTAGTGGGCTTGAGATCTAATTAGTGTATCTCACGCCCCAATTTTATGAGCCCATGAAATACACCAAAAGATGGTTAACTTTTTAACAATTGTATCCTTGTACAACCCTCAAGTTGTTTTGCCTCACTTCTTCCCATATGCCCTAATTTTATGAGCCCGTGTGATACTTGGTGTCAAACAAGACCTATCAGACCTCCATGTAGTTGGAGCATATAAACGTCCCATGACTAATGGCTGACATATAGACGAGTTCATCCCATGGGCATCACTATGCTTGATAGGGATTACAGCTTTCCTTACAACATCATCTCGCAACTCATGGTTGATGATAAAGCATGGTAGCATCTTCATGTCCACTACCTTTGATGGTTGGTTTGGAATGTTGGGTCCAACCCAACTTTGTTAATTTTTGTTTGAAATTTTTTTTGTTTGAATTTCAAAAATCCAATCAGAGTTCATTTTGCCAAGACCTCGTCATTTTTCAATTTTTAAGTTTGTTATTTAATGCAAGATATTATATATCTCGCAAGCTTAAAGCATTAAATAAAATTGCTAAACATGTATCAATAATACTTAAAATAACTGGGATGATACATGTCCAAACCTATGTAATTCATTTGAGCTAAAAATAAATCTAGGTCAATCAAACAGTAAAAACGGAAAACAGAGCCTAAACGGTTACATAATATGTAACCCATACAAGCATGGGCCTTGAACTTTGGGTCAACAAGTTTTCTCCTCCATGTCTTCCAAAAACAAAAAGGAAAAACTCACTCTAGCCTACTCTCTTTGCAAAAAATAAAGAGTATTACAAATTATAAATAAGAGGTTCACAAACGCAATTAAAATCCAAAAACAAAATAAACCAATCACATTGGTCAATTGGCCCATGACCATCCTACATACATGCTCAAATCACATCATATGGATTAATCAAAGTATGTAAATTTACCAAGTGGTTAAAATTATATTTTCATAATTTGGGACATATATGTAATCATTTCTGATTTTCTTTAAAAAACTAATTTTCTTGAATTTTAATAAATTAACATTTAATTTAAAAATTTTAAAAATTTTAAAAAATTAGAAAATTGCCAAAACGACAACGGATACTCGAAGCACCCGACGTGTGTCAGGCTGCCTAGTTGTCACATGATGCATGCGCGTACACCTAATCATTGCACTCTTCAATATCGCACCCGGGTGGGCATAGCAGCGCGCACAGGTATGACACTCGCCCTGTGCCACTGCGTGCACGCAACCTGCCCACGGCGCACCTGCAATCGTCCGCATGCATAGACAACTTTAGCCATACGCATAGGCTGCACTTTCTGCATGCACGCACAACACCCCAACCGCACCCAATCCCACCCACAATCCATTCGAGATGCTGCTCGAGCTGGTCTCCAATGCCAGCGAGCCATGTGTTGGGTTCGCGCAATTTTGAGAAACGTATACGCAGCAGAATTTAAAATTTTTCAAAAATATAAATATACATTACATCACATGTAATTAAAACGAATCCCAAAACCCTTTTGCAATTACTCAATTGTGCGTTTTTTAATAGTTAAAGTAAGAAAGTTTCAGAAACTCTTACCTTGATTTGCACTGCGACTGATATAGGGATTGAAATGATTCAAATCGTTATCCCTGCTTGAAAGTATCTCCATATTCTTCAATTCAAAACCCTTTTGATTGAAATCAGATTTGCTTCTAGGATCCCAAATGTTATCCCTCTAACAGTATCTATATCTTGGATGCCCACTCGCAATCGAATCCTATGCTAGTAGTTTTCGATTCGATAATTCTATCCCAAAACGATTTTGTTTGGAACAAGAACACACTAACAATTAGTATTTTAGGTGTTTAATTTAATTCTTAATTCAACAATTAAATCAAGAATTAAACTAGATAAAAGGTTGGTGAATTTTTGGAGATTGAAAGAAAATGATGGACGAATTTTTGAGGATGAAAGAAAAACTATTTTTCTTCACAAAAATCTGCAATTAAAATCCCTATAAAAAATATCCAAGAAGATTGTTAATCAAGACTATCACAAGTTCTTTCTATATAGGACTCTTCTTCCTTTCTTTTCTCCAACTCTTTTGGTAAGTTTCCTTATCCCATAAGAACTTTTCTTTTTCCTTATTATCTCATATAAATTGAATTCTCAATTCAACTTCCTCTAGGAATTGGATTTTCAATCCAATTTCCTAATGGGCTTTCTACAAGCCCACACCTAATGGGTCTAGTCCTAAGTAATCAATTAGGCTCTACTTTAACTGATCCAATCAATTAAATTAATTCATTTAATTAATTAGGCTCATCTTACTTAATTGATCCAATCAATTAATTAAATATTCCAATTGGGCTTCCTAATCCAATTAAGTCCAATCAATTAATCTAATTAATTAATTGAATTAATTCCACACTGAAATTAATTTAACTCCATTAATTAATCACATTAATTAATTTAATCTAACACTTGGATTAATTTTTAGGTTAGAAATGGACTTGTCCAAATTTTGTGTGTGACCCCTTAGGTTCACTTTAAACTAGTCATGGGCTCACAACTCTTGTGACTTAGTTGAACAATTAATTATTCTAATTAATTAATCCAATTAATTAATTCTCTTGAAATTAATTCATTAATTCCAAGAACCCACAAGACATGGGAAGCATCTACCAATGCATCATGACTCCTAGTCTAAGGTGAATGTGCGAACCTATTTCAATTACGAATACCATGCAAGTACGATCCTTCCGTCATCTAATCTTTCGATTGAGCCTAAGGCATGGATATTGAGTCAAAACTCTATTAACTCAATAACTATGTTTCCATTCCTAGTAACTTGACTCGATGATGAATAATTAGAAAACCCCACGTCTAATTTTCATCCAACCTTGGCCAAAGATTTTAGAGTCAAATACAATAGAACACATAGAAGATTCACCTATTCATCTAGATAGGTGACGGATCCTTTGTTGGCCACTCATTAATCTCCATACATGAAGATATTACACCCAATATAAACTCCTTGTGATTGTCATGCAATCGGGAAATACATCAAAGTACAACATGTCATGCACAAGGTTACCATGGTGCCTCAAGTCCAAGGACTAATTCTTGCACTATCATAACGAGAAAATTCCCATTCGATAATAGAATATTTCTAATTGAGAATTTTTAGGTGGGGTAGTTCAGTGTACTTGTTTTCAACAAGCACCCACATACATGCACTAGTGTCTCCACACCATACCTATAGAACGAGGCATCCTCCTTTCAAGCCTGCAATATATGCGCAACTTTCAACGGGATCAATGATATCCCATCTCATTAATCCTTAACTTGGAATGTTTTAATATCACAGCCTTAGAGGCATATTCCACGATCACCATCATATACGCAACTATGCCCTATAGCTATGTGTGATCTAAGGACTTTATCTAATTCTTATGATAAATTTAAGATAAAGATTGCCATTTAAATGATATTAATATAAATAAGAATGATTCGCAATAGTATAAGAACGGCCAGAACAATTGGCACACCGGGCACTACTCTAACACCATGCACATAGGAGAATCCCTATGCAAGCTCAGCCAATGGGGGAGAGTTTCTACCCTTGACAACACTTGGTGGTGTTGTAGTGACAATAGCGATAGCTGTGGTGGTGGTATGGTAACAATCCAAATATTTTATTTTAAAAAAATAAAAATAAAATAATATACATTCATCCCGAATAATAAAACATAACATCATGCATAATTCAAAAATTACACATGTATAAACACATCAAAACTCTTAACACAAATGCGAAACCTGACTCTAATACCACTGTTAGGTTCGCTATAATGCGGGGTGACACAACAAAAAATTAAAATTTATAAACAAGCATACTTAAACATATTTAAGCACGCACCCGGGGTTCGTAGCGATTCTAACGATCGCGGGATTGTGTAAAGTATAAAAGTAAATAAAATAATTATATAAGTTTCAATTTAATTATACCTTACTAGCACTTCGACTGTAGTAGGGATTTGTAGAAATTGATTATCGATCTTGTTTTTCCAAACGAATCAAAAAGGTCTAAATGTGTCTCCTCTAAAGAAGTCCACATAATAGACAAGAACCACCGAATTGCTATTGTGCTAGTAATGGTGATTCATATTCTTAAACCAAAATAATAGAGTATTATAGAAAACACAAATTCTTAATCCAACTAGTAGAAATAAAAATTGTGTTGACAAAATAATCAAGAACAATTTCTTGATTGTTCTAAAAAGAAGATTAGAAGATGGGGAGAGTATAAAATTTGAAGAAGAAACTTTTTATTCTAATTTGTCTCTTATGGCAAAAAAAATTTATATTACCAAAGGATTTTTCAAAATCCTATGTCTATTTTGAAGGAGGCTAAAAAATAGGCTAGATTTATAATCCCAAACTTCCTCCTCCAAAATAGATAGTGGCCGATTTTAGCACATTTGTCATGTGCAAAAATTGGCCACTATGGTAAGGTTGGTTGAGGATTTTGATTGATCTCAATCAATTCAAAATTTTCAATCTCTTCCAAAATTGGATGACAATGATCCTTTTGCATATTTGCAAAAAAGGTCCTCCATCTTTGAATTCTTCCAAATGCTTGATAGGCCTCTTCTAATAAGCTATGAATTAAATTTTTGGGCTTAGACTTTTAATCCAATTAATAATTCCATCAATTAATTTTCAATCAATTGGTTAGTCCCAAATTCACTTAATTGATCAAATCAATTAATTCCATCAAACCCAATTAAAGCCATGATTAATTACCATTATTAATTAATTGGATTCAACCAAATGGATCATTTTATGATTTAAGAAATGGTTCCCTCCATTATAGTGTGTGACCCTTTTGGTTCACAACTAAACTAGTAGTGGGCTTGCAATATTTACAACTTATGAATAACAATTATACTGATTAATTAATTCACTTGGAATTAACTCCTTGATTCCAAAAACATCACTATCCATAAAAACATCTAGTAAGTAATCATGGCAAACTAGTCTTAGGTTAAATAGTGAGTAAAACTATTTTTATTATTGAATCTAGGGTATGGATTATGAGTCGAAATCCTAATTGATGCAATAACTATGATTCTATTTTAAGTTTCAATGACTCTTGATGAATCAATAAACTATGAAAACATAAGAGATTCACTTGCCAATTGACAAGTGACAGATTCTATGTTGGCAACTCATAAATCTCTATGCATACTAGGTGCAACATCCAATATATTCTCTTTATGATTGTCAAGCAATCAAAAGATATATCAAAATACTGCAGGGTATACATAAGGTTACCATTATACCTCAAGTTTGAGGACTGGTGACCCCAAAACAGGTGGCACAAACCTCAAGTGCACGGAATCAACAAGTAATAAAGAGTGAGTAAAGTATCGTATCCCAGAGAGCATGTGTGTAAGTAACAAATATTTTTGTGGTGTTTGAATTAAAGTGCAGGAACTAATAAATTAAACAAAAGCAACTAAAGCCTAATGAGATTAGGGTATCAAATTCAATATTAAGGAGAGTCAATGCATCGATTAGCCATCATATGTTGTAATGAACCTAGCTTAATTATGATTAAGAATGATGTGGGTTGTCTGACGGTGGATCTTCCTCTTGTAATTGGTGCTCACTCTCAAGACGGACCAAATCTACCCCTAGGAGGCCACTAACGCCATCTTAGCTATGGGCCATTCCACTAAGATTTCCTTGAGCTTCATGAATTCTACTAGTTTTCAATTTTCAAACCTATGACTACTGCATGTACCTATGCCTATATCTAGGGGTTGGTCCACGGCATATACTATCCAATCCAGTGCTACAACCTAACATGTAATGCCCAATTCTCAATTCTCTACTACATAGCCAATAATAAGCATTTTTCATCAATATGCATCGAATCAATACACATTATTGGATTATGGCATACAAATAGCATTATTGCACGAACATGAATAATTGTTACTATATGCTCCCGTTATGCTTTAACGTGCATTAGTACATGAAATATGAAATCAAACTTTTGTATCATATTCTTTAAGTACCTTTTTGCAGTGAAAAGTTTGGTATCTTGATTAAGGAAGATTGATGTGTTGAATGGCCATGAAATGAATTATTTGTATTGCTCCATACTAGTTATATGCTAAAGTAATTAGTTGCCTAAATATTTACTTGAAATATGTCACTTTTGGCTAAGAACTAAAAGTGTGCAAAATAGTGCAATTTGATTGGTTGGTTGACTAGGTTGCATGGAATCATTCTAAACCGCATTGCACTTAATTATAACACCAAAGCATCAATTTTTGTCATCTCCCTAACCTATAAACGTGGCTTTTGGTATGAGAAGACACCAAGCATGATACAATCAATCATAGCCCTCCACTTACCTCTCTTTGAAAGGTTAAAGAAATCATTTTCATCCATATTTTTTGTGGAAGCACCTCAAAAACAACCAGCCCTTATTCTCCTAAGTTTCTCCCAAATTTCTACACTCTCATACTCACAAAAATTGAATTCAATCCATAAGAATCCATAGAACACAAACTAGAACAAGTTTCCACCATTTTTAAGCTTGAAAACTGTTGATTTTGAAGTTTAATTCCAACTTAATCAATGTATATTCTTTTTCAATGTTTCTTATGATGAATTTGTATTATCTTGGATGGTTATATGTTTTAGTATATTTTTATATGATTGAAAACCTAAGTAAGTTAAGACTTGAAGCCAAAACCAAGCTAGTTAAGCTAGTTTTTAGCAAAATTGATAGTCTTGTAAAATTGTTTAATTTACTTATTTTTATTGATGTTGTAATGCTTATATTGTTTGAAAGTGCCTACAAATGATTGTGAACAATAGCAATTAGTTTGCATAATTGAAGGTTAGAATCAATTTAAGTTAGAACCAAATTTACGTCATTTTAATTCGAATTGTGTTCATATTTTGTGGGCTGCCCTAATCATTATGTTTGAATATTTAGTTATTTAATGGCTGCCCTAATGTTTAATGTCTTGAATTAGTAGTAACATATGGAGTATGCATTATTTTTAAGGTTATGTAATTGATATGAAATTGTTTACAAAAGATTGAAAAGTGTATATGATTTTAACTAGAATAGACTATATGATTTATAAAAATGATATTAAAAGGTACATAATTTGATTATATTATGCCTTTAACACATCCTATCTTCCAAAGAAATTGGCCTTTTTACTTAGCACAAAGTGGACTTGAGGTAAGTTGAAACTTTCATTTGCTGTATAACAAGAATTATATTATGTTTGTTCATATTTTAATGTGATTGTTATTGTTTGTCAAATAATGTAATGTTTGATGCATTTATGGTTCATGAAGCATGACACTATTAAGAATATAATGAAATTTTTGAAAAGGAAGTATGGTACTTGATTGATGGTCTAGTAGATAATGGACGTATGAGAGACCGGCGGACCCAACAAATGGTGGCAAATACTTGAGGTTGAAAAACCGGTATAAGAAAGCCACAATAAATGAGATAGAATACGGCTAATACCTGATGTTGAAAGACCAAGTATGAAAACCCCGTATTAGTTCTCTTATTGGCCAATCATTATGAACATGTTCCAAAAACCACGATCTATTGCTATTAATTAAGTACCACACTTCAAGGGCCCTAAAGAATGATTTATGAATAAAAATTATTAAATAGAATAATGCATTTAATGATTTATGAGATATGCATATTTGTTATTGCATCAGTTTCACCTTACTGAGCTTTTAGCTCATTAGATTCATGTGATGCAGGTGAAAATGTACAGGTTTAGAGGTTGACTGAGTTTTTAAAGCGGCCAGATAAAGATTTGTTCATATGCCATGTTTCGAACTGTTTTGTTGTTTATTTTAAAAACTCTGTTTTGTTTTTAAATAAGCCACTCTATTATGATTTTGTAAATAAATGTAATCATTTTTTATATATGTAAATATTCACTTATGGCTATGGGCCTGGCTTGAATGTTGGCTTAGTGTTAAAAGGTTAGGTGAATCCTATTCCTTAATGGAGATTCAAGAACTAAGCTGCATCATTCGGTTAAGTGTCATCTTGATGTCTCACTGTCTGGCTCTAGAACTAATGTACCTAAAGTCCACTTGGAAAATTCTGGCCAAGGAGTGGAGAACAGATATGTTCACCAATATGCTTAAGAAATTTCTTGCAAAATAGCTTAGGCGTAATCTTAAGCAATCGTTCAATAAACAAATCTCATTTTGATCCGAAAGCAAAGGGTAATATATTATAGATGAAATGTGGAACAGATGCATTTTCTTAGGAATAGCAAACTTTTAATGCAAGTATAATCATCTCATAAAAGAGCCACTTTCTTTTCCTTTTTAAGATACTATTGTAGATAATCAAGAATTTAGATATATATGATTTAGTTTGCACAGATCCATAAGAAGCTAGATGCACAATCTAGATTAATGTAACAATAACAATAAGTCAGATTATTCTTATTGAAAGCGTTAAACTATTCACGGTATCCTGAGAAACTGCAAAAGTTCCGTATCTTCTCCCTTCCAAGTGAGCTGGGAGCCACCAAACAGCTAAAAATCTGCCTATTCCAAGCAAAAATAACTCTGATATGGTCCAAACAATATTCCTAACTGACCTGTTAGCAACAGCAAATTTTTAACTGTCTTTAGTAACAGTATATGTGGATAATTCATCAATATAAATATATAAAGTCCCTTTTATGCACGTGCAGACATATAAAAGAGATCCAGCATACCAATATATTTTATCTGGCTATAGCCTATAACTTGCTGACCCATAGCACAGCCAGAACCAAAAACACCACCAATCAATGCCGTCCTCTACTCCCCTCTCTCAACACTCTTCCTTATCACTAAGAAGCAGTCATATTTAGAGCTGGTGACTGGCCTTCTCTCACTCCAAAGGATAAACCACCCCCACAGCAAGCAAGCATCAGACACAATCATCCTTCTGTTAGTCTCCTCTTCTGCCATCTGCAATTGACAGCAAACATAGCTTCCGCATCATGAAATTTCCAATACAAGGACAAACACCTCTGCAGCATCTTCCAATGTGGTCAATTTTGGCCAGCAATGCAGGCTTTCTTAAACCCACAAATTGACCCAGTAAAGTTTGATTAGGCCCATTAAGTTTCCACTTATAAGCAAGGAGGAGCTAGGGTACAAAGGATATTATGTCTAACTGTCAAAGCATATTAGCTTGTTTAACTAATCTTTAATCATCCTTGCCTAAGCTGTGGGACCATTTATGTTTTTTGTTACCATAAGAATCCATAGTTTTGACATCTACTCATGTGCAGTAAATTACACACCGGCCCTCATTTCATCTAAGAATTAATTCAAGCTTGGTTGGAGCATCTTATTTAATATCAAAATCCTATATTTTAAAATTTATATTTCACTGAATAAATTAGTCCAATCATACATGATCATTGTTAGTTTCCTACACCATTTATGAATATCGCTATCCTATTAATTACAATATATATCTAAGTTCTCACTGACAGCAGTTAGCTCGCTTCTTTTAGTGATGTTTCCACCAAAGAAACGCAGTACTTAATTTAATATTAAAGTCGAGCACAGTATCATGTGACAGAAAAAAAGGTTGATTTTGACCTTTTTAAAGATAATTAGAGAGATATCAAGAGAAAAATGATATATGAAACTTAAAAAATTATCCCATCCTCTAAAAAACCAAATAACCTTTTAAAAATGATATACGTAGGAACAGCTACCTATTTTGCATTTCTCAAAATAAACCAAACTAACCTTAAACGTCCCCCAAGTGCACCAATGCCTCCTTTCTTCTTTTCCTTTTTCTTCCTGTTTTATATTTGTGCTCAATAGTGTATGGTTGTAGTGAATCTATGACTTTCTTCCTCCTATATACTTCATAAAATAAGATCAACCTAGCTGATCTTCCTAGATGAGTGACAGGGCTATGACTTAGCAACAGCAGTTGGAATTCTTAATAGAAATTGCAGTACTTGCCAGGTGTACTTGCTATCTATACAGCGAGATGAGTCTGACAGATACCAACTGCGCGTAAGATGTTTGAGGGCTTACTTAAGCCTCCCTAGTTTGATGTATCTAATTAATCTGGGGTATTGGCTCCTTACATTCAAAATAGAAAGACATCACAAGCAAATCATTCAAATAATAAAACAAATAAGATAGCACATAATACATGAATATCCACATTATACAAGAATTTAACAGTAGGACCTCATTATCAGGATTTACTGACTTATGTTGCAGAGGAACCAATCACTAGCATTATGAAATGGTACTGAGCATAGGGTTTTGGTTATAGAGATGTTATGCTTGAGATAATGGCTTATTCCATTCAATTTCAATCAATTTCAGTTCTAACCAACACTCCAGGGGTATAAAGCAAGCTCAAGGAATGACATGATGGCAGAATTAGTTTTGCTGCCGTTATGTCTTCTCTCTAATTTAATTTTCTGTGTATTCTTGTCTGAACGTCTGAGTGGAAATTCTCCTCCACAATTGATTCAAACCCTCAATCCACCTGAAAGAATTTGTATGTTTTCTTCTCCCAATAAACTGGATGTATCATCACATTTCTGGAGATCCCAACTTTAAATTCCCATTTAGCACAACCATTTTACATTTCGACTCTCGAAACATAAATTTCTTAAACACAGCGGCTCACAATGCATGTAGACACTGACGTACCTTTCGGATAGTTGGTGACGGACCTGAAAGCCAATGGCTTCAAACCTTCGAACGGCGAGTTCGGGCTGCTTGGCATAGAAGCCCTTGCAATACGACAAGACTATCTCCGCCAGCAAACTCTCCACACAGCTTTCCGACACTTCTCTTGCCATTCTTTTATCCTCTCTCTTCACCGCGTGTCTTTGTGTGTGGGATTTTTGGGTTTGGATTTATAAGTAAATGGATGAGATCTCGATTTTGAAATCTGGGCTTTGTTTGGATTGAGATTTAAAATATTAAAGCAATAATTTTGAAATTGGTATGTAGTAGAATGGGATGGGAATTGTGCCTGATTAAATTTGTATTTGGATGTTTTGACTTGAGAATGAATGATTTAATGGAATTATGTTTGGGATTGATGATTTTTAATCTTGAAATTTGTCAAAATATATTTGATTTTGATTTGAAAAATTAATTGATAGGAGAAATGTGTTGTTAAGTTTAATAAATAATAATTGTTGATATCAGGTTATTTAATTAAAATAAAATGAATAATTAAAAAATAATAATAATATAAGTTGATTTTTAGTAATTATTTAAGTATTAGTGATAAATTTTTAGGACTTTTTTTTTTATAACCGTTAATAATATTAATAATTATTTGTTATATTAAAATAGTACATTTACTGGATGAATCTATATTTAAGTAATTGGGCATATTTTTAGCACATTAGAATAAAATAATTTAATTACGTGTTTGGTTGATAAACTTACTTCTAATGGAATAAAGGCATGATATGTAATTTCAGTATTATACCTTTATATCTTAGATTGTTTTTTCTTATTTTTTAATCTATTTTTCTTTATTTTCTCATCTTTCATAATTTTCTTTTTTCTTCCTTTGACCATCATCCGCCACACTCTGTTTTTTGTTTCTCATTCTCATCTTCTTTCTTCTTTTTTTCTCCCTTTTCTTATCTCCCTCTCTTGTTTTCTTTTTTCTTCCCCCTTCTTCTCTTTCTTGTTTCCTGTTTTCTTCCCTTTTTTTTTCTCTTTTTTTCTTCCCCTTCTTTCTTCTCTTCCTCTCTTCTAATCATTCTTTCTCCTTCTCTTATCTTCTTCTACCTTATTTTTTTCTCCTTTCATTATCTTCCTCATTCTCCTCATTCTCCTCTCATTCAGTTACTTATAGTATGTGATTTGTGTGTTCCTGGTGCTGAGTTCACATGGTTTCAAAAAATATATACGCAGCAAAATTTTAAAAAAAAATCAAAGACATAAACATTCATTACATCAAATGTAATAAAATTAATTTTGAAACTCTTTCGCAATTATTTAGTTGTGCATTTTTTAATACTTATACCAAGAAGGTTTCAGAAACCTTGATTTGTACTCCAACGGATGAAAATGCAAGAAATGATTCAAATTGTTTTCTTTCCACAAACTCCTTCGCGAATCTTGAATCCATCCACGAACTGTTTTCGCGAATCTTGATTTCAAACACCTCTGTTGGAAAGAGCTTGCTTAGTGTCCCAAGTGTTACCCCCTCGAAGCGTATTCACATGTTGGACATTTTTATACCAATTAAATCCATGCTAGTAGATTCAAAGGGCCTTATTCTCTCTAGAATACGAGGAGTTCAATTCTTAATTCAACTAGTGAATAGAGAATTGAACCATGATCAAGGTAGGACATTTGATGGAAGAAAAGAATCAACAAGGAAAAGAAGGGAGGCGTTTTTTTGTGTCATATTGCTGGCCGAGTTCTATCTCTAAACTAGCTCTAAAAATTGACCATAAGGGGGAGTATTTTTATAAGACTCCTCCAATCCTAGTTCCGATGGGTTTCCACATGCTCCTTTCATTATTTGAATTCTTATTTTCATCAAATAGATAAGTTTAATTCTTGTAATTAAACTTCCTAATGGGTTTGTATTGGGCCTCCTACGAGCGTATTAGCTTGGACTTTGACTTTAATTAAATTAATTAAGTTCAATTAATTGATCCTCATTAATTAAATAAGTCCAACTTAATTAATTGATCAAATTAATTAATTAATTAATTTTATTTAACCTTTCTAATCATATTAAAACCTATTAAATAATCTCATTATTTAATATGCCCAATATCAATTAATTAACTTGATCATATATATGGCTCCTAATCATATTAGGTCGAATTAAATAACCACATTATTTAATCGGATAAAGTAATTGAACTTCTTAAATTAATTTATATCCTACTTAATTAATTGATCATATCAATTAGTTAATTAGCTCCACATGGGCTCTTTAATCTTATTAGGTCTAATTAAATAATTAAATTATTTAATTGAATAAATTAATTTAACTCTTTAAATTAATTAATCTCCATTAATTAATTTGATTCAACCCTTGGATATGTTCTAGTTAGAAGTGTACTATTTCCAACTTAGTATGTAACCCCTTAGATTCATTCTAAGCTAACCATAGACTTATAACTCTTATAACTTAATTGAACAATTAATTATTTTGATTAATTAATCTAATTAATTAATTCTCTTGAAATAACTCATTAATTTTAAGAACTCACAAATCATTAGAAGTACGTAGCAATGCATCATGACTCCTAGTCTTAAGTGAAGGTGCAAACCTATTCTAATTACGAATACCATGCAAGTACGGTCTTTCTATCATTTAATATTCCGAATGAGCCTGATGCATGAATTATTAGTCGAAACCCCAACAACTCAATAACTATATATTCATTCCTAGTAACTTGACTCGATGATAAATAATTAGAAAACCCCACGTCTAATTTTCATCCAACCTTGGCCAATGATTTTAAAGTCAAATATAGTGGAACATATGGGAGATCACCTATTCATCTAGATAGGTGACAAATCCTTTGTTGGCCACTCATTAACTTCCATACATGAAGATGTTATATCCAACATAAACCCCTTGTGATTGTGATGCAATCGATAAATACATCAAGGTGCAAAATGTTATACACAAGATTACCATGGTGCCTTAAATCCAAGAAGTAATTATTGCACTATCGTAACAAGGAAATTCCCATTCGATAATACAATATTTTTATTTGGGAATTTCTAGATGGGGTATTTCAGTATACTAATTTCCAAACACGCACCTGCATACATGCACTACATTGTACAAGTTTCAATGGGATCAGTAATATCCCATCTCATTGATCCTTGACTTATAATATTTTAAGACCACAACCTTAGAGGCATATTACATAATCGTCATCATATACGCGATCACATCCCATAGCTATGTGAGATCTAAGGACTTTATCTAATTCTTATGATGAATTTAAAATGAAGATTGCCATTTTCATGATAACAAAAGTATAAGGATTCTTCCATGCTAAACTCTTTTAGCATCTAATCTATGTACTTGAATTTAGGATACTCCAAACATCCTTTCAGATCTATCTCCATAGATCTCAATCCCCAATCCCTAGAATGCTTCTTCCAAATTCCTCATGGAGAACTTTGTAGATAACAAGTCTTAGTTGACTGACTTTCAAAGATAAGGTGTTGACTATTGAGGATACCTTTTACCAGAAGTGATGTTAAAGTCCATTCTGATCATGCTGGCTATATCTACATATTATGACTACTAGATATGGCAAAGGGATATAAAGACTGTATTTCTCAATAGGAGTATTGAGAATGGAATATAAGTTAAGCGGCCTGAGGTCTTCATATTAACTGAAGCAAGCAAAATTTTTGTGAGCTTCAGAGATCCATTATGTACTCAAAATAAATTTTTTAAATGTCGAACATTCGATTCGCTAAGGCAATCAAATGGTTTGATTTCCTTAGGAATGCACCATACGTGTATATTTGGTAGACTTGGTCAATATTTAATAACTATTTATGTATATATAGTGTGATAGGATATGAAAACATTTTATTTTTATCAATGTTTTGTTGAACTTAGTAGAAAAAAGAAGAAGTTATACACAGCATACGTGTACAATTATGTTACACAGGTTGTTTATATATATATTTATACATATTGTTGGGAGGTTATGATAAATTAATTGGGGCTTAAATTAATACAAAGAGTTGAATTAATTATCCAATTAAATAATTAAATTATTTAATTGGATCAAATAAGATTAAAGAGCCCAATTGGAGTGAAATAATTATTTGATTAGATCAAATTAGTTGTGTAGTTCATAAATTAATTAAATATTAAATTAATATACTTAATTAAATAATTAAATTATTTAATTGGGTCTAATTTGATTAAATGAGTTAGATAGAATTAATTAATTTAGGTATGATAATTAATTAGATAATTGTGTGATTTATTTTAAAGTCCAAACCCAATTCAAAAAGGCATATTAGGAAAGGCCCATGAAAGTGATTGAAAAAAGAATGGAAAGTTAAGAGTTTGAAATTCTTGGATAATCTTGAATATCTTTGAAAGATATGAAAGAGATAAAATTAGAAGAAGTTTGAATAAACTAAAATATCTTCCAACCAATCGAAATAAGACACAAAATACCAAGAGTAGGACTCTTGAAATTTTGAGACCTCTATATATACCTCATGACCAAAAATTGTATGAAGTAGAAAACATCCTTTAATTTTCGGCCATTCAAAAAAGAGAAGAAAAATTATTTTCTTCAACCATGATTTTTCTCCATAAATTTCATATTGTATTTTTAAATATTAATTCTTTTATCACTAGTTGATAACATGAAATAACATTTTTCTATATACACTCCTTAAACTAGATTAGAAAAAAAATCAAAATTGCTAGTGGAATTCTGATTTTATGTTCCTACTCAAAGTGTGGACTATTTTAAAGGGGAGACATTTGGATCCCTGCGAACTGAATTCGAAAAAGGGGTTAGCAATTGATTGCTTCATACCCTACAGCAACTGGAGTGCAAAGAAATGTATAAATTAATGCTTTTATTATTTTATTATAGCCATTGAAAATTACGAGATCGTTAAAAATCACATCAAATTTAGGGTATTACTATAATTATTATAGTTTAATATTTTTAAAAATTTAATTTTTCGTTGTGCATACCCCAGGATCATGTGAACCCAACAGAGTCCACCATAAAAAAGGACAAGACAGTTCTGCTTGTTGAATCCTCTTTCGGATCAAAAGCTAAAAAGCCTAAGACAGGAAAGAAGAAAGGAAAGGGTTCCTCTAGGCCCAACAAACTAAAGGCCAAGGGCATTATCAAGAAGGTTTCTTCCCAAGCCAATAACAAGTGCTATTATTACCATAAACCAGGGCATTGGAAGAGGAATTGCAAGAAATATCTTGTAAGTCTAAAGAGTTCAGGTATATATTTTGTTGAAGTTAACTTCTCTGTTAACAATACTTCTTGGGTATTAGATACCGATTTTGTCTCACATATCTGCAATGATTTGTAGATGATGACAAAAAGGAGGAAGCTACATGGATGAGAGATGGTCCTTAGGATGGGGAATGGAGCAAGAGTTGCTGGGGCTGTGCCTTGGAAATCATGCCATACATCTAAAGTCGTGCTCAAAATATCATATGAGATGTGTTGTGGAAAGACACCTTCCTATAAATACCTTAGGGTATGGGGGTATGCTGCTTATGTGAAGCAGCTAGTGGGAGATAAATTAGATATGAGATCCAACTTATGCAAGCTTGTGGGATATCCAAAGGAGTCTATTGGATAGAATTAGATGTGAGATCCAACTTATGCAAGCTTGTGGGATATCCAAAGGAGTCTATTGGATACTATTTCTACGACTTCTTGGAACAAAAGGTGTTTATTTCAAGGAATGCAACTTTCCTTAAAGAAGAATTTCTTTCAGATAGTAGTGGCAAAGTCATGGAACTTGAAGATATTCAGGAACCACAGAATGCCCTAATTATCACAGTAGATAACACACCAACTAAAGCTGGGCCCTCTGAGGCACAACCTATTCGAAGGTCCGAAATAGTCTCAAGGGTACCTAAGAGGTACAACTTGATCTTGGATAATGATCTAATCAGCTATAGAGAGATGATGTCTAACATCGAATTGGAGAAATGACAAGAAGTTATGCAATCCGAGATAGACTCCATATTCTCCAACAAGATATGGACCTTGGTAGACCCATCATAGGAAATTATTCTCATTGGCTGCTAATGGGTCTACAAGCTAAAGTTTGGAGTAGATGGAGAGGTAGCAACCTATAAGGCACATTTAGTTGGAAAATATTGTACTTAAAAGCAAGGAATTGATTATGAGAAAACTTTTTCACCAATAGAGATGCTTAAATCCATCCGGATACTACTGGCCATATCTACATATTATGACTATGAGATAAGATAAATGAATATGAAGATTGCTCTTCTTAATGGAAACACTAAGGAAAAGATCTATATGAAGCAGCCAGAAGGCTTCATATCCAGTGGGAGCGAGCAAAAAATTTGCAACCTCCAGAGATCTATTTATGGACTCAAACAAGCTTCGAGTTGGAATATTCGATTTGATGAAATAATCAAAATGTTTGATTTTCATAAAAACTTGGATGAACTATATATCTACAAGAAGGTTAGTGGGAGTGCAGTTTGTTGCGCTCTATGTTGATGACATCCTACTCATTGGGAATGATGTAAGGATGTTGCAGTCAATGAGGACATAGTTGTCTAATCAATTTTCGATAAAGGACTTGGGAGATGTATCTTTTATCCTAGGGATAAAGATCTATAAAGATAAATCCAGAAGGATGATCGGACTATGGCAGTCCATGTACATAGATAAAGTGCTAAAAAGGTTTAGCAAGTGAGGATTCCTACCTATGAGTCATGGGGTTTCACTCTCTAAGGTTGTCTCCCAAGACACTGAAGAGAGAGAAAGAATGGCTCGCATACCTTATGATTCCGCAATAAGGAGCAAGGCCTGATGTAACATATGCTATGAGTGTTATGAGCATATATGCTCTACGAATATCTTTCTAATATATGGCAATGGAAAACTAAAATTGGATGGATATACAGACTCTAGTTTTTAATCCGATATAGACGACGCAAAGTTCATGTCTGGATTCATATTCACCCTGAATAGTTGTGTGGTCAATTGGAAGAGTTCTAAGCAAGAGGCGACTGCAGAGTCTATCGCTGAAGCTGAATATATTGTTGCATCAGATGCAACAAAAGAAGTTATTTTGATAAAAAACTTCTTGCAAGGGTTAGGTGCAATTCCATTCATTGTTAATTTAGTTATGATTTACTATGATAATAATGAAGCCTTGTGCAAGCAAATGAGCCAAGATCTCATCAAAGATCCAAGCACATAAAGAGACGATGTCATTGCAGATTGAGTTGCCTCAACAGAATTTGTATCAGACCCGCTTACTAAGCCCTTAGCAAATAAGGTATTCGACGGACATCTTGAGAAGATGGGTCTTAGATACAAGGGCAATTGGAGCTAGGGCAAGTGGGAAAATAGGATGCCCAGAGCTCCAATTAGATTAGGTGTATTATACTATTTTTCTTTTACAAAGACAATCTTATTGGGAATTATATTAATAAAAAGGCAATTTCTTTATCTTATGTATTGCATCTTTTATTTCTACACATTAGATAAAGTCCTTAAATCAAATTTAGCTATGGAGCATGGTCACACATATGATGGCAATTATGGAACATGCCTCTAAGGCTTTGGTCATAAATCAGTTTTGAGTCGAGAGTTTTTTGAGATGGGACATCAAATAGTTCAGTAAGACTCACACATACTATGCATGCTTATGAGACGAGAATGTTATTAGCATTAGTATAAAGACATAAGTACATGTATGTGGGTGCTTGTTAGGAAACAAGTACACCAAAAATGGCCCATAAGAAATTTTTAGCTGGAGGCTTTGTCTGTCAAAATAAAAAATTTATGTGTTACGATAGTACACGGCTAATCCTCGGACTTAAGGAACAATGGTAGTTTTGTGTGCATCCTGCAATATATCTTCTGATTACTTGATAATCATAAAAGGGGTATGTTGGGTGTTGTACTAGTGTGCATCTCCGTTTGTCAGTAGCCAACATAAAATTCGACACTTGTCTTTTTAAACAAGAGAATCTCCTGAATTTTAATAGTTCGTGATTCAACCTTGGCCAAGGGAGGATAAATCGTGATTCATTAGGAATTATTGAAACTTGAAATATGATTACAGTTATTGAACAATTTAGGATTTTAACTTATAATCCATGCCCTATATTGAATTGGGAGATTAGCTGTCGAAAGGACTGTATGTATATGGTACTCTCAATTGAAATAAGTTTACTCGCTATTTTATATAAGACTAGTTTGCCATGATTATTTGCTAGGTGTTTTCATATATTGTGAGGTTTTTGGAATTAAGAAGTTAATTCCAAGAGAATTAATTAATTAAAATAATTAATTTGAATAATTGTTATTCATAAGTTTCAAAAGTTGCAAGCCCACTACTAGCTTACTAGTGAACCTAAGAGGGTCACACATCTTTATAAAAAGTAACATTTCTAATTTTGGGATTTATCTAATAGTTAGAAATTAATTAATTGATATTGATTGATTAATTAATTAAGGGTTATATATAATTTAATGATTAAATTGAATAATTCAATTAAGTAATTAGATTATTTAATTAGGCCTAATTTGATTAGGAAACCTAATTGGAGTAAATTATAATTAATCAATTGGATTGATTGTGGATTTTTAAGTCTAATCCCAAAAATTAAAGTGGATCACTTAAGAAGCCCACTAGAATATGAAGAGAATAAATTAAATAAATATGATTTATTTAATTAACTTATTTTTATATAAATAAATAAAGTGATCAATTTTTATAGGATAAATATTGGCCACTACGATTTATTCTATAAATATATTTTAGGTATATATTTGATATATATCCATCTTGATATTATTTTGAAGAGTCCAAATTAATATCAAAAATGTATGTAGATAATTTTGATGACTAATGTAGTTCAGATAAGTCCACATACATTGGACAAAGAGAAAAAAAGAGTTGTTGGAAGATTTAGAATCCTTCCAAAATCAAACTTTGAAATAGTTTAAAATTGACAAACTCTCCAAAAGTTGGAGTAGGAGCAAAATTTCAGCTCCTATTTCAAGGGAGAGTATAATTTTTGACAAATATAATTTTGTTAAGTCTTCTATTTTTCTCTCCAAGAAAAGAAAAAATAAAAGTGTTTTCTTGAAATCTTGATTTTTTTATTGTTTAAAAAAAATTAGTTTCTTGATATTCTCTTTATATCCAAATTTCAAGAACTTAACAAATCAATCTTTATTGTTCTTAAAAGTTTGTTCTTGATCCATCAATTGGATAAAAAAGCAAAGTTTACTCTGGATCTAGATTAGTAAACAATTAAAAGAATGGTGTTCCCTTTTCATATTGTGGACTTGATAGAGGGGAGATACTTGGATCCCTGTAAGTTCTGAGAGTTTTGATAAGCAATTGATTGTTTCATTCCTTATAACAACTAGAGCGCACGATCATTAGAATCACTTTCGAATCGAGGGGATAAATTTATTTGATAAATTTATGTTTGATAAAACATTTTAATTTTTTGCTACGTATGCCCCTGCGATTATGGCGGTTGTCCGTCCTTCGACAACCACTAAACATCCTTATGTTCAACATCTTTGAGCCTCTAAGAAACACTTCAGTGATTTGTAGGGGAATGCTTATGGAATCCCTCCTCCTATTTGGGGAAAACATTCTTGAAATTTCATGGAGGAGACGATGGATATGTGCTCTTTTGAAATTTACTTTGATTGGAAAGTTTTCACAAGAATGCACTAACATCCATAATATTAATCGAGAATCACAACCTTCAAACTCAAAGGTGCTTTCATGATGGGTATTGTGAACATTAAGCAAATACTCATTCGTTTATCAAGTGAGGATAATTTTTCCAAATTATGGGCGAAATAAATATAGTTTAATGAGGGTTTTCCAATGCACATCTTTAAATGGATGCTTGAATTTAATTCGAAAACCATATCTTCAATGCTAATTAAAGTAAGCTTTCTCGAGTTGTCGATACACCTGTTTAATTATAATGGTTAATATAGTATTGCGTCCATGTTTAGTAAACCATTGAACATGAATAAACCTATGATAGATTTGACTAAACCCAGTGTGGCAAGGGCTAGTACTGAAATTGATCTTTTAAAGCCATGGGATGAGGAGATGTATATTAGGTGAGGAGATTATGTGTTTTTGCATAAAATTATCTATAGGAAATATCTGAAATACTGCACTGAAGTGTCGCCATCTTGGTCATGATATTGTATAATGTTTTAGGGAAAATACCATAAAGAATTTCTTTCTCAAGATAAAAAAGAATGAGGAAATTGCTCAAACAAAATGAGTAGAAATGCTCAAAGAAAAGATGCTAATGAATGTGGAGAAAATAACCATTGATTCTTCATTATTGTGGTGGATTGAGAAATCATAGCTAGTGTCATTTGAAGCTCCTGCAAAGGCAATTACAGTTGAGGGGGGTACAAGGCCAAAATTCAAACACTGGAAAAAAAGTAGTTAAGGTTGACAGGCTACGATAGCTATCGATGGAAAATAATGGGCTAATTGTGAGAGAACTATTAAATATATAAATTGTGAATTCAAAGGATTTTGTGGAATTTGATGTCACTAGTCTAGAACCCTCAGCTATAGATTTAAATTCACAAGATTTTGGTCTATCTCAAGCAGCTAAGAGTAGTTGCTAGAATAGTGCCCGATGCGCCAATTAGATTGGGCGTCTATGATACTCTTGTATTTTAAAAATAATATTTTTTAAATTATATTAATAAAATAGGATATTTTCTTTATTTTTAATTACTTATGTTAATTAAATAAAGTCCTTAGACCAAATTTAACTTTGGGGCATGGCCGCGTATTGGATGGCGATCATGGAACATGCCTCTTTGGCTTTGATTTTAAATTAGTTTTGAGTCGATGACTCTTTAAGATTGGACATCAAATAGCCTAATAAACTCACGCATAAGATGTATGCTCACATGAGGAGGATGTCTTACTCAAAGTTAATATTAATAATTAATACTCACCATACACACTCCAAAAACTAGGTTAGTAAAAGAATTAGAATTGCCAGTGGAATTCTGTTCTAACTCAAAGTGTGGACTGTTTTAGAGAGCAGATGCTTGGATCCCTGTGAATCAAATTCAAAAAGAGGCTAGCAATTGATTATTTCAAACCCTACAATAGTCGGAATGCGTCGAATGTATAAATCAAATTCTTTTATGTTTATACTTAAAAACTAATTGGAATACAAAATAGATAAAATCACATTGAACCCAAGGTATTGTTATAATTGTTATAACATGTATTTTAATTTTTATGTTGCACACACCTTGCGGTTAACTAAACCCAATAGTAGTTTAAGACAAGAAAAAAATTCAACCCAGTAAACAGTTAATTTAAATGCAAGGAATTCAATGGAGGCTGTCACCAATGAGGTTTAATTAAATTATAGGGTTAAAACTCCAAACCCCAACCCTAGCTATAGTTTTCAATTAAATTTAAGCTTAGATTTATGTTAAAAAATGTTTAAGGGTGAACTTAATGAAGATGACATGATGTGGATATGATGGTAGAAAATATTGAGGATTCTCATGAGCATACGAAAGAGGCACTTGCAAATTGGGTTAAGGCATGTAAGGTTGCAGAGCATTGTCGGAGTAACTCTTGTGACCTAAATGATAAGGCTTTGAATAAAGTTGGTAACATTGAGGAGGCTAAAGCTTCTATTAGGAAAAGATAATTCCTCTGAGATAGATTTAAAATCAAAGGAGTGCAAAGGCAACTACAAATGTTAAGGCCCTTACTCTTGTCTGATGAATATTCTCAATTTTAACCTCAGGGGTGTTAGAAATGATCCTATGCTGAGAATCTCAAAAGACTTTGCAAAAAGAAAAACTGATAATTGTGATTGTATTGGAACCCCAAATTAAACTCGATGAATGATTTATTACACATAAGTTTAATTTTCCTCATTTTGTTTCTAATAATTCTGGACAAATTTAGATAATGTGGTAGGAGGACGTTGATACTAAAGTATTACAGATTTTTACTCAATATATTAATATTCGCATTACTTCCAATCTTTTGCCTTAACATTTTTTTTACATGGTGGTATATGCTAGTTGTGAACTATCTGATAGGGTGATTCTCTAGGATGAATTGTGTTGGTTAATCATGTAGATTGTCATTGTTAGTTTGTGGAGATTTTAATATAATTCTTTACTTTCATGAGAAAAAAGATGGGAGAGCTCTCAAATAGCAATCGATGGAAGACTTTATTAATATGGTGATGGATTGTTCTTCAGAAGATGTGGAATTTGAAGGAAAAAATACATGGTATGGAAATAGGGTGTGGCAGTGCCTAGACTGTACTTTAATTTCTATCAAATAGATAGATGTTTTTTCAATTATGAAGGTTAAACACTTAGCTAAGGGTGTTTCATATCATTCTCCTTTGTTGATTCATTTGGACTTTAGGGCAGAAACTACACCAGCTCTATTTCGATTTATGAATGGATGGACCAAGTATAATCCTTTTTTAGACATGGTTAAATTGGGGAAAATTAATTCTTCAGCAAGGGGTATGGTTAATTTCCAACAAAAGTTATATTAATTAAAGCATCATTTAATGTGGTTGAATAAGGCGGTATTTGGTAATATATTTGATAAAGTCAAACTGGTCGAGGCTGCCAAGGAAATTGCAGCACAAAGAATAACTAGATTGAAGGATTTTTTAGGTTTCTCCTCAAAACAGCTACCTATTGTGTACCTTAGAGCCCCACTTTACAAAAGAAGAAAAAAAGAATAACTATTTGATGGCATCATCACTAAAATGAAGAAAAGAATCATGGGCTAGGAGAAGAAATTCCTAATTTATAGGGGTAGATTTACCTTGATCCGTAGTGTTCTACAATCAATGAGGGAAAGAATCGCGAGCTGGGAGAATAAATTCCTAAATCATAGGGGTAGATTTACCTTGATCCTTACTCTTCTACAATCAATGCCTTCACACATCTTACAAGTTATTAAATTAGTTTTTTGGGGTTCTACTCATGAGAAGCCAAAAATTCATTGGACATCATGTATAGGTAATTGTCATCATCTTGAAAGAGGACTTGGTGTGAGGAGTCTTATGGATATTGTTCATGCTTTCTATATAAATTATGGTGGCAATTTCAATACTCAAGATTATGGAGTAAATTTATGAATTATAAATGTTGCACCAACCAGCATCCAATAATAACAAAGTGCACTATCAATCACTCCTTGATTTGGATAAGACTGTGCAGAATAAGGAAGTGGAATAGAATATTTTTTAGCACGTTGGGAAGGGATTCATGTCTTTTTCTATGATAATTGGACTACATTTGGTCCCTTGGCCCAGCTGGTGGATGATTCTTTTTGCCATTCCTCTACATGTTAGAGATTATTGGCATGAAGAGGATTGGCAATTAGATAACATAACTGGAATACTTCTAGAGGCTGTAGATGTCCCTATTTGGAAGCTATAGATGTCCGTATTTGAAAGCTAACTTCACATGGGAATTTTACTATGAAAACTGCCTAAGAGAGTTGTAGACAATGAAGGCAGCAACCAACTATATGTGGACAATTTTGGAACCAACTTATTTCTACTACATCCTTGTTCTTTCTTTGGAGATTACTGCAATAATTAGTTTTGTTGGATGATTAAATGTGTACTCATGGTTTTGAGATGGTTTCAGTTTTGTCATTATTGTAAAGCTAAACTTGAAAATATGCAATATTCATTCATTTAGTGCCCAATCATTAATCAGGTTTGGAGATATTCTGAATTAGTGCCTCACTTGTAACAACTAGAAATAGAAGATGTCGTGCTGCTTTTGCAAGCATGATTTTCTTTACTAGATACGAAAGTAAGTTGCATGTTCGAAGGATAGTCCCCTTGCTTATCCTTTGGTATACTTGGTTGGCACGAAATAATGCTAAGCACAAGCAGAGAAGATCGACCTCCTCTATGATTATTTTAGATGTCTTACATCACTTTTTTGGAGCTCAAGGTCAAAATTTGTTGGGCGATTATTTCTAGAATGTGATCTAGAAGTTGCTAAATTATGGGATTTAAAGGTTTTCCATAAAGACTAAATCTAAAATCCAATAATAGTGTACTAGATTAGACTGAACGAAAACTGGCGTAAACTCAATTGTGATGGGGTATCTAGAGGCAACCCAGGCACAGCGGGAGCAGGAGGAATAATTGGCATGGTTATCCCTTATTGGCTTTCTACTCATATCTAGGAGAGTGTACAAATATTTAAGCTGAGCTATACATGGTGACCCAAAATAGAGGATAACAAAGCGTAAGTGCATAGTGTCAAAAAGTAAAAAAAAAAATGAGTAGAGTATTGTATCCCTAGAGAGTGCATGTGTGATTACCAAATATAGATTACCTATGCTATATTTAACCTAATGATTCTAGTGTTGATTGAATTAAAATGCAAGGAGTAATAAATTAAACAAAAGTAGTTAAAACCCAAGGAGATAAGTGAATTGAATTCATTACTAAAGAGAGTCAATACATTGGTCAGTCATCCTATGTGGTTATGAACCTAGCTTAATTCTGATTAGATATGTGTGACGG
This sequence comes from Paulownia fortunei, assembly GCA_019321725.1. NCBI lineage: Eukaryota > Viridiplantae > Streptophyta > Magnoliopsida > Lamiales > Paulowniaceae > Paulownia > Paulownia fortunei. The sequence goes on from CM033108.1 coordinate 13,193,172, forward strand.
TGGTCTTCCCAATATAATTGGTGCTCTTTCTCGACTCGGATAAAATCTACCCCTAGTACTCTACCGACACCATCTCTAGCTATGGGTCATCCCATTAAGAGTGCCTTGTGAATTCCATTAGCTTTTAGTTTTTACACCTATGATTACCGCACCTATCTATGCCAATATCTCTATAGGGGTCAGTCTGTGGCATATACTATCCAATTCATTACTGCAACCACACCTCTTGATTTTAATTACAATAATTAAAAATCAACATGAAATTGGCAAGTCACAAGAAGCATTAAAAATATAGTACATGCTTATCAAATAAAAACAACATTTCAATCACAATATAAACATCAACTCATAACTCCATTAAGATAGTTTTTCAAGCCTTGACAAAAGTGATTTAGTTTATATTGAAATTAAACAAGCACCAAGTGTTTGCCAACTTCTTGACTCTTACAAATTTCTCAAAACTAAACAAAATTAAAGAAGAAAATTACAATCACTAAGTGATTCTTCACTTCTTTTTCAAAATCTTCACTGCCCAATAAAGTTTCTCCTCTTTTTGTCTTCAAATCCCAAGCTCCTTGGTAATAGGCATATGTGTTCTTGGTGTAGTGTATGGAGTTGTATGGGAGAATACGTGTTTTCATGGAGAGAAAAGTTTGTAAAAATTTAGCTATAAAGTGTGTGTGGGTGAAAAAAATTGTATTGTATAATGTGTGATTTAGATAAATGTGTGAATTGTGTGTGTATAATGTATCTAACAAGAGCATCATATGGGTAGTGATGTATAGGCATATCTAATGTGTATATATCACAAAAGATGCTAAAATTCATGATGGATCGCCATTTGTTGTACAAAAACAACATCAACATCTTTTCTATCAGTAAGACAGAGGCTAGCCGCTGCACATTCTACCCATTGTTTCAATTTTTTTAAATTTTCAGCATTTTCTTCTCCTTTTTCATCAATCACCTCAAACTATGTACCTACACAAAATTTATCAAAAGATAAGTGCACAAATCCATTATTTATATGATAAAATGTCTTAATTTGTGCTATTGAAAGTGCCGGAAATATATTAAATTATGAGCTTATCAATATGCATATGTGGAAGGGACTACAATATGCTATAAAAGAGGAATATTTCACTTATAGATTGAGGTGGATGGTTTGATCTTCATTTATATTCTACACGAGCATAACAATGGGTATTGGAGACTTCAGTAATTAATAGCTAAATTTTAGATTTTACATGGGAAGATGGATAGTAATAAAACATATTTCGTGAAAGAAATTAGATTGTGGACTACCTAGCCAACCATGCTTTTAATAGCCTTTCTTTAGGTTCTTGGAACCTAGCAGAATCCCTGCACGAGATTAGAGGCCACATTCGCCTTGATAGGAATAACTATCATAGTTTTCAATTTTAACATATCTTGTAATGGAGTAGTACTCCTAATTTTATGCTTTCATATTTGTAAGGGAGTAAGTACTCCTTATTTCATATTTTTCAATTATAAGATATTTACTTTTTTTATTAAAAAATAAGTAGGGGTCCATGCCAAGCCCCCCGCCTAGACACAGGTGGCTTGACTGTAAAATAATTCATAGTATATTAACTCAATAATGAACAATTAGAAAACCCTTCTAATTTACATCCAACCTTGGCCAATGATTTTTGAGTCAAGTATAGTGAAAAACATTGGAGACTCACCTATTCATTTGTATAGGTAACGATCCTATATTGGTCACTCATGGACCTCTATAGATGAAGATGTTACACCAAATGTTAACTCTTTGGTTGTCATGCAATTGAAAAATACACCAAAGTATAACATGTCATGCACAAAGTTACCATGGTGTCTTAAGTCAAAGAACTAATTCTTGCACCCAGTAGGGTAATTCAATGTACTTATTCTCTAATAAGAACCAGCCTATATACACTAGTATTTCCACACTAATGCTCATGGAATAAGGCATCCTCTTTACAAGCCTGCATTATATGCGTAAGTATTAACGGGATCATTGATGTCCTATCTCATTGATCCTTGACTTGGAATATTTTAAAACTACAACTTTGAAGACATATTCTATGATCACCATTATATACGCGAACATGCTCCATAATTAAGATAAATATTGCTATTATATAATATTAATATAAATAAGATTGTTTTTACATGACAATAAGGAGGTCAAAGTAATTGGCTTGTAGGGCACTACTCTATCACTTTAAAGTTGGAATGATGATCAGATTTCAAAGTTATCATAGAACTAACCATTGGGCGGCAATCAAAAGGATGTTTAGATATTAGAAGGGGTTTAGTGATCTCATTTTGTGATACAATGGGGGTAGCTTAAGACTGATTGGATATAGTGATGATGGTGGACCAATAGATAGATATGTAGCAATATGTATTCTTGTTGGGGGAACTGTTATCACTTGTTATAGCAAGAAGATCCTTGTACATCACTATGGAAATAGAGTTTGTCGGTTGTACATTAGTAGTCCAAGATGTTATCTAGTTGAAGAGATTTCTTTAGGGCCTACGCATTACGATGCATGCTGATAATGCTATTGTCATCTATTGAGCTGCTTTGGAGTATGCTGAGGACTTAAAGTACCATGGGACACTAGATATGACTTAGTTTGTATGCAAGGCCAAGTAGTTCTCAAGCATATTTCTAGTAGCAATATGGTCGTTGATCCTTTTATTGAGCTTTTATGAAGAGTTGTGTTTTAAAAGCATATTGGTTGAATGAGACTTCCTGTATTTTCAGCCTGTATGAACATTTTCTTAAATAATGAGATTTTAATGCTCTTATTAATTTGTCATTGTATTGTGTTTATGGTGTATGTGAATATCACTAGCTATAGATCGGCCTACTCACATAATAATCACTCTAGCACTTTAATAGCGAGCAAATAAACTTATAGTTCATGTAAGCATTGTGGAGAGGTGTGCAAATGATTAGTTTTGCATTTGGAGTAGCGAGGAAGGTTAATAATGCATAACTTAAAGTTACATTAGCTTAGAGGCTAAGATGAATTCATAATCGCCAATGGAATATGTCTAAACTTCATAAAAGCATGTTTATACCTGAACGTGAGAATACTATAAGGCATTTGAAGAGTGATTGTCTAGTGTTACACAAGCCAGCACTTGGATAATGACTAGATTGAGGTTCGTATATTGCTAATAGAATGACATATCCAATTTGAGTGGGAGCTTCATCATAACATGTAGTCATGATATATGTGCTTTGAGATAACCAATTTAAGTACAATGAATGAATAGATATATGTGAGCCCTTACTAGCATTAGTATCCTTTAATAGTCTCAACCATTCATGAAGCATAAGCTTGATCATGCTAATTTAGCATGTATCCAATGGCCATGATTAATTTAGTTTGTCAGGGCATTTCTATGAAGTTGTCATAACCAAACTAATTAGCATGAAAGACCAAGAAAGACCTAAGTTGGTAATGTACTTATGTTCCAGCTCATAGGCCTGTTGACTAAGTTAAAAAGTGTTTATATAGTGTGAGCATAGTTACATATTTGAGAAAGTCAAACATGCTCTACTTATCATATATAAAGAGATGAAATATGCTTGATCCATTGCGACCACATAGTTGTTGTATGTTAATTTAAATGTTAAAGACTTTATATAATTCTCCCCACCTATTCCTTTCTCACTTGGCCGCACCTTGGTCACACCTTATTCCTTATATAAAAGAAGAGACATGAGATGGGAAATTATAATATGGAGATTCAAAAATATTAAGTCAAATATATATAAGTGAGATATGTTGGCAAAGGGTCAAGTTATGACTCACAACCCAAATTGCATCCATTTTTGTGGTGGAGTGGGACTCTTGCAACTTAGTATTGGAATTGAACTCCTTTTGTGATAAGGATGGTAATACATGTATAAATAAGATATACATCTCCTAGATTGAGTGGATCACAAAAAATTACATGTGTTCTCCCCAAAGAAAACACTAAATTACAAAAATTATCCCTAAGGTTTAGCCTTATTACAAAAAAAAAACTCAACTAACTTTCAAAATTATAAATACCCCCTACAACTAAAAAATCATTTATTAAGTTTAATAGAACTTGCAAAAGGTCAATTCTAACCTTGTCAGAATCATTTATAAATACCCCCATGCATTTGGCACATATGTCCTTCCTTTTTTCCCACTCTAACACTTTATGTCTCTCTCGTCCTCACATTATATCTATCAATCTCCATTTTCTCATCAGCCAAGCAAAACACAAACCTTAGTTCTTCATTATTTTTTTTTTGAAAAAAAAAAAACCACCATCTCCTCTTCCCAGTCTTGTGACTGTTGCAAACCTATCTAAAATGACCAACCTAATAAGTTCATAAAGTGTGATATTTCCGACACCTCCATGAGCATAATTGCACATGTTTTTTGCTTTATAATCTATACAATTGTGCTTTATTTTGTGATAATTGTCAGCAAAAACTTTTAGATGCTGCAGTTTTCGTATTTCTAGCATAACTTTCTTCAAAAGTGATATCGAGCTAATTCAAAAAGATAGTGAAAGCTAACAGATAGGGCTACAATTCTTATGAACAGTATAGTCCAGACCAGTCAGGCACCACGATACCCCCAAGGTCATGCCATGACACCCACATTATGCTTCGCAAACACCCAATCTCACGCTGTGGTGCAAGTGGCAAAAAATGGACAGTAACTAGCAAATTTTGAAGTGTTGCTACACCCCCAAGGTCGCGGCGTGGCTCGAGTGGTCCAGAATTGAAAAAAAATATCTACGGATTTTGAGGGACAAGTAGCAATCTAAGCATAACATGGAATCTTTCTTGTTATACACCACTACACCCTCATGCACCATGTGACACTCTATTAGATACACTATATACACATAATTACATCACCCAAATAAGAGATACACATATGCTTACATATAATTTCTTGAACAACACACTAGATACACATCATTCAACACATACTTCATCACCCACACACACTCTATACCTAAATTCTCACACATATTTTTTCTCCATCCAAAAATACATATTTCTCCATATTTCTCCCTATTTCTCCATACACCATACCAAGAACACACACACCCCCATTATCAAGGAGCTTCACTAGGCATTGAAGATTTTGAAGAAGAAGTTAAGAATCACTTAGTGGTTGTAATCTTCTACTTTAATTTCTTCTTTCATTTTGCTTAGTTTTGAGAAATTTGTAAGAATCATGACATTGGCAAACACTTGGTGCTTATTAATTTCAATATGAACTAAACCACTTTTGTTAATGCTTGGAAAGCCATTTGTATGGAGTTATGAATTGATTTTTATATTGTGATGAGCATATGCTATGTTTTTAATACTTCTTGAGACTTGGCTAATTTCAAGTTGATTTTAGTTGTTGCAATTAAGGTTAAGAGATGAGTTGTAACAATAGATCGGGTAGTATATGACATAGACCGACCTCTATAGAGATATAGGCATTGGTACATGCGGTCCTCATAAGTGTGAAAATTGAAAGCTAGTAGAATTCCTAAAGCTCATGAGTGCACTTTAGTAGGATGGCCCATAGCTAGAGATGGCGTCAGAGGCCTACTAGGGATAAATTTGGTTTGACTTGAGAGAGAGCACTAATTATATTAGGAAGACCTACCATCCCACAACTTACATCATTCCTAATCATAATTAGGCTAGGTTCGTAACAACATAGGATAGCTAACCAATACCTTGAATCTCCTTAGTATTGAATTCAATTCGTAATCTCCTTGGGCTTTAGTTACTATTGTCAAGTTGTTAGTTCTTACATTTTTAATTCAAACACCATAAAAATCTTTAGGTCAAATATAGCATAGGTAATCTATAATTGGTACTTACACACACACTCTCTAGGGATACGATACTCTACTCACTCTTTATTACTTGTTGACACCGTGCACTTGTGGTTTGTACCACTTATTTAGGGTCACCACAACCCAATTTTAGACTAGGGTTTGATAGTAGAGAATGTATGATTTTTACACCATTTACTCATCACATTTGTATGTTTTTTTGTATTTTTAACAAGTCTTATAGCCTTTTCATTACAGGCATGTTAAATAGTCTAGGGTTTTTATTTAAAAATCCCAAAACTCAATTAATTTCAATCTTGTAAGGGTTTTCTGCACTTTTGGGGGCTTATGTGTTGTTTATGGAAAGCCAGACAATAGTTGGGTATTACTTGTACATAACTAGAAGGGAAAAATTGTTAAAGTAGTGTCTGGTGAGCCAATTAGCGGCAAGCTTTTATACTCTTGTAAAAATAGTCTTATTCATAATGTTTAAATAAATAAAAGGTATTTCTTTATCTTTAATTATTTTTATCAATTAGATAAAATCCCAAGATCATTTTTAGCTATAGGGCATGGTTATGCATATGATGATTATCATGGAATATGCCTATATGCCTTTGATCTTAAATATGTTCGAAGTTGGGGGTTCATTGAGATGGGACATTGATAAGCCCCATAGACTCGCACACACGATACATACACAAAAGGAAAATATCTCATTCCATAGACATTGGCATAGGGATGTTAGTACATATGTGTGGGTGCTTCTTAGGGAATGAGTACACTGAACGTCCCACTAGGAAATTCTCAATTGGAAAGTATTGTTTGTCAAATGAGAATTTTCTAGTTATGATAGTACATTAATTAGTCCTAACTTGAGGCACCATGGTGGCCTTGTGCACGTCATCATACACTTTGATATATTTTCTAATTGCATGATAATCATAAGGGGCTTACATTGGGTGTATGATCTTCATGTATGGAGATCGATTAGTAGCCAATAAAGGATCTATCGACTATCTGGTATAATAGGTGAATCTCCTATATTTTCATAGTCCTTGATCCCGAATACTTTAGCCAAAGCAGGTTAAATAATAGACACAGGGTTTTCTAGTGATTCATCAAATGATCAATGTGACTTGAATTAGAATCATAGTTATTAAATCAAAATAGGGTTTTGACTAATAATCTATGCCCTACACTTAATTGGGAGATTAGTTAACGAAGGGACAGTATTTACATGGTACTCGTAATAGAAAATGTTCACTTGCTATTCATCTAAGACTAGGTAGTTGAGATGCACTACTAGGTGCTTCCTTTAATTTGTGAGGTTCTTGGAATTAAGAGGTTAATTCCAAGTGGATTAATTAATTAGAATATTAAATTTCTTCATAAGTTGTAAAGGTTGCAAGCCCACTACTAGTTTAGTTGTGAACCTAATGGGTCATACACAAATCGAGATGATCCACTTCTATAACTATTTTTGTAATCTAAAGTGTTGGATTAAGTTGATTAATGGAGGTTAATCAACTTAAGTTAGAATTAATTTAAACAGTTAAATTAATTCATTTGAATAAATAATATGATTATTTATTTGAACCTAATAATGATTAGGGGCTCTTGAAAGTGAATTAATTAATTTATGAAAATTAATTATATTAGCTTAGACTAAAATTAATTTAAGAAGTTAAATTAATTTAATCAATTAAAATAATAGAATTATTTTAATTGGCCCTAATATGATTAGGTGACCTATGATGGAACAACTAACTAATTAATTAGATCAATTAATTATATTGGGTTTTTTTATTAATTAATGGAGATCAATTAATTGGACTTTAACAAATTAATTAAAGTTCAAGCCCATGGGGTTAGAGGCACATTAGGATTTTTTTAATTGCTAGAAATAAAGAGTCATAATAAAGATGGAAAGAATTTATCTTCAAGTGAAAGAAATAAGAGATAAGGAATGAGAATGTTTCATAATTAGATTAAAGGACTAATAGGGCAAGAGTTGGAGACCTAATGGGATTAGGTCAATACTACAATATGTGTATAAATACACAATATAGGGGCCAAAAACTACAAGCAAGAGAGCTAGAATTTTCGGTCCCCCCTATTCTCTTCTCCTTCTCTTTTCTTTTGTGTTCTATTTTGTTACTTCAAGAAACATTACTCCATCAACAAGTTCCATCCCTTTTTGATTAAAAGGTTAATTCTTCCACCACTTGTTGATTCAAGAATTAGTCTTTCACTTTCAAATAGATTTAGAAATAAGAAGTTCAAATTTACTAGCAAGGATTTGAAGCTTGTGGATCAGCTCGAAAGTGTGGGTACAATTAGAGAGACTACACTTGGAGTCCTTGGTAAATATTTTGAAAAGCCATCGAAATTGTTCGAGATGAGCTTGATGAATCTGAATTCCTTCTTAACCTTCATTAATCGGATTTCTAGGAAGGTATAATCATGAAATTTTAGTTGTTTAGTTTTATTAAACGAGCAATCAGAAGTGCAAACTAAAAATTACATCAAATCTGGGATATGCATATTTACATATGATGTATGATTTTATTTTAATTATTGAAAATTTTTAAATTTCCACTTTGCATGCAATCCCACGATTACGCAAATCCAACAGTGGTATCAGATGCTAGGTTTATGCATTCTGATTGTTTTTGCGATGTTTTATATATGAATCGTTTATAAGATGAAAAATACGTATAATGGAATTTTTGTTTAGGAATTATAATTCTTGAATTTTCTTCATGATTTGAAAGTGTTAAATTTCATGACACAAAAACCAAACAAATAAAAAAAAATCTGGGTTGGATGCGTAGTGGCGCCGTGGCGGCTGACGTGTAATTTTTCTGGGCAGCAGATTATTTTTGTGTCACATGCTAAAAATTTATTTTTTTGATTTTTAAAATTAAATGTTAAGTTTAAAATTCTAAAAATTATTTTTATGAAAAACCCTGAATTAATTCCCAAACTAGAAAAATGTGATTTTTAACAACTTGGTAATTTTACATGCTTTAAATTTTTATCATGTAATGATTAAATTAAGCAAAAATAGGATGAATGATCATGGAGCCTAGACCATTTCTTTTCTATGTATAGTTTATGCTTTGGGTTTTTTTTTAAATGAGGCCTACGAGTCTTGTTTTTTCTTTATTTCTTACTCTAAATGTAAATTCTATCTCCCTCCAATGCACCACCCCTTAGAAGAAATTCCAAGGTTTCTTATTAGATTAAACATTTGTAATGAGAGTAGTATTAGGATGGTGAGGTCTTCTTTTGCTTTTGGTGGACAAGAAAAATGAGCAAGATGGAGAAAAGCAAGGATTCAAGGCTCATGAACATATGGGTGATACATTCATGTTATAAATAAGATTTATTATCATTTTGAATAATTACCCTTAAATTGACCTTAAGATCCACTTTAGCTTGAGTGGATCACATAGGAAATGGCTCTTGATCATCTGTTTATTTAATGCTTTCTTTTGATTATGCTTGCAATCTTAGGATAGTATAACATTAAATAAACAACATGAAATAAAATGATGAGGTTTTGGTAAAATTGAAACCCTCACTTAGAAATGTTCTAAGTTTAAGAATTTATTAATTCTATATCAAGCGTTAATGGCTATATTGGGTGGGGCCTAATCGTCCAAGCCTTTCATCAAAAGTAGTTGGCATGTGAAATGCTGCCATACTTAATTCGTTGGCCACGGGTCATGGGATATACTAAGTGGAGGTAATAGCTGTGGCTACTACTTGCATAGAGATGCCTATGGGGTAGTAAGGCTAAAGATGTTGGCCATAAGTTGTGGGATATACTTTAGTTATCCTATTCACATAGATGTTTGATGGGACACACCTAACACTTAGTACCTATGGGCTCATAAAATTGGGTTGTATGGGAAGTAGTGAGGCAAAATAGCTTGAATGTCGCATGGGATGCAATTGCTAATGAGTTAGCTACCTTTTTGTTTTATCATATGGACTTATAAAATAGGGGTGTATGATAAGACTAATTGGACTTCAAGCCCACTAGAAAATATGATTTCCCGAATATCCGTTATGAGGGTGATGGGATTCGAAGAAAATAGTAGGATTAAACTATTGAATGTATGCTTATTTTTTACCTCGTGTTTTGTAGATATCTAATTTATATTATGGCTAAAAATCTACTTGTATCAATTCTTGACACCAACAAACTCATTGGTCCCAACTATGTTGATGGTTAAGGAAACTTCAGATAGTTCTCCCAAAAAGAGGGTTTATGTCCTCAACATGGCACTACTGGCTCCGCCAGATGGGGCCATAGTGGAAGGGCAAACAGAATATCATCAACATGTTGAGGATGATCTGCAGGCTCAGTGCTATATGATAGTATCTATGTCAAATAAGTTGCAAAGGCAGCATGAGGGTATGGTACATGCTGTCAATATCCACCTTCATCTTAAGGAATTATATGGTGAACATACAAGGCAAGCTAGATACAAAGTATCTAAGGAGCTTTTTTGATGCCGAATGATGGAAGGCTTTTTGGTTCATGATCATAAACTAAAGATGATAGTATTGATCTAGAGACTCAAGTCCCTAGGAGTCGTTATGGACAACGAACTCTGTGTGAATCTCATGCTACAGTCTTTGCCACCCTCGTTTGACTTCTTATGGTTAACTTCAATATACACAAAATGGAGACTAAATTTGCTGAGCTGGTTAACATGTTGAAGATTGTTGAGTCCACTATGAAGAAGGAGAAGCCTGTCCTACTCATTGGCTCTTTATCCAAGGGTATAAAGGCCTCAGGTGGAGTGAAGAAAGGTTCCAAACCAGACAACAAGTGTCACTACTATGGCAAGCTGAGACTTTGGAAAAGGAACCGCAAGAAGTCTCTTGTAAATCGCCAGAAGAGTTTTGGTATGTTCTTTGTTGAAGTTAACATTTCGGTTAATGATACTTCTTGGATATTAGATACCAGTTGTGGTGCTCGTCTATGTAATGATTTGTAGGTGATGACAAGAAGCAAGGAGCTGAGTAGAGGAGAGCGGATCTTAAGGCTTGGAAATAGAGCAAAAGTTGTTGCATTAGCTATAGGAACTGTCTACTTAGCATTAGGAGATGGAAAAATGATAGTTTTAAATTCTTATCTTTATGTTCCTGAATTAATAAAGAGTATTATCTCTATTCTAGTTTTGGATATAGAGGGTTATTACTTTTCAATAAAGAATGGAAACTGATCCATTTACTTTGGTTCTTCTTTAGTTCATTTTGGGACTTTAACAAATGATTTATATACTATCTAACTTAATAAATCCATCTTGCATATTCAACAAAGTAACAAATGTAAAATAGATGATTATAGTTCCACATACTTGTGGCATACTAAACTAGGTCATATCTCTAGAAAAAGAATTGACAAGTTAGTTAACTTGCTTGATCTTACGGAATTGCAAGAAATGTTAACTTGTGAATCTTGCCTTATAGAAAAGATGACCAAGTTACCATTTATTGGGCAAGTGGAGTGGGTTGCAAACCCTTTGGATTTGATCCATACGAATGCATGCAGGCCACTAAGTATTAGTGCCCAAGGAAACTACCACTATTTCATTACCTTTACCAATGATTATTCTAGGTATGGGTATGTGTATCTTTTAAGATATAAGTCTAATATCTTTGAAAGGCTAAAAAATTTTAGGCATGAGTGGAGAAACAACTGGGTGAAGTATTAGACTCTTCGATTTGATCGAGGAGGTGAATACTTAGGCTTAGAGTTTCTTGATTATCTAAAAGAGAATTGGATTCTCTCGTAATGGACTCTGCCAGCAACTCCTCAACTAAATGGGGTTGCAGAGCATAAGAACCGAACACTGTTGGATATAGTTCGGTCTATGATGAGCTTCACTAGGATTCCTCTTTCATTCTGAGGCTACACTCTGGAAACAACAACATTTCTATTAAACAGAGTGCTAAGTAAGTCAGTGGCCAAAACACCATATGAAATGTGGTGTGGCGAAACCCCTCATACAAGTACTTTAGGGTATGGGGGTACCCTACTTATGTGAAGCAGCTGATGGGACATAAGTTAGATACTAGATCCACCTTATGTAAGTTTGTGGGGTATCCAAAGAAATCCATTGGATACTATTTCTACGACCCTTTAGAACAAAATGAGTTTGTTTCGAGGAATGCCACCTTCTCAGAGAAGGAGTTTTTATTGGATAGAAAATGTGAGGTTGTAAAGCTTGAAGAAATTCAAGAACCACAAAGTGTCCCACAAAAGATAGTAGCGACAGAAATATCCAAAACTAGCATTCATATCACACAGTCTCCTAAGAGATCGAAAGGATCTTAAGACCACTTAAGAGGTATGGTCTCTTATTGGAGAACAACAAGGAAGAGCATTCTTTGAATAATGATCCTAGGAATTATGGAGAAGTGATGTCGGACATTGATTCGAGGAGATGGAAAGAATCCATGCAAACTGAAATGGACTCCATGTGCTCCAACAAAATATGGACCCACCACAGATTATAGTACCCATCAGCTGCAAATGGGTCTACAAGTGAAAGCTTGGAGTAGATGGAGAGGTAGTAACCTATAGTGTACGACTGATTGCAAAAGGCTATACTCAAAAGCAAGGCATTAACTAGGATAAAACCTTTTCACCAGTGGAAATGCTAAAATCCATTCAGATATTGCTTGTCATATCAGCATATTATGACTATGAGATACAACAAATGGATGTGAAGATCGTCTTTCTCAATGGGAATATTGAGGATGAGATCTATATAAGGCAGCTATAGGGCTTTATATCTAGTAGGAGCGAGCAAAAGATTTGCAAACTCTAGAGATCCATTTATGGACTCAAACAAGCTTCCTAAAGCTAAAATCTTCAATTCGACAAGGCAATTAAATTATTTGGTTTCCTCAAGAATCTAGATGAACCCTCTGTGTATAAAAAAGTTAGTGGAAGTGCAATTACCTTTGTTGTCCTTTATGTTGATGATATACTGCTAATTGGGAATGATATAGGGATGTTGCAATCAATAAAGGCTTGGTTGTCTACTCAGTTCTCCTTGAAGGATTTGGGATAAGCATCATATATCTTGGGGATTAGAATCTTAGAGATAGATTCAAAAGAATGATCAGACTATCCAAATCCATATACATAGATAAAGTGCTAAAGAGGTTTAGCATGGAAGAATCTAAAAGAGGACTCTTACCCATGAGTCATGAGGTTTCTCTTTCAAAGTCAGTATCCCGAAGACTTCGTAGGAAAGAGAAATAATGACTTGCATACCACATACATTCGCAATTAGAAGCATTATGTGTGCAATGTTATGTACGAGGCCTGATGTCGCATATACTCTGAGTGTCACGAGAAGATATTAGTCCAATCTAGGCAAGGAGCATTCGAAAGCCATAAAGATGATCCTTAAGTACTTGCAAAGGACTAAGGATGTTTTTTTAGTTTACGACAATAGAGAACTAAAGTTAGAAGGTTTTATTGATTCTAGCTTTCAGTCCAATATAGACGATTCAAAGTCAATATCAGGATTTATATTCATGCTAAATAGTGGAGCGGTCAGCTAGAAGAGTTCCAAGCAAGAGACGAATGCGGATTCCACCACCATAGCTGAATACATCATAGCATGTGATGCAACAAAAAAAGGTGTTTGGATGAAGAACTTCATCCAAGAGTCAGGTGTAGTCTCTTCCATTATTGATCTAGTTTCGATCTAATATGATAACAACGAGGCTATTGCGTAAGCAAAGGAGCCGAGATCTCATCAAAGATATAAACATATTATGAGGTAATACCATCTGATCCATGAGATCATTGGTAGATGAGACGTTAGAGTGGAGCGAGGGTCCTTGACAGAAAATATAGCAGATCCACAGACAAAGCCATTGGCTCAAAGAGTATTTGAATGACATATTGAGAAGATGGATCTTTGATACATGGGCAATTAGCCCTAGGGCAATTGGAAGATTGTTAGAGTAGTGCCCAGTGGGGCAATTGGCCCTAGGGCAAGTGGAAGATTGTTAGAGTAGTGCCCAGTGAGGCAATTAGCGGCGAGTTTTATACTCTTGTAAAAACAGCCTTATTCATAATGTTTAAATAAATAAAAGGTATTTTTTTATCTATTAGATAAAGTTCCTAGATCATTTTTAGTTATGGGGGCATAGTCACGCATATGATGGTGAACATGGAATAAGCCTTTATGGCTTTGATCTTAAACATGTTCCAAGTTGGGGGTTCATTGAGATAGGATATCGATAAGCCCGATAGACTCACACACACAATACATACTCAAAAGGAGAATGTCTCATTCTATAAACCTTGGCGTAGGAATGCTAGTGCATGTATGTTGGTGCTTGTTAGGAAATGAGTACACTGAACAGCCCACTGGGAAATTCTCAATTGGAAAGCATTGTTTGTCAAATGAGAATTGTCTAGTTACAATAGTTCATTAATTAGTTCTTTAACTTGTGGCACCATGGCGGCCTTGTGCGCGACATCATACACTTTGATGTATTTTCTGATTGCATGACAATCATAACGGGCTTATGTTGGGTATATAATCTTCGTGTATGGAGGTCAATAAGTAGCCAATAAAGAATTCATCACCTATCTAGTAGAAAAGAAGAATCTCCTATGTTTTCATAGTCCTTGATCCCGAAGAACTTACCCAAGGCAAGATGAATACTAGGCATAGGATTTTCTAGTGATTCATTAAAGAATCAATGTGACTTAAAATGAAATCATAGTTATTAAGTCAAAATAGAGTTTTGACTAATAATATATGCCCTATACCTAATCGGGAGATTAGTTAACGAATGGACCATATTTGTATGGTACTCACAACATAAAAGGTTCACTTTCCATTTATCTAAGACTAGGTAGTCGAGATTCACTACTAGGTGATTCCCTTGATTTGTGAGGTTCTTGGAATTATACGGTTAATTCCAAGCAGTTTAATTAATCGAAATATTAAATTTATTCACAAGTTGCAAAGGTTGCAAGCCCACTGTTAGCTTAGTTGTAAACCTAATGGGTCACACACAACGAGATGATCCACTTCTATAACTATTTTTGTAATCCAAAGTGTTGGATTAAGTTGATTAATCAACTTGAGTCAGAATTAATTTAAACAGTTAAATTAATTCATTCAAATAAAGAATATAATTATTTATTTGAACCTAATAATGATTAGGCGCTCTTGAAAGTGAATTAATTAATTGATGGAAATAAATTATATTAGCTTGGCCTAAAATTAATCTAAAATTTTAAATTAATTATTTTAATTGGGCATAATATGATTAGGTGGCCTATGATGGAACCAACTAATTGATTGATTGGATCAATTAATTATATTGGACTTTTTAATTAATTGATGGAGATCAATTAATTGGAGTCCAAGGCCATGGGGTTAGAGGCCCATTAGGATTTTTTATTTTCTAGAATTAAAGAGTCCTAATAAAGATAGAAAAAAGTTACCTTGACGTGAAAGAAATAAGAGATAAGAAATGAGAAGGTTTCCTAATTGGATTAGGGGACTAATTAGGGTAAGGGTTCGAGACCTAATGGGATTAGGTCAAGACTACATTGTGTATATAAATACACAATGTAGGGGCCAAAAATTACCAAGAGAGCTAGAATTTCCGGTCCCCCTCTCCTCTTCTCCTTCTCTTTTTTTGTGTTCTATTTTCTTACTTAAAAGAAAAATTAGTCTATCAAAATATTCCATCCCTATTTGATTAAAAGGTTAATTCTTCCATCACTTGTTGATTCAAGAATTAATCTTCACTCTCAAATAGATTTAGAAATAAGAAGTTTAAATTCACTAACAAGGTTTTGAGGCTTGTAGATCTGCTCGAAAGTATGGATATCATTAGAGAGACTACACTTGGAGTCTTTGGTGAATGTTTTGAGAGTCCATGTAAATTATTCGAGATGAGCTTACCCTTCATCAAGTAAAATTGCTTGAAAGGTATAGTCGCGAAACTTTAGTTGTTTAATTTTATTAAACGAGCAATCAAAAACACAAACTGAAATTCTTATCAAATTCTGGATATAGACATTTACATATGATGTATGATTTTATTTTAACTGTTGAAATTTTTTAAATTTATATTATTCTTGCAATCCCGCGATTACGTGAATCCAACAGTATTTGTCATGTTTCTGTCTAATGGTTGTAAAATATTTGTTTTGTTTAGAAAATTTACTATTTTAGTTATTTATGTGTTGTTTATGTAAAGATCATTTTTACAATTAACTTATTTTAGGACATGTTCAATGATTTGGATTTTTTGTTGAAAATCCCTAAAACTTTGTTGCTTTAGGGTTTTTGACATTTTATAAATTTTGGAAGTATATTGTTATTTATAATTAATTAGAAGGGGGTAAGTGTAATGTATGTGTAAATGTATGTTATTATTTACATTTGATCAAAAAGGGGTACATGTAATGTTTGAATAAATATAAAGGGTGTGTATTCAATTTTTAACAAACCATGAATGAGTTAGTGTAATTATTGTCCAATTTAGCATATTCTTTCTCTAATTTATTATTATTTTGTGACAAAGATGGAATCTTAGTTAAAGGACATTGTTGTCCACTACTTTGATTAGACATTCAAGATACCCAATGTTGACCCTGATAAGTATATGTATGAATCTCTAGATAGTGATATAATTGATTTGATAATGCATATTCTTAGTGATATGGGTTTCTTAGTTACATTGAGTTGTGATCTGGATCATTTGGGAGAAAAGGATAGGATGACTGTTAACGATGATAGAGGCTTGAGAACCATGTTTAGGTTCAATAATCATGCAAAAGAAATTCAATTATATGTGGAAACTACATTTGGAGAGCCTATTGCTATTAATAAGTCATCTTAGAAACTAATTGATTATGCATTTGATGGAGAACAAAGTGGTGAGGCTATTTACACATTCATCATATTTCAACAATTTATTGAAAAATTCTTTATTTTTGCAAATGAGATTTGAAGTGGTAGATGATGTGGCCCTAAACACTTCTCTTGCTGAGATGTTTATGTTGTTAAAAGAATGAAGAAGATGCATCTCATGCCACCTAAGAAGATTGATTTTCTTTGATTTTATATTTAATGAACAATTATCTTATTTTTTGTGTATAAGAATATATGATGCAAACTTATTGTCATGCATTGTTGGGTGCCTATATATATTTGAAAACTATGGGCATATTTGTAAAGGGCATATGGCAATTACTATAATATACTGTGATTGGGGTATTTTGTAGGTTTTAGTATAATTTAATAGGGAATTTTGTAGTTAATCTGGAGACTAATGGGTATGTTTGTACGTTGGCGAAAAAACCTCATGGGGTTATATAAATGTGTTGTACACAAAAATAGGTACTTTTGGCTCTTGCTATATATAATGGTTGCTTTTGGTCATTTTTTGTGTATGTAGTTAATCTAGAAATTGTTCTATGTCCGTATGTGATGTGTGTTGGATTTAAACAATCCTACTGCAAGTGCATGGTGTCAAGTTTTAGTATGGAGAGATGAAAAAGGTTGTCGTGTCCCAAGAAAGTGTGTGCAGGTACCAAAGGATAGACCACCTAACTATATTCAACTGAATGATATTTGATGTAGTAATTAAAAACTGAAAATAAATTGACTAAGTGAAAATTTAAAATCAAGTAGTGCAAAGGAAAGAGTTCAAGAAAGAGAAGAGTCAAGGTCATAGATCACCATTCTACTTCATCATGAATTTTAGATATTCATGGTTAGAATTAGTGTTTAGTTGTGTGATAGCGGGAATTCCAAATGTATGTAATATTCTTTCCAAGATATATCAATTATATCTCTAGAAAGTAACCAGTTATATCCTATAACGAGTTTAACTAACTAATGATGCATTAAGCTTTGTAACTTTCTCTAGCTTTCGACTATCACGTCTATGACTATAGCATGTACCAAATCCTATATGCCTACGGCATACTATTCCATGGCATACACTACACGAGCACTTGTTGTAACACTACCTCCCAATCTCAATCACAACAATAAGAACCATCTTGAAATTGGCCAAACCTCAAGAAATATTAATAACATAATGTATGCTCATCATAAATAAAACATTATCCTCACCAAAAACAAGATATCAATTCATAAATTTATAAAAATAGCTTTTCAAGCCTTGGAAAATTCTTATTAAAATAATGCAAACACGAATTGTCTCCTAACAACATGGTTTTCACAAGTTTCTCAAAACTAAAACAATTTAAAGAAGAAACTAAGGTAGAAGATTACAACTAGTAAATACTTCTTTACTTCTAGCCTTAGTTCTTCAATGCCCAATGTAGCTCCTTCTCTTCTTAGATCTAAATCTCAAGCTCCTTGATAATGGACATGTGTGTTTTTGGTAAGAGAATAGAAATATGGAGAAATATGTGTTTTGGGTGGAGAGGAAATGTGTGTGAAATTTTGTTGTAAAGTGTGTGTTGGGTAATGAATGAATAATGTAAAGTGTAATGTAAATTGTTTATATAGTAATTATACAAGCATATCACGTAGGTGGTGATGTACGTATTACATTTATAGTATGAGCAATAAGAAATATGCTAAAATGCCTCTTTGATCGCCACTTGTGTCATAAGAAAGGCTAGGAAATCTTTTATTTTGTGCATATGGTGCCTAGGCACGAAGGGAATAGCACCTATGTGATCTGCAATGGAGCTAAGGCGCCATCCTTTCAATTTTGGCCCCTGCATTTGGCGCCCAGGCATGATCTAGGCACCCATCACCTCTGTTTTGCACTCTACACTTGGCGCCTAAGCTCAATAAAACAGCACCTACGCTCAATCTCTATTCCTCTTTTTCTCAACTTTTTTTTCACCCATATCTCTAAAATTATTCCTTCACCAAATTTATCAAAAATAAGTACAAATACTACTAAATTCATACCAAAAACACATCAAGAACATGGTATTAAGGATATCAGAATTGCATCAAATTATAAGCTTTCAACTGCCCCCAAACTTATATTTTAGTCATCCTCGAGCAGAGTTATAAATCAAACTAAACATAAGTTCATATTTCAATCATGAATAACTCATGTTGATTAACCAACATAGTGCCTCAACAATTTATATTGCACACAAGTCTAAAGGTTTGTATAAAGCTAATCAACTAACACTATAAAAATGCTTCATCAATCTGGTCATGAATTTCGAACATGTATGTGTGTGGTATCAAATTCAAGCTTCATGCATGCATTTTTAATGTGAATTATATAACCAATGACTCTCATGATCTAAGCAAAGAAGTTTTAGGTGTTCCATAGACTTGGTTTTCTTACACCTTCTCCACTAATGTAGACACTAGCAAACTTATATTAAAGGAACTTCAATAAGCTTCTAATGTAAAGCCTAGGTATTAGCTACAAAGAAAGGGTAAGGATAAAACAAAGCAAGAGAGCACAATGTTTTGCACATAAAATTTCATTCCCCTCATTTATTTTCTCTTCTCCACTTCTCTTTCTTTTGGGATTCATGATTTTCTTTCTTTTTTCAACTCTTTTTTTTCTTCTTTTCTTCCCTTTTTTTTCTTTTTCTTTTTTTCATAAATCCCACAACTTCAATTCATATTTTTTTGCCAAAATTATTTTTTTTTATCTTCATGACTTGTGATGACTTTTTTTTCACATTTTTCATGCTTATACATCTAATTGTCTTTTTTTCACGCCCAAAATGTCACCACATGATCCCATACAAAATTGTGCCTAATATGTTACACATTAGGCTCTTTTAGGGACAATCAATGATTTTTTAAACTACAAATGGTAAGTATAGTGAGCTATAAGATACGAAGTCGAATGGTGGTCATATGCATTACATATGTCATTCTTTGTAAAAGGCCCAATGAGGTAGCTAGTGATAATGATGTGATCAAGGTGAGCTTGAAAGGCACAAATGAGTCAAGATGTCCTCAATCATTTTCAAATTTTCTAGTTATCTAGATTTCACCTTAAAGAGTAATCAAACAAGTTCTAGAACACCTCATATTGACCAAAAAGACTTATTGAAAGCAAAATCCAACACCAAGAAACATGCATTTTCATAAGATGTTTACACATGATGCTCAATAAAAATTCATCATTCATGACAAAGACTAACTGCACAGAAGAATCACCTTGTCATAGGACTAGCAATCTTTCTTTCTTCTAGACTCTATACAATATCAATTAAGATTCATCATCGGCTATTGGTCATCAAGATAAATCATTCAACACACAAAATATGTAACTCACATACAATTCATCAACTAAAATTGAAAAAAATTAGCTCAATTTTGACAAAACATAATTCCTACCCCAAACATAAATACAACATTATCCTCAATGTTGAAAGCAATAAAAAGTGTAGAGGGAAAAAAATACTCCCTTTCAAGTAGATGTGCATCAACGAGCATGGTCCTTTGGAGTCCAATATGAATCCAAGCACCTGTTAGAGTAGTACCCAACGAGCCAATTAGTGGACGTTATTATAATCATGTAATAAACAAACTTTCACATTTAAATTAACAAAAGGCTATTTTCATCTGAAATTCATGTTATTAGAATTAGATGAAGTTCTTAGATCATAAATGACTATAGGGCATGGTCACGCATAGGATGGCGATCATGGAACATGTCACTATGGTCATAATCTTAAATTATTTCCAAGTCAAAAGTTATTTGAGATAGAATATGACTAGCCTATTTAAGACTTGCACATATGTTGCATGCTCGAAAGGAGGGCGCCTCATTCCATAGACACCGGTGTTGTGACACCAGTGCATATATGTGGGTGTTTGTTGAAAAAGAAGTTCATTCAACAATCCCACCAAAAATTCCCAAGGAAATTGATTGTCGAATGGGAAGTTTCAATCTTGACGATAGTACATGATATAGTCCTTTGACTTAAGGCACATTGTAATCTCATTCTTGATGTGTGTTGGATTTAAACAATTCTATGATAAATGCACATTGTCAGGTTTTAATATAGAGAGATAAGAAGGGTTGTCATGTCTTAAAAAAGTGTGTGTGCAAATACCAAAGTATAGACCACCCAACTATAATCAATTGAACGATATTTGATGTAGTAAATAAAAACTGAAAACAAATTAACTAAGCAAAAATTAAAATCAAGGAGTGTAAGGGATAAAGTTTGAGAAAGAGAAGAATCAAGGCTATGGATCACCATTCTAGTTTATCATGAATTTCACGAATTCGTGGTTATGATTAGTATTTAGTTGTGTGACAATGGGAATTTCAAATGTTTATGATCTTTTTTCCAAAAATATATCAATTCTACCATTAGAAAGTAATCGGTTATATCCCTATAATGGGTTTAACTAAGTAATGATGCATTGAACTTTGTGACTTCCTCTAACTTTCGACTATCACGTCTATAAATATTGCGTGTACCAAATCCTTTATCCCTATAGTGACCTAATCCATGACATACACTACATGAGCACTTATTGCAACACACCTCCCCATCTCAATCACAACGATAAAGATCATTTTGAAATTGGCCAAACATCAAGAAGCATTAAAAACATAATGTATGTTAATCACAAAGAAAACATCCTCCTCACTACAAACAATATATCAATTCATAAATCAAAGAAATGGTTTTCCAAGTCTTAACAAAAATTTAGTTTAGTTCATATTAAAACAAAGAAAATACTAATTATCTCCCAGTAATATGATTTTCACAAGTTTTTCAAAACTAAAACAATTTAAAGAAGAAACTAAGGTAGAAAATTATAACCACTAAATGATTTTTCACTTCTAGCTATGGTTCTTCAATATCCAATATAGCTCCTTCTCAACTCCAAATCCCAAGCTTCTTGACAATGGGTGTGTGTGTTTTTGGTGTAGTGTGTAGAAATAAGAAGAAATGTGTATTTTGGGTAGAGAGAAAATGTGTGTAAGAATTTTGGTGTAAAGTGTGTGTTGAGTGATGAATGAATAATGTGAAAAGTGATGTAAATTATGTATGTGTATATACAAGCATTTCACATGGCCGGGTGATGATGTATGTATTATATCTAAGGTATGAGCAACAAGAAATATGTTGAAATGGCTCTTTGATCGCCACTTGTTACACAAGAAAGCCTAGGAAATCTTTTCAATTGTGCAAATGGCACCTGGTGTGAAGGCAATGGCGCCTACGCACCATGCATTCAATTTTGAGAGCCTAGGCGCTCTGCAATGGAGCCTAGACACCATCCTTTCAGTTTTAACCCCTGCATTTGGTGCCTACATGCGATCAGACGGCGCATATATGCCATCACCCCTGTTTTGCATTTTGCACTTGGCGCCTAGGCTCAATAAAACAGCGCCTAGGCTCAGTCTCTGTTCCTCATTTTTTCAACATTTTCTTCTTTTAACCCATCGTCTCCAAAATTATCCCTATACTAAAATTTATCAAAATTAAGTACAATTACCACTAAAATGCATACCAAAACACATCAAGATCATGGTATTAAGGGTATTAAAATTGCATTAAATTGTGAGCTTATCAATATGTTGGTGAGTGAAAACTATGAGAGGATTATATGTAATGTGTTGTGCACAAAAATGAATACATTTAGCTAAGCTACATGTAATGATTGTTTTTGTAAGGTTTTGTTGTAAGAAGTTAATCTGAAAATTGATGGGTATGTTTGTATGTTGGTAAAAAAACTCAGGGAGTGTTGTGCACAAAAATAGATACTTTTGGCTCTTCTATATGTAATGGTTGCTTTTGTAAGGCTTTGTTGTATGAAATTAATCTGGACATTGATAGGTATATTTGTATGTTGGTAAAAAGTCTCATGAGTTTTTATGTAATGTGTTGTATACAAAAACAAGTACTTTTAGATCTTGCTATATCTAATGGTTATTGTGTGCAACATTTTGTTGTATGTAATTGCTTTTCATTTTGTTTAAGTTATACACAATTTTGCTTTATATTTGTATACCAATTTACTACACAAACAATAACGAGAATTATACCAAATAATTTTAAAAGTGCTCTTTAATGAATAAAAAGATCAAAAAAATTTTAGACATTGTAATGCAAAAAAATATATTCTATAAAAATATATCAAATTCCCTTTAAATCTTAAAATAGCAAAAAATTAAATATACAAAAAAAACTTATTGTTATATCCCTATGAATCTTAAAATATTTCAAATAACCCCAATGGATATTTTTATCTCGTTACATTTCATGAATAGTATTGCACTGATAAATTTGAATTTTCATATTAATTTTTTGATGATGTCATTAATTTCCATTACTACAACAATTAATGCAAAATGTAAGACGATGCAAACCTCAAAGATGATTTTGTAATTTAAAAAATAAAATAAAATTTGTAATTTTCAAAGTTAGTTAGATTTTTTTATATTCAAACAAACCTCAAAAATAATTTTGTAAGTTACCATAAAAATAATTCATTTTAAATTTTTTTTGTAGCATCACCAAAAATTCTCCAAAAGTTTAAAGCTTATAAAAGTGTGTGAATAGCTCTAGTAACAATGATAAAAGTGAAAACGGGTGCCTGTGTATATATCCTTTTTCGCAATTATTCAGTGCAAGAGCTTGCACACGAGTTTTGATCCAAACCTTAATCGATAATCTTCTGCTGCAATAAATAATATGGATGCACCTATTTTTGTGCTCATTTCTCACCCATTAGGACCTCATCAACATACACAAACCACAAAGTACAATTTCTATGGTCATGTACTTTTTCAATTCGGATCAGACTTGAATTAGGTAATTCTAAAATTGCAGATGACGAACTGCACCAGAGAGTAAGAGAACCTGCCACGGGAGCAACCCTAGTTGGATGTGGTGAGCATGGCCATATACTTGGAAAATACATGCAACAGCAGGAAACAATGGGAAAGAAAATAAACAGTATGGAAAGTTTGAAAAGAAAAATGACTATACCTTCTGCAATTCTGATTCGTAAGTACAAATAAATTGTAAGGATGCAATGGCACAGAAAATAAAAGACGCCAGTTTTCAGAAACAATAGACTGTTACCATTGACCAATATATACATTATATATGACCTTAGGGCAAAACTTATGTTCAACCATACATGAAGGCAGCCAAAATACATGGTTGTAAAGGTGATAAGCTGATTTTTCACTTAGGATTCTTAGTTTTTAAAGCATTTTCCATGGAAGTTTCACATCAAAATCCCATTATCGCTTGTATCAGGGAGATCACTTCGCTGTACTAGAATAGTATTCACACTTGGGGAACGAAAACATGTCTAAGGTGTAGAATTCACTGGGATCTCTTGTGGCAAAGGTACAGTTGGTTGCTCTACATGTGAAGGAATGACAAGTCGCTGCAATGGCTTTAGCGCCACACTGAGCTGTTGAAAAGAGGGACGCAAATTTGGATCCCTGGTAACAGGGCAGATTGCAATTAGTTCATTATAACCAAGAATCAAGAGAAACGCATAGTAAAAGATACACCTATACATATATGACCTACGTTTGCCAACATTCCCATATTATCCTTGCAACCAGTGGATCAACCTCCTTTGGGATGTCAAGACGGCGGTTTTGGAAACCTACTGCACCCACAACTTGCATTGGGTTCATACCACTCCAAGGCAATTTGAGTGTAGCAAGTTCCCATAGAATAACGCCAAAGCTATATACATCACACCTGTTAAGTTCACAACATAAATTCAAAATTTTTCTTCACACATTTGGCAATCTGCACATGAAGCAAGAGCATTAAGCTCAAATAAAGCCATAACTAGCCCAAACAAAAAATATAATGCCAATATCTAACTTTAAATTAGCCACAGATGCTCCTCTCAAGTTCATCAGCATCTTTGAAATTTGAACTTCTGATTCTTTTGTGGGTGATTTTAATATATGTTAAAATCAATTTTGGCATTCCTCACATGCTCTTCCATGGATGAAATGATAAACTGCACTTTAATCAAGAGCTGAAATTTGAACAGAAATGATAAAAGAATAACAAGTTGAAAAGTGAAAATGCCAGAAAAAGTTTATATTTGACGTGGTAATATCAAAAAGTAACAATAATTTAAGACTAGAAGAGGCTAAAGGTTTAGAGGGCATATCCATGGAATGGCACTTCAAAATCAGGGTAGACAACTGTTCGTCCACTGCAATTAAAAGTGGAAAATAGACTGAAATCATACATACTTTTAGCATGCTGGCAGTAAGACCCTGTGCAATCTACAGAAAAACACATCTTCACTTGTTGGAAACAAGATACTATTTCCCCCCATTAATTTCAGATAGCAGCATGCATTTTTTCTTTTTCCTTTTTTTTTTTGGGTGTGGGTGGGGGGAGTAGGGGGTGGGGTTAAGATTTCATTTTCATTATTACCCAAGGTACAAAGTCTACAGCATAGCATACGCCTGCAATCCCAGACTAAAACACACATGGTAGGACTCTTCTGAATCCAAAATCAAAATATATAAGAACCATGATGTTCGCTTGTAAAACAATTCCACATACTGGCCCACAAAAAATAGAGAAGCACCTTTGTTCGCCCTTGGCATCAACATAGTAACAGCAATGTGAGTAGTACAGAAAACAGAAAAAAATAAAAAAAAAAAAAAACTATTTTCCAGATAAACTCATCCAAATGAGTTGGTCCCTACTATTGTGCATGCTTGCAACATATGCATCCAGTTGTCAGAAAATCATCAAAGCAATAGCAAGTTCAAAATCTGAGGATAATTTTGAAGTCCTGAACAGGCTGTTAATATTTTATATTCCTTGAGAATCATTAAAGAATACAAGACATTTGTAAAATGTTTCATAAGGGAAAAGATAATTCCATTTGATTTTTATTCTTCTTGTTTACCTCAACTATTTGGCTGTCCAGTTATTTATCTTTCTGGTGAGTGGATGGGGGCGGGTATGGTCCTGCTGGTTGGGGGGTTTGCAAAATGACACAAAATGAATAGAAAGAGAAAAGCTGGTAAGATGTTATGTAGCATCTCTTCAAATTCTGGCTCTATGCATCAGGATTCATCAAACACAAGCAGTTTCGTATTGATAGGCACCACGGTATAGTTGACAGATACTTCTATTTGATTTTATCTTGATGATGACATGGTTCTCTAATATTATCTCATCCTTGCTCAACTAAAAACACTTGCTTACCCATCCAAAAAAGGGGGGAAAATGGAATGATATACGTTATGACCTTTTCAAACTAATACTCAGCAATCAAACAAAAGCATTAAATTCCTGAAGCAATACGGCTAAATGGCAGTATAAAAATTAGTAGAAGCAGCGTAAAAGGGTATGAAACATAGACGGGTACGAAAGCAGAATAGAACTTGATTAATATAGGCTGCAGTAGCAAAAAGGTGATGAGCAATTGACTTACTTTTCATTTGAAGGCTCATTTCGGAGAACTTCTGGAGCCATCCACTCAGGCTTTATATTCAACAACACACCCCAAAATGTATAAATAAATAAATAGAAGAATAAACAGAAAAAGATGAGATAAAGGACGAACAATCTCCAAGACTTACGGTAAGTGCTAAAGCAGACAACTAATTTTCTAACAGCTAAAATAAAAGGCTCACCGTTCCTGCAGTCGACTTGGATGACAAAAATGTATTGTGCTTCAAGCGTGACAATCCAAAATCAGACACCTGCAGCATGTTTTGATACAAACTAAAACACCCAGATGCACTTATATAACCACTGTAAAGAATAATTTACCAACAGGTTGAACTTCAAAATAATTTCCTCCAATCAGTCTCCATTGAATATCTAGCCGTGCATTTCTTATAGTTCGGAACAAAAAAAGGTAGCCATCCAAATGCCAAATTCCATGGCCTTGAACTGAATTTATACACATTGAAACAAAAAGAATATCTCGGGCACCAGACAGGTAGGTGAGTATGTAATCCAAAATCCAATATATGGTATACCTTGACATTCCAGTTGTTATCCACCAAGAGATTGGGTGATTTTAAATCACGGTGAACAATTGTCGGTATGCTTGTGTGTAAGCAGTTCATGCCTTTTGCCTGAAAATATAACCTCCAAAACAGGATATTAACAACTAAAAGGTAAATAATGTCTAAGGAACATATCCAAGGTCAACAATCCATACCACATCAAGAGCCATTTTTATTCTCCTCTTTTCATCAATTTGACAATGAGGGCGATGAATTATCCGATATAAGCTTCCACTGGAAAACCAACAATGATGTAAGAAGCATTGAGATTCATTAATATTTCATTACAAGAAAGCATGACTTTAATGGGTAAATTAGAGATTGACTGAACTTATAACGTTAGTTTGTAAAGCATATCGAATTAGGCCATATGAGCATGTATCCCTTCAAACACACTGTTTTAGATATTGAGTTAGAGAGGTCAGATTTACAAAGTCCCAGAAGCTATTTGGTAGAGAATACCAACTTTGCCGAGTGATCATTTCCTTTTCTTCAAATAGGTAAAACCTTTTATCATAAAGAAGAATAACACAAATGACTGATTAAATTAAAAAGATACAGAACCGTTCTACTCCTGTATATCAAACATGACTGATTAGATTAAAAAAGATACAGAACCACTCTAATATTGTATATCAAACATGACATAAGAACAAACTAATGTAACTAGTACAACTTCCAAGATACAATGAAACTACTTTTATTGAGCTTGACACAGATTCACTGATTGATTTGTAACTAATCCATTTTTGGAACGCCAATGATTTTCAGTGCCTTACACTTACTGCCACACTTTGTAATTCAGTTCGTCTATGATAGTATTAGTATGAAGAAAAGATAATCCAATACCAGGCTCTAAAAAATACGCAGACAACGAAAGATGTGAAGATGTAAATTCCTAAAGAGTGATCACTAAGAATAGGCATTTATATAAAACAGCACTAAATAAAAAAAATAAAAAAAGAGAAGAAAAAGAAGGACGACATGAGTAAAATGTTTCAGCTTCTTCGCTAGCAGGATATGCCCCTTAATATAGAGTGAAATAGTAAGGCTGAATCCATGTAACGATCACAGATGACCAAGGAATTGATCTCTGTTAAATTTTTTGACGCTGAGAATGCAGACATACACACAATAAAGAAAAGGGGTGTGCCCATTCAGTTACTCCTTAACCATACTTTGAAGTAACCAATTTTTGTTTTTGAAGAGTCTAGAAACATAAATAAATTTGACTACTTTTGGTTCATATTTGGCATTAAATTACGGAAAAGTGATCATCAATGGTAGTTGCAAGCTACAGATGCTCATATCCTATCTGAAGTGTGAGTATTGAATATTTATGACAGTAAACAATCAACTCAAGATGCTTCAGATGATATTTTCAAGTAAAAGATCAAATATCAAGAGGAAACCAAGAGCAGATATCATGTATATGATGGCATAATACATTTAAATACCCTACCTGACCTCACTAATCAAATATTCTCTTCCACATCCTACCTTGAAACTTGATTTTCAGTCTTTAATATGATGCTCTCTTTATGCACTTAACTACTCGTATATATCAGTCTATATATTGCTGCCTTCAACTAATTATTTTAGTGCCATGAAGAATACAAGAAATCCTCATGAGTGCTAACAGTAACTATCATGCTCTCAGGCTACAACCCATAGGATGCAAGACCTGACTCTTTGTAGAGATGTACAAGCATAACTGAGCCATGACACCTCGTCCCGACATGGAACCTATTTTTGCCCCTTGGGACCATTAACTTACACCATGTAATCAACAATGTGGAAATCCCTATGGTATAACTTCTAAAACTCAAATAACCATGAAAATAATAGCACAGTAACTTTAGGAAAACTATGACATCATACAACAAAGAATTTTCGTCCAGACGAAAAGATTACGTTCAAACATTAAACTTTCTCAAAGATGACATCAAGCAGGTCAATTACATGATCTATTAGAAAAATGAATAATAAGTTTCAATGCTTTCTTGAAAGACTAATAAAAAGATGACAAGAAAAACAAGATAAGGATCAGCAACTTACCGAGGCAGAAACTCAGTGATGATAGAAAGGTTTGGCGCGCGAGTTACCGCACCCATAAAAAGAACTACATTCGGATGGCGTAACCTACGCATTATCCGCACCTGCGACCAGAAAATAGTGACTAATCCCTCTAAAGAAAATATCAACTTTAAGCGGAGATTTACCACACACCTTTATTGAACTATATAACACACAAGAAATTGCAATTATAGAAAGTTCAAGCAGAAAAGCAGCGAGCACAACAACAGAAAGGTGAATTGAGAACATTACTCTACATCAAGTTTTTCTATGTCAGTAAGAAATAAATGAAAGCAGCTCACAGTCAAGCAACACACATGCCATATTACTGAATGTAATTAGATGGTGAAACTACTATCAAGACACAGTATATCTAACTACTCGAGATCATTGTCGAGTCTCCTTCATTTTTCTTTGGCATTTTTTTTTTAGAGGGGCCGAAAGTAAAAACAACTTTGTGGTGAACCTTCAATATCAGGTATGCCGCCTGGTGAACTTTCATTAAATATCTATTTAGGGTATTGACAAGTTACTCTATAAATTTATCTTTTTTCACATGTCAGAATTTATGAGAATTTGTCAAATATTATAATTCACAAGTCAAAGAAGGGGAATCCTTACTTCTCTCTTGAACTCATCCAAAGCAGCACCTGAGAAATCTTGGTCAAGGAACTTCTTCACAGCAACTTCCTGTTGTCCAAACATCCACAGTCAAAGGGTTTAATTTAATTAAATACATAGCAGCACTATGTTGTTTACTCCAATAAACAATAAAAGGGGTCACTTGTCACTTTGCATCACTCTAAGAGAACAAATAATGAAACCAGCACTATATCTACCAAGCAGGGGACAAAACAAAGAAGTCTCATGAAGAATACATGCTTATAAACGCCACCCCCGCCCCCCCCCCCCCCCCCCCCCCCACCAACACACACACGGAGATATACAAACAATCAAGCAAAGGTGAGGTTTCTCAATCCCATACTAGAAGAAAGAGATATATGCCATGAAGATATCGACATATGCACTTTCCTATTTATAAGCTAAAATAAATACAATAAGGCCCAGCTTACATAGCTTGATTAGCCTGGAAATATTATTGTCACAGGTTATCAATTTTTTACACTGCATGATTCCGGCCTTGATTGTAGTGAAGGTCAGGCATGAGTGGAGCAGAATCTTGATAGTGGATCACCACTCAGGCTTGCAATTCAAGCACAAAAGTCCTACAAGCCCCTTATTATGATGACAAATTAAAGTTTCCCTTTTCCCATCATCCGTCAAGATTCCCAATTGTAAATGCAAAACCCTCATTCACACTCATTTTTTGCTATCTCATAGCATCTCCACTTCAGCAATACATGACATGAAAAATGGCAAAAATGGTTCAACTAGTACTCCTATTTGGCAAAACTCTAACTTCTGGCTTACTTGAGAGCTGAAACAGAAACAATCTGGCTGGGGCTGAAGGCATTGTTGCTGCCTCTGCACTTAAAGAACGAGAAAAGAGGAAAAAAGGAGAAAAATGCAAAAAGGGGAAGAGAGTAAAACGGAAAAGATAAGAGAGAGAAATAAAACGGAAACAAGCAGCGTCAACAAGGCTCCATCGCCACCACCCTAAAGAATATTAGAAAAGAGGACAAGGGGAAAAAAACGGGTAGAAAAAGAAAAGAGAAAAGAAACAAAAAGGAAAAGGGAGACGATGCTGGTGTTGCAGCAGTGGCAGTGGTGATGGTGAAAGGCCAGTGTGGTGGAGGAGAGAATGAGAATATAAAGAGAGAAAAATACAGGAAGAAAGAAGAAATCTGAGGAAAAGAGGAAAAGAGGAAAAAAGGAGAGGGAAAAAAGAGGAAAGAAAGAAGAGAAAGAAGAACGGAAAAAATTCAAAGAAAGAAATGACAGAAAAGCAGAGAGGAGAAAGAAGATAAGTGAAGAAGAGAAGATGAAAAAGGAGAGAGGAAAAACGCAGAAAAAAAAAAGAAAAAAAGAAAGTGAAAAGATATTAGAAAAAAGGGAGGAATATGAAGCTAAGGGTATTTTGGGCAACACATTTTTAATCACATTATTCAATCCATCAAACAGAATATGGAAAAATGTACTGATGTCCCTCAATTAGTCATGAAGTGATAATGATGATGTTGAATGAAAAAATCACTATCCCCATCTAATCTAACATTTTATCCATCATCGATTCATCCCTTTTTGATCTAGAAAAAAATAACAAGGATTTATACAACTGGCCCTAGATCTATTATTACGGTGGAATAATTTGAAAACCAGCTCTCAAGCTAAGCCTATATTGCAGAGAATACGTCCAGTGCTGTGTGAACAAGCTAACCAACTAGACCAAGTCAGTCACCTTATGAATCCTATACTCCAATGCTCTAGCCTGTCAGTCTGATTCCACAGTCAGAAATTAAGCAAAGAACGTTGTATGAGGTATACTAAATTATAAACGGGGAGAGAGAGAGAGAGAGAGAGGACAATGACGATAAGGAAGGAGGGGTAGACAGATTAAATTACATCCAAGTAAAGAGAATCTCTTGAAGAAAGCATTAGAAAACCGCTCTTACAAGAAAAATAAACAATTTTGAACTGTACTTTCACATATTCAAAATTGTCTGACACTGAAATGACGAAACAGGGAAGCGTACAACTTATTTCAATTATCCCAACAGAGCCTATATAAATAGAATGAAAAGTTAACATTAGTTTCTGCTTAATTGAAACAGTAAACACAAAGAAGACAACTTACAGTGCCATTCCAATCAGCATGGTAGACCTCCCCATAAGAACCTGCAAAGACAGTGCACAGTGACTGTAAATAAACACTCACATAGGAGGGAGAAATGACAAAGGACACCAATAAAACTCCTCAGAATAGTAGTCAAAACCAGAAAGAAAATAGAAATAAAAGGAGCCAGGTTACTCAAAAATTAAATTCTGCCTACAGTTTGACGAAATGAAGTGCAATCAGAGGTCAACTGGTGAGTATAAAAAACTTTTCATGCCTACAGAGAAGCTCACTCAGTGAAGACATGCATAAAGTAAATACAAGCCAGCACAGACATGCAAAACATAAGGGAGTTTGAACCGATCAACAGCTAGACGACGATAAAAATAGCAGGTACTTGTATTACCTAGTCCAATCCTTTCGCCAAGGACAAGATCTTCCCAGACAATTTCACATTCACCAACATCATCAATCTCTGTATCAACATAATTAGCACCTAAATCAAGTGAACAGCTGGCACCTTCAGTTTCCATCAAATTCATATTGGTCCCAATTAATCTGTCTTGCATATTTTGCTTATCCTCATGCAGCCTGGTAATGTTGTTCATGTGGTCTTCAGGATTAGGTTCTTCAATTTTTAAGATGTCCCCAACCTCCCTGGAATATTTTTCCCTGCCATTGAAGCTAAAATCTTCCCCGGAAGACAATCGACTGGGTCCACTTTCACCAGATGCAAGATTAAAATTGTTACTAGACATACTGTCAAGTTTCTCTCCAGGATTAGGAAATGATTTTTCAGGTAACTTTGAGGCTTTGGATGGACCTTTGAACTTCTAGAAACAACTGATGATGCATTGCCTTTATTAGCTCCTTGATTGTTCTTCACAAATGAACCTTCCACAAAACCATATTCATTTACCTTAGGGGCCTCATTCCATGCATGACGATTTTTCCACATCAAGGGTGCAGGAGGCCGATTGCCAATAATGTTAGTTTTTGAAAATTGCAGTTTACCAACTTCATTTGCAAGATCATTCTGCACCACAGTTTTGCCAGATCCTTTTATTTGGAAGGGATTAAGCTCAGCAAAAAGATTTTTTTGGTCTTCAGCACTTTTTGGACTGTATGGAACGACATTTAGATTTATCCTCACACCATCACCTGCTAAACTGGGTCCACGACCCCCTTTATTTAATGAACTTCCAATTGCCTGTGGCAGACTATGATACAACTGATTAGCAGAACGCACTTTGCCATTTAATCCAGAAGTCCCAACTCCATCATTAGCACTAGCATCCAATGATGAAAGCAGTGCTTCTGGCTTCCAAGATGTAGCGCCCAAAGACAAATTATATCCACCCACAGAATTAGGACCAGGCTGTGTTGAAGAAACATTGGTATCTATAGTTGTCTGAAGACTGGCAAGCCGACTTGGTTGTGGATTATACGACTTCAAAGGAGTATCTTTTCCACTCAGAGCATCAGCTGGGATTAGTGTCCCAGGGGCACCCATGAGATCAACCAAGCACTCACTGCAGCAGGAAAGAAAATGATTTACAATTATAAATAATTCTCACAATTATTTCTTATGTTTTGTACTTGAATAAAATTAGGGATCTTTTTCACATAAAAAAAGTATTAGTGGGATTAAATCCTTAACTGAAAAACTAACAAAAGAAATAAGGTAAATATCTTTTCAAATGAGGATGCATAAATTCATGCCTCAGCACTTCAATGTCAGCCACAAAAAATCAATGCCAGTATCACACGCACCAATATTAGTTCATCATCAGGACTCTAGGAGGCTTACCCACAGGAAATAGAATTACTATTCACTCTGGAATACGATGACACGTGTCATGTAAAGGAATGACTAAGAACTAATTTTACTGCAAATAAAGAAATACTTCCCCGTTAGGAGGAGAAAAAAGTGCTTCTTCCCCCTTTCTAGATGATGTATCATTCTTTCCACTACAAAAGCTCCAAGATTGCCTCCTAGAACACCCAAATAAACCAATAGCAGCCTCCTCAACCAATTCAATATAGAGATCTGAACAAAGAGTGAGGTTGGAAGCTAATAGAACTCCATATCCTTTGCTCATATCTGCAGTGCCAAGTTTTTCAGGGAGAATATTCTTTTCTCATATCCATGGCATTCCCATCTCGTTGTCTACAAGAAAACACAAACTCTTGGTCTTTCTCCACCTACTGAGGCAACAAACATCATATATTTATACTTCCCACACTCCTATGTAATTAACTTAGTGCACATATCTGATATTAGATCCATATCCACATTAGCCTCAATCTTTACAACTGATAAGAGAAATTCCTTGCAATAATCAAAACTAGTCAAATCATGTCTTGTAGCCCTAGAGACTATCGTCCTTCCCTTGGACTATCAGTTGCACCATCTTCAGCCATGAAATCTTTCATCTATGGTAAGGAAATGGGTGGAGCATCAAACAGAATCTCATATCATGCTTCCGAATCTAAAAAGGATTTAGTTTGTGAACAGAATGAGATCAATTGGGATTCCCAAATGAAGGCCTGATATGGCAACAGCAACTACAGACACCTGACTTTCAGGTAGGCAAGCATTATAAAGGAACCTGGTCTCAAGGAAGCTAAGCAAAATCACCATGAAATTTTAACTGAAAACATAAAATATTCCAGTTTCAAATGCTTAGCAGGAAACAGTGTTCTTATCCACTCATATCTAAGCAGATACTCTGTACACAGTAGATGACACAAAGTAAAGATCACCTCTCTGTACACTAACCAACCTACCTCATCCCAGTTAACACAAACCTGAAAGAACAAGAACCAAATCACCACAACATTCAAGATTTTCTGAGTTAATAACATGACAAGGCATCCAAATATGGCTTCCCCTGCATAAGTTTCAACTTGGAGAGAGGACTGAAACTCTCAATGCTTAGTATTATCATAATGAATACTTTCTCCCAGCCATGTACTACTCTTCAATATAATACCACAACACATGATTGTAAAAGAAATTTCAATTCCTAACTAACAGAGTCGCAAGTGTACACACATCTAAGCATGACTGAGGATTTATCCCATTCAACCTGATTCTAAACAAAATTATTATCTTAAGATAATAAATATTGGGAGCCATTTCCAAATTACCTGTCATCCTGTAGCTTTATAATGTTAACAGCATCGTCCTCAACACCAGTGTAATGACTGCCCTTCACTAGTCTGCAAGGAATTCCAACACTATCAGCTAATGCCTGCATGCAAGAAACAAATAAATTACAGAACAGCTCAAATGCAGCATAATCTGAAATCAAGGGCATTTAATAACATAAAGGCCTTGAGCTCTGATTTTTCATGCATAGAATAAAATTTCAGTAGAAAAATTATAGCATGTCATCTAGATATGTCTTCCGAAGACAAGAAAGAATCCATTATTTGAGAGAAAATGGATACCTAAAATGTGAACCAAAAAAAAAAAAAATTAACTAATTTTTTCCAGTCATTCATGGGAACAGACAAAAACTCATTTTCCGATTCATATTTAATATCTAGCTCCAAAGTCAATTAGAACACTTTGCCAGTAATAAAAGATTTTCTGAAATTTCAAATCTAAATGGTTAAGACTTTAACCAAATCCCACTAATGTTACAATAAGATCATTTCAGGATGAGTCGCCATGGTGAACGCCACATATACGATAAGTTTTGTTAAGCATGAAAAATAATGCAGCTCTAAACTCCAATATTCAAGATGGAAGAGGTGAATGGATGTCTTTCAAAATCTATATACATATAAAACCTCATGAAGCACTTGAGCCAGCCTTTTAACCCCCTCGTTTGGCCCAAACCAGGAACCGAAAGAAAGATATGACAATGTCATGACGATTCACATATAAATTTGGAGCTGGATCAACAAGGAAAATGAATGCATTTTACCTCTCTTTTACTAGTACATTCATTAAGATGGGTGTTAGTTGAGTAAATTGCATATAACCAACCATGTCAGAGATGCCAAAAATTGTAACTTAAACAATTCTATACAATTGATAACAATGAAAATTGGAGCCACTTTCTACACACTCACAACACTGACTGAAGGCAACTTCAGTAAATATGAGAAGGATGATTTACCAATATTAAAAAAAAATGTTTTGATAGCTCGCAATTCAACATAAATCAGATGTTTTAAAGCTTGAGCACACTGGAGTAGTTAAACGCAATCCAAAGAGATTGTGTCAGTAATTAGACTAGCTTTTTTCGCCTTAACACATATGACATGGGTAATAAATAAGCTTTTCCAGCCAATCACCCAATCTCTCAAAGAAAAAACAGCCTTAAGAGCAATCTCGCACTCTGCACATTTGAACTCTCTGGGTTTTAGATACAGATGAAAGGCATATAGGAATACACAAGAGACATTAGCTAAAAGATGATAGAACCAATAACCTACTAGCTTTCTCAGGAAAATGCAGTCAAGCAAAGGTAATCTGAAAAAAAAAAGTGTACCACTCATAAAAGGAAAGCCTAAGGTGTTTTCGGGGTCACTTTGTTAAGCTTTGCTGAAGCAAATGCCCCAAGAGAGCCAGTTTGAAAGATCGTTTGAATAGCATTTGCATGGAACCACAAACTAAAGAGACAGGTTTCTAATGTCTTCAAATATGAAAAGTTGTATCCAATGTCCCTGCTCTCCTCAAAATGACTTCATTTTTGCACCTTCGACCCGAAATTTCCTCCTTTCCTCATTCATAACATCTCTCTATACCTCACTCCTATGTTGCCCAACATTTTCTCTTTTCAGAGCTAGCAAAACCATAAGCAAGCCAACCTTTCACTAAATAGCTGCAGTTCAAGCATTCAAGATTAACCCTTAGATTAATACCTTGATCACTTAGTCTTCAGTGCTAGTTATATTTTTAAGACCAAGCATTTCACTTTTCAACTTTCAGTACGATGTGTT
The DNA here is from genome assembly GCA_019321725.1 of Paulownia fortunei. Lineage (NCBI taxonomy): Eukaryota > Viridiplantae > Streptophyta > Magnoliopsida > Lamiales > Paulowniaceae > Paulownia > Paulownia fortunei. The sequence goes on from CM033108.1 coordinate 13,229,830, forward strand.
AGCGACCAGCTGTTTCTAGCTTCTGTAAGTTTTGTTTTGTTTTGGCTCCTTTCTGTTGTTTTAACAGTTTCTGCTGGTTTTCTATAGCACGGTTTTTTCCTTCTATTTAACATCAGAATTCAAGAGGTATACAGCCATGAATCAGGAGTTAACTTCACCTAACCAGAAGGGAAGCATGAGCCCTTTTTATATAAGGTAAGAAGTTATTGAGAGGGCAGCTGGAGGGTGCCACTAAAATAATCAATGATACTTCATCCATCTACGCAATGCACCACATGTCACCTATGTACTGCCAGCATGGAGCTTCACCATACCTGCCATTGACAAGACCCAGAGAATAAAAGCGGAAAATATTATTTGAGATCTTGATCTTGCCTTAAAAAGCAATGCACGGTGACGCGAGAGGCCAACTCTCAGGGATCCAATAGGCAGCACAGTGGTGTGAAGAGATGTCCTCAACTCCATGCTTCTTTCCATCCATTTAGCCAATATGATATTTGCATCACGTACAGGGCCACCCAGGTGCTCCGTAACAAGTTCAGCTAGTCTCTGTATAAGCAGAGTGATTTCAGATGTAGGGCAGTCTAATACAATGCAATGTGCTATCTGTGTCAACTCCTCCAAAGCAGGGTCTATTTTTCTGTTGACTATGACAACCTCATAATCAGAGCCCCCAATGTCGCTTTCAAGATCAGCAAGAGAAGGCATGTTCCCTCGAACTGCTGGATCCCCAGATAGGTTATATACATCATAGAAACCATCCACCAGTCTCTCCTCAAAATCAAGGACACCAAAATTCTGACAAAGATATGGAAAACACACAAGAAGCTATGTTACAGAACTGAAGTGCATTATTTTCTCATCAATGAATAATTTCAACAGAAACAGAAATTATATAAAAAAATCCAAAGAACTAAATACACTTGCATTGTCATAACAGAAGCCAATAAAACTCCTACAGATTCTGGCCCAAAGATCTTAAGTAAAAGCCAATGAAGTCTTCCAAAGTTAGGCCCAAATATCTTAAGTAAAAGTCAATGAAGTCTTCCAGAGTTAGGCCCAAAGGCCTTATTCAAAAGCATAAGTTTTCACTTGGCATTAATAAGATGAAACCCATCGTTCCAGGGAAATATTTTCCGCTAATATTATTTCACTTTTACGTTTCAACCCTAAATTTTAGTTTTGTATTTTTACGTGTCATTGATACTTTTACTGTCAGAGGTCTAGTACATGGAGGCTACTTTTGGTTACCTGGGACAGGTTGCCAGGCTCAAAACATAGGCCGCAAAAGCAGCAAATCCTGGACATGAGGTTACTCAGGCTCCTAGGCCCTTGGACCACAAGTTTCTAATCCTTTTAAACAGAATACCATCTTCTTTATCACAATCATGTGAAGTATAATAAACGTTGCTTTCAATAGACATATAATACCTATGGGTTTGATACCTAATAAACCAATGGTGGCCCAGGCGACGTTAACTTCTTTTTTCCTCTAAATTTTTTTATTCTGCAGCTGCTTAAACTTTGAAATTTGCCCAAAGAGATGAAATCATCATAAATCTGCATCATCTTAATTGTTTCTAGTTTCCTGTCCATGACAGAAATTTACATCCATATACCAAAAACTATCTCCAAAAATCACTTAGAGTAACTATTGAACCAGAAATATTTCCATGGATAAAAAATTGACAAGCACTGACAAATTTCTCAATGTGATCAAAGAAAAAGCCAATGCCCTTGGAAGCAAATACACTAAAAACGAAATTTAAAACTCTTCAACTAAACAAAGCCTCCATAAGAAAAAAAGATACTTCAGTTGGTGCTAACATAGACAATATGGAAATCTGGTGGAAAAAATAATAGAAGATGATGAGGCTCAAATTCTATCTTCCAAGGTTTTAAACACCAATCTGAAACCAAAAGCTCTTTTTTTCTTTTCTTCTTTTTTTTTTTTTTTTTTTTTTTGAGATTTCAATTGATGTAGCGGAATCGGGAAGGTGCAAAAGGCATGATCCAAATGGCTGGTGATATTAGGAATAACTTAGAGAACTGGATTTTGATGGAAGCTCTGTAGCAAAGTGCATGAACAGTTTGTGGAACTAAAGATTCTCCAGCCAGTTGTTTAGCAACAATAACAAACTCTTGCTCTATCTATACCCAGATTAAGAGCTGAATTTGTAATCACAAGGTGATTAATAATGTGTCCAACATTAACAAGGCAATCTAATGTGCTAGAAGAGATTAAGTCTTGGGACACCAAGTTGCTAATGCAACAACACTCTTGGAACCCAAGTCTTTATATATGCACTTCGTAGCTTAAGGCGAAAATATAAAATGTCATAGCTTCTCTTTCCGCGAACATCGGGTGCAGCTTTCTCTTGGCTGTCATCCTTGAGACCATAGTTGTGATCCCTGGATATTTCCATTTTTCTCAACTTAATCACAGAAATTAATTTTTTCACAGTTTTCATATCATCTTAATTTTTTCAAGTTATTCGCAGTCTTGGAACCCAAGTCTTTATATATGCACTTCGTAGCTTAAGGCGAAAATATAAAGTGTCGTAGCTTCTCTTTCCGCGAACATCAGGTTCAGCTTTCTCTTGGCTGTCATCCTTGAGACCATAGTTGTGATCCCTGGATATTTCCATTTTTCTCAACTTAATCACAGAAATTAATTTTTTCACGGTTTTCATATCATCTTAATTTTTTCACGGTTTTCATATCATCTTAATTTTTTCAAGTTACTCGTCCTTGTCATGATTTCCATCCATTTACCCAGGGCAAACCCCCTATCTTCTGCAACATTAGTTTAGTTCTGGCTTATAGAGATCCTGCATCAAGGCAAAGGTTCCTCTAACTGCTATAGACTAGTTAACTAATAATATCATAAGAAACAAAAAAGAGAGAATTTTTCATGTTGCATAACTTTCTAAATATCTATAATTACATTTTTCTAAAATAAATCGTCAAGGTCAAAGAGCATGGGTTTTAACCCTAGTTGGCAATACAACCGACCACCAAGGGGCCTTTACGTTGTGATTAAATGTGAGATATTACTTTAACACATTTCCATCCACATGTGAACCTGAATTATTGGGCCCCTTATCAGGTAATCCAAATGAAACTAGGTAACCCACATTAACTGCAATCTGAATTCAGATGGGGCACACATGGTATATGCTAGCAATTTAAGGCATTTTTCAACAAAAGCCGCACATAGCAGTGTTTAGAGACTGTCAATGTGATTGCTACCACATGATCTCTCCAAGTGTTGTTTGCTGCCAAAAGTTGAGCTATGTTGATGAGTGGCCTCACAGTTAAAGAGCACTGGTTCCACGTTACAACATATCTAGTGAGTGCAAGATGCTACTTGTCTTCAAAAGTGAGACAAGCTTGGTACCACCCTAGAATCAATTGACACTATGAACAATAGCATAGGAGCCATCCTATTAGGTTAAGATCACTCATTCAATTTGAGATATTTATCAACACACTTGAGTGACCATCTTCTTGTCGGTTGTGATCAAAGTAGCTCTTTTTTCACCCATCTCCAAATCTTAAGAACAAAAAGCTCGATCAGAAATAGATAGTCCAATTTCTTTATATTTCCTTTAGTTTGTGACATTACAGGAAGGAATACTTACACTGCATATAAAAGTTATGCTATTCAAGAGGAAAGAAAATTACTTAGATATATCTACAATAGCTACCTAACATACAGGCCAGATTCACAGTTTTCAAACTCCCAGCAGTAAAATTTCATAAGGAATGACAGTAAGACTTAATAGGACCTTCATTGTCGGCATTCTGAAATTAAGAGATCACCTCAATATAAAACTTAAAATATTTGAAAGGCAAGAAATATCTCTTAAACAATCCAATATCAAAATTTATAGTCTCGAGAGAAATATTGCAAGAGGCAAAATAACACGTGGCCTATAAGATGCTCCTAAATGTCAAATAACTTATATCTTACTTATTTCTTTTTTCTGAATTAACCTCATTTGCAAGTAAGATACCTGGTGACTACTTAATTTAGCTAGTTGTTTGCCTTTCCAGAATGCTTCCGGCATATGTCGAATTGGTGCTCATACAGTTAAACCAGCAATCTTCAAATCTAAATACCTAACTAATAAAAAGCACAGACAACCACCAGAATAGAGGAGCAAGCATATTTAACCAATGCACTATATTGAACCAACTTAACAGGTATACCATGTAAAAAAGAAGAGGGTGTATTAAGAATCTCAGTTTTCAATCAGTTCTAACACTATCAAAGCCTTGATTATAAACCCAGTTTCGAAATTTTAGCAATAAAGGCAAAAATCGGTAAATTGTTTCAAGATTCATATGTGTTGATGTTGCACACTCAAGGTACAGGTCCTTATCCTAATAGTGTTGAGCAAATGTCTGTCATACTGATGCAATCACACAAAGTGGATGGCAATGGGTTGATAATCTAGAATTAATGAAAAAAAATCTTGTGATGAAGCTTTTGCTCGTAACAGCCTATCTATGAAAAAACTTCTTTTGGCATGCCATATTAGATATTCTAATAGAAAGAGATGCAATTGATAATTGGTAAGAAACACAGGAAGCATACAAAAATTGATATATCAAAGAAACTCCTATTTTATTTCTTTTCTTAGGGTATAACACAAGTTACCACAGTACATGTGCTAAAAAAGTTATATCACATTTTTCAATCATCATTTCTCATCATTTAATTCGGTATGAGTGTATTTAGAAACTAAGTAGCAAAGTTTTATTATACACTTCAATTAGCCCTCTTCCCACCCCACTTCATCAAAGCAAAGAGAAATCAAACGAACCACCTTAAGCATAGCATCGGTGTAGTTTGTATACATCTAGCATAACAAAATCATTCAGAGAGAAGGAAAAATCAGATTGACAGATAATTCCAAATGACCTAACTAAAAGAAAAAAGTGGTCAATGATAGAATTGTTCACAGCTTCAAGTACGAGCCATGTTTTCATTCAAATTATTAATATACATGGTTGTATGCGAGCAAACAACTGGTTAGGTCAAGAACAAGCAAATTGAACTACCCAATAGCGGCGGGACAACAAGTCTGCAGCTACGTTGGCGTTGTCAGTGCTGCGGATCGGGGCCTTGTCCGAGTGAATAAGGGCAGAATCCTGACCCGACGACGACACGCTTAGAGCCAAGGCCAACTGGACCTGGTACTCCTCCTCGGAGGCATAATAATCCTGCTGTGGGTTATGATGCAGGCTATTACTTTCAGTAATAGTAGTATTATGCGTGGTGCTGCCGCTGCTGCTGGTGGTGGTGGTGGTGGTGGTGGCGGGAGAAGAGGAAGCGGTGCGGTTATCGGAGCACGACGGATATTGAGGTGGTGGTGGTTGAGGTGTCTCATTAGAACGGTTGGGGTGGTGGTGAAGCTTCTTGAAAATGTGTTTCATCTCGTCTTCTCCTCCGCTTCTCTCTCTACGCAGTGACTGCTTTTGCTTCTCTCTATTTCTAATGTATTGATAAATAAATAATTTTTCTATCCAACTACTCTTTAGTATGTTCAATGTAAAAATGATTTTGGTGGTAGACTCGTCAAAGAGAGAGAGAGAGACAAGACGTAAAGTCAATAATACTTAATTGTAAAATTGGTCTTCTAAATATTAATTTTATTTTTTTTTATTGATAATTTTAGATATTAATTTAAAAATTTATATATTGATAATAAATTTGGTCAAAAATTATCACATGTAACTCCTCCATATTGAAATTTTTTTAACTTTGTAGCGAAATTATCTGATGTGGAGAAAAATGAATGAATAAGGCATTGGGACACTTACATACAAAAAATTTACAGACTAACAGATAATGTGGTTTTTAGCAGTACACATGATCAAGTTTGAAAATTCACATACAATATAATAAAAAATATCTTTTTTTAATTCTTAATCAATTTATTTTAATTATTTAATACTTAATGAATAATTTTATTAATAGATTCAATTATAAATTTAGTTTTTAATTAATTAACTAATTAATCAATTAAGGAGTACAAAGTAAATTAAATATAATACAAAATATATTTTTTTAATTATTAATTAACTTATCTTAATTTTTTGTACACTTAATGAATAATTTTAGTTAATGTAATTCAATTGTAAGTTAATTTCTAATTAGTTAACTAATTAATCATCAATTAGAAAATAAAATTTTACCATTGATTATTTAAGAATATAATTAATCAAAATAAAAATTACAAAATATGATAAAAATTACTATTAACTATTTTAGAATATAATTAATTTAAAAAATTAAAGTTTTAATAAAAAAATTATAAGATTAGTATTATACAATATTTCTATTTTTTTCCATTTCTTCTACTCATAAATATAATTCAGTTTTTCATCTTTTCTATTAATTGAGATTATTCAATTCATAAAATAACTTTTAATTGGCAACTAATTAGTTATCAATTATGAAGTAAAAGTATAATCAATTAAATAAAAAAATTAAAAATATATAATACAACATTTAATTTTCTTTTTTTTTCTTTTTCACTTTTTTTCTTTTCTTCTTCTTCTTCCTTACAACACATCCACCACCACAACCATTTCTTTTCTTTTCGTCTTTTTCTTCTTTCTTACACCACCACCACTATTTTTTCTCTTTTCTTCGTCTTGTTCCTTACATCATCACCATTTTATTTTATTTTCTTCTTCTTCTTTCTTACACCACCAGAGCTAATCACGATTTAGGAACCGTCAATTACAATTTGAAACTGTCAGTTCTACTGTTCGAAAAAATTCCGACTCTTAACCGTTATGATTACAGTTCTAGAACCGACGGGCCAATTCGAGTTAATCGTCGGTTCTAATTTTGGGTCCGACCCTTGAATTTTTTATTTATTTTTTTATTTTACCTTATATTTTGAAAATTTATAACTTTTTAACTAATCATTAATTTTATAAAATTATAATTTTTATAAAATATAAAAAAAAAAAAAAAAAAACAAGGGTTTGAAATCTTAAACATAAACTTGAATGAAAATTTTTGAACTTAAATTTCAAAAACAAATACCATTAATTTTTCAACTTAATAAATAAACTTTAACTTAAATTTCAAAAAAAACAACTATTATCTGAAATTTAAAGTATCAAATATTCTAATTATAATAAATATAAGAAATAAAAAAAAGATGCTTAACTTGAAATCTTAAATTTTAAACTTAAATTTTAATAAAAAAAATTGCACTTAAATTTTAAAAAAATATTATCAAAAATTTAAATTATATAATTAAAAACCATTTTAAAAATAAAAAATGGGTTTGAATTTAAATTTAAGTTGCCTATGTATCCTCTCAGTATATAGAGGAATCAAAGTCACGTAGTTTTTTTACCTTTTAACCCTTCTTACTTTAGGGAGTAGCATGACTCAATCACTCCCACATGTTCTCATCGTTGTTCTGTCCGTGTCATCCTCTTGATCTTCCTCTGAATCTGGTTGACCTTGTTTTTATGTTAAGGCCTTAATCCAATCATCAAGATATGTTTGGGGTTCTAAATTCTCAGGAGACAACATTGAGTGTTTTTCACTCAATATATTACCTCCCGTACTGAAGACTTGCTCCACTACAACGGTTGAAGCAGATGACGTAAGTATCTCTTTCGCCATCACGGACAAAATTGAATACGTGTGCTCCTTTTGCGACCACCATCGCAAAATATCGAACTCTCCATCATCATTTGTTTCATTAAACTCAATGAAATATTAAAATAACTATCAAGTTCCTAGGTAGAACTTGAGGATCCTCGAGGACGTTTAACCCATTCCTTAAGTAAAAGTTGTGTTGCGGTAAGCCTAAAACTATTACTACTACTAGTTTTATGTATATCAACTTGAGTTGATTGTGAGTCATATTTGGAACTATATTTATTATAAATTTCATTTAAAAGTGTCTTAATTTTAAATATAATATTATTAATATCTAAAGTATAATTATTTTCATTACCTTTTAAATATTGTAATAAATTAATAACAAATCTTATAAACCATCTAATTTAAGTCTAGGATAAAAAACAACAATAATTAAATTAATATTTGAAATTTTAAAAAATATTTTTCTCACTTCAACTACATTGATAAAGCACGATTTACTAAATTTTTATTTTGGGAGTTAATATTTTTATGTAAAACTAATACAATATTACAAAAATTTAATAATATTGAATGAGAAGTTGGGGAATAAACACTAGATAATTGTAAAGTAGCATCATTAAATATTTTTAAAATATTATAATTTTTTTCACATATTGTCCAATGATGGGGATATAAATGAAAAAGAGTAAAAATAATTTATAAAAAAATTGATATAATAAATCTTTATAGTCGATAGATTCTTCTAATAATCTATGTATTGAATTCTAACAGGTTGGAACATCTTGTGAAAATTTTTTTAGGCCTCACATCGTTAACCTTACAAAATCTAAATCATTGTTTATTAATATGTGGATGTGTTCATAAATAAGAAAATACTTGTCTAATTGGTTTAAGTTGATTATCTAAAAATTTTAAGTCATCTTATACACATAAATTTAAAATATGATATATATATCTAATATAAAAAAATTTACCATCAATCAATGGTTCATATGCAATTTTAAAATCACCAATACTAACATTATTAGCTACAAAATTGTCAAATGACATTGAAAAAAATTATTAACTAAATTATATTATTCTAATATTAAAAATATAATTTGTGAAATATTTGTCGTTGTGTGTAGACTATCAAAAACTCTAAATATAAATATTTTTTTTTGAAGTGTCCAAGAATCATCAATCCAATGGCGTGTTAGTATGGTTCGTAGAACATCTTTAGCCGTCGGATTATATGTTGTTTGAATTAATTCATTAAAAAAGAATTTATTTGCAAAACTAAAACTAAGATGTTCAACAGAAATAAATCTAGCTAAATTTTCTCTACATCTAACATCATTATATTTAAATAAAAAAAGATTGTTACCTCAACCGGTGCCGGAAGATGAGAACGACGACATGTGAGTTTGGGTACGATCAATGCTAAATTCTATTGGATGTTTCTTCTTCACATGTCTTCTCAAGGATCCATAACCGCCTTTAAATTGAAAGTTATAAGATTGCGAACAATATTTACACTTTGCTCGCATATCTTCATTTGGAAGTGTCACTTTATCAAAATATTTTGTAAAAATAGAGGATTTGAGAGACGGAGTAGATCGAGTATGAGTATCATTCATTGTTTCTTGAATAGTATACAAGTATGTTTGTTGTTCATCACTTAACTCAATTTCACAATCGATGTTGAGCCTTGGTTGTTTGTCGGTTGTGAACATCTTTTCCTTACTTCTGTTGCTTGAACCAACCACTTTTTGATAAATGATGTATATAGAATTGAATAATGAATAATTGAAGTTGAAATAAATAAAATATGAAAAAAAATTAATGAAACAATTGAAATAATATAGAATATAGAATATGGAATTGAGATTGAATAATTGAGAGTGAAAATTAGAGAATTGAGAGTTGAGAATTAGAGGATTGAGATCTGAGAGTTGAAGTGTGGAAAAAAAATAAAGAGTGGAGGGGTATTTATTGGGAAAAAATTTAAAAAAATAGAAAGAAAGAAAGAAAACAAACAGTTAAGGCAATGGTCAAATGTTGGCAACGGCTAGTTTTCCTTTTTCATTTTTTTTACTTGGAACCTTCGGGTCGGCCCGACGGTTCCAAGGCTCAGACCCATTGGGCCGACCTGACTTGAACCATCGGCCAAACATGGTGGTTCATGGGTCTAAATTATTCGGATCCTAACCAGCCCGTGAATCCACAGCCCGTGAATACACGTGTCGGACCAATGGTCAATAAGTTTTGACCTGTTGGCCACTATTCGGTCACGGGCCGAGTCTGATTTGGACCCAACTCGTGGTCGGGTCTAACCACCACCACCATTTTTTTTCTTTTTTTCTTCTTCTTCCTTACACCACCACGAGTACCACCCCAGCCCCACTTCCATTTCACATTCTCTCCAAAATAGACTTTTTAACTCAAACTCAGCACATTTTTGTTTCCAAATTATGCAATTTATGGTGAACTCCCAAATTGATGCTTTACAAATAGGTATGTTGGTAGGAGCTTGTTGTGCTGTTGGGTTTGGTGGTAGGATTCATTGGTGAAGGCAGGCGCGGGTTGGTGGTGTGGTGGCGGGATGGCGGCTTGATAGTGTGGTGGAGGTTTGACATCTTGGTAGTGTGGTGGAGGGTTTTTTTCAAAGAAGATGAAGAACAAAAAAAAAAGTAAAATTGGCAAGAATAAAAAAATGGGTTTTCTTTCCATATCATGGCCAACTAGACTAGTTTTTCCATGTCATAATTTTTCTTAATCCATGTAGACTTATTTTGTCCACATCATCAAGATCGGTCGAAAAATTAAAAAAATCACTTAATTACTTGATCACGTAACCGACATGTGATAATTTTTTACCAAAATTCTAATTTTCAACCAAATTTATACTCTATATGCAAATTTTTTAGAGTTAGTATCTTAAATTATTAATTGAAAAAATAAGAGGACTAATATGGCCACCCTTACTTAGAGGTCTAATTTTACAATCAAGCCGAAACTTAGGGGAGTGGACAAAAAGATGGAGCTATATTTGAGTATGTGGGGTACTTTGTGCTTTGTATTAGAGTGTAGATATAAATGAGACTAGTTATACAGATTAGATTGTATACATTTTTATTTTCGATAAATTTCTGATGGTGTTTTTTTTGGGCGGGGGGCGGGGGAATAGTCAAATAAATAGTGGATGCCATTAAAATAATCAAAATTTAATTGCAAAATTGCACTTTATTCCATATTTATCATTTTTGTCCCTGAATTTTTATTATAATTATATTTTTTAGATAAGCTATATGTTATCCAATTTACTGAAAAAATAAGAAAATAATAAAAAATTTAATATATGCATGTATATATAGGTCAAAATTAAAATACATTGCAGTTTGTTTAATATTCAATTCAATGAAACTTTATATAGTAGTCTAATTGTCAATTTTAATTTAATTTAGGTGATATGGTATAATTAATTTAGAAAATTAAAGTTAATTTTTATGTTTGACTTCAATATATTTATCGAATTCTACACTTTTTCTACATTAATATAATTTTTGCTGAAATTTGTTCTTCTAAAAAAAAATTAAAAATATTATTTTTAAGTTAATCAACATGTTATTTTTACTTCACAAAAATTCCAAAATTTTATGATTTAAACTTATAAGAATTTAAAGCAAAATAATGAAATTACTAAATAGTGAGTAATTTTTTATTTTTTTTTTGCGTTTGAACAGAGAAGCAACATTCAAACACACACATGCAATTATATATATATATATAGTATATTTATACATATATTATATATATTATATATATAAGTTCAAAACATTAGTGTTTCAAGGAGTTGGAACTATTCGGATTACAAAATTGTCAAAATCCTTATGTACAAAATATTTTTTTGCATTTTTGGGTGACTGTCAAGATCTTTGTGTACAATATGGGGGAGTAATTCTTTAGACAATTTGGCAAAAGTGAAAAATTATTAAAAACTCTTTAAACATATTTTTCTAGTTGAAAAACGCATGAAAATATTAGAAAAAAAACTCTATCCACTTATTATTCCAACAAATTCAATTGTCAAATTTTATACTACCGTTAACATTTTTTTATTTTGGATTGAACTTTTTCTACAGAATTTTTTTTTTGGGTTTCTTCAAATTGACAGATTGAATCAATCATGATTTTATTTTTTTTATGTTCAATATTAAATTATTTTACTTGAACCAAAAGACATTTCAATTTTTATGAACTTAAAAAAACATGTTGGTTAACTTTAAAAAATCTTTCCATTTTTATTTGAAAGATTATTAGATTCCAGTAAATATTATGTTGATTTCGTATTAAATACAGAATTAAAAAATCAATTTAAGTCCAACAAAGATTTTTAATTTAAGTTTTTTAATGTATTTATACCATATTACTAAGATTAATTTAAAACTAAAAATAATTATACTATATAAAGTTTCATTCAATTGAATGTTGAAAACAAACTATATTATATTTTAATTTTGACTTAATTATATATATAGATTAAAAAATTTATGATTTTAGTTTTTTTTTTTGAATAAAATGAATAACTATATAACTTATCTAAAAAAAATACTATAATAAAAAAACTCGAACTAAAGTACAACTTATAACTGTATTTCAGCCCTTTCGTCCTTAAAATAGCACGCACCACGTACATAACTCTTTTTCTAGAAAAATAAACTATGAAAAGTGATCTGAAAACTAATGTGAAACAAAATCTAAATTTTATTAATGATAAAAAGTCACAGTTTTAATTTTAAGGACAAAAGTGGTGGTAAACCTGAACTTTAGGAACTATTCCCGTGTTTCTCCTTAGTTTGAACTTGAAGTATTGTTGATATAGTGTGACTTCTTGTTTAATCATTATAACATAAAGTTTATTATTATGCTTATTTTGTTAGACTAGTTTTCGACTGGCCATTTATGTACTCTTTATATATATATATATATATATATAAGTTCAATCAATATTAATAAAATAGGGATTTCAACATCTTTATTTGTTTTATTTAAATTTAGATGAAGTTCCTAAATCATATATAGTTATATGGCATGATCACATACAAGACGACGATCATAAAATATATCTCTATGTCTTTGTTCTCGAATCATTTCAAGTTAAAAATTATTGAGATGATATATCAATAATTCAACAAGACTTGCACATAAGATGTATGCTTGCAATGATGATATTTCATTTCATGAACATTGATCTAAGGACACTGTGCATGTATGTGGTACTTGTTAAGGAACAAGTATACTAAACAACATCACCTTGAAATTTCTAAATGAAAATGAAATTTTGTTGAATATAGAATATCAACGTTACGACAGTAGTCTAAGGACATTGTGCATGTATGTGGTATTTCTTAAGGAACAAGTATGATAAACAACCCCACCTTGAAATTTCTAAATGAAAATGAAATTTTATCGAATATAAAATATCAACGTTACAATAGTACAATAATTAGTTCATAGACATGAGGCACAATTATAATCTTGTGCATAAATGGTTGTGCTAAAACTTATTTTTGATTAAAGAAAGTACAATTTAATTATGTATATAGGTTAATAAGTGGCCCACAAATTATCCATCACTTATCTAGATAAATAGAAAAAATTCTATATTTTCTATGGGTTTTGAATTGGAAGTCCTTAGTCAAAGTTGAATGAAAGTTTAAAAAAGAGTTTTCTAATGTTTCATCTAATCAATCTACATCCTTGGCCCAACCGAGAGGTTGTACTTGTATTATACTCATAATTGAAAAAGTTTGTTAATTCATATATATTTAGATTTTCATAGCATATTGCTAGATACTAATCATGATTGAGGGTTCTTAGAACTAAGGGGTTAATTCTAAAGTGAATAAACTAATATGAGTGATTTTTAATTGTTTAATTAAGTCACAAGTATTGTGAGCCCACTACTAGTTTATTGGTGATTCTTAGGAGTCACACACTAACTTGGATAAGTTTATTTCTTACTAAGAGAAATAATTTAATTATTAGATTAAGTAGATTAATTAATATAAATAATTAATTTATTAGATTTCAATTAATTTACGTGTTGGATAAATTTAATTAATTAAAGGGATCAATTAGTTGGATCTAATGAGATCAAGATAAATCTAGTTGGAACAATTAATCAATTAATAATTAGATTAATTTATCAAATGGCCATTAATTAATGCATATGAAGGATTTATTAATTAAATTGATTGGATCAATTAAATATGCTTAAATTATTTTAAGCCTAAGTCCAATAGATTTGGATTTGATAGAATCAAGGCCATAACAATTAAATAATGAAAAATTCAATTGTAGAGGAAGAAGGATTAAGATAGTTAGTTGGATGAGTTGAGAAACTATGCATAAGAGGCATTGATGCACAAGAACACTAGGTGGAATCCTACAAGGATTGAAATTCCCATAGAGATGGGAGAGTGAGGAATTTAAAGCCTGTGGATTTCTCAACAAGATTTTTAGCAAAATTTAGCTCCCTCTCAAGCTCCTTATGGATAGTTTTTAGGCTTAAATTTTCAGTAATAAAAAGCTTGGGCTGTGATTGAATGAGGGTCTCATTTTCATAGAAATTTTTGGAGAAACTCATTTGATTGGGGGCCTTTTATGAGAATAATCTTTGAAAGAAGTAACCACTACACTCCATAGTTCAACATACTTGTTCTTTGATTCTTCGGCTACCGTGTTGTGGTTAATAAAGCTAAAATCGTTGGTGATACAAAAGGCTTTTGTGGGGTGATTTAATCTAAACAGATGTATTAAAATAGTGTCTAGTGAGCGAGTTAGCTTAGTTGTCTATATGCTCTTGTAGAAGCAATCATTTTCATTTTAATATCAATTAATGATAATCTTTATAATAAATTTACTATTATTAAAACTAGATAAAATATCTAGACCATACATAGCTCTAGAGCATGGCTACAATAGGAATGTGATCATGGAATAAGCTTTATAAGCTCATAAAATGTCATTTTCAACACCTCTTTAAAATAATTGCATATGTTTTTGCTTGATAATTGATACAATGCAGCTTTATTTTTATGATAATTGTATGTAGGGATTAAGAATGAGGAATAGAGTGAAAACATGATTAAAATGGTAAAGTTTTGGTGAAAAATTAATCTCGTGCTGTGACACTAGGGAAGTGGCACTGCGATGCCATAAGGAAAAAAATGGGTAGTGAGTTAAAGGAGTTTGGCGCCGTGACGCCTGAGGAATAAGACCTTGCGCTGCGGCACGATGGTCGAAAAATGAATAGAGATCAATAGTTTTTGAAGTGCCATGACACCCCCAAGACACGTTGCGGTGCCTGAAGAACAGGGCATTTGGCGCCCGGCACCTGATCTCCACACCACGGCGCGATTGGTCTAGAGTTGACAAAAATATCTACAGGTTTGTGACAATCTAAGACATATCATGGAATCTTTCTTGTTATATACTACTATACCCTCACACACTATGTAACACTATATTAGATACACTATACACATATAATTACATCACATAAATAAGAGAGACACATATGCTTACATATAATTTCTTGAGCAACACACATGTGAGAATATAGAATACACACATCACACAATTCATCAACCACACACACTTTACACCAAAGTTCTCACACATATTTTCTCTCCACCCAAAATATATATTTCTCCATATTTCTTCATACACTAGACCAAAAACACAGACACCCATTACCAAGGAGCTTGAGATTTGAAGACAAGAATAGAGGAGCTTCATTGGACATTGAAGATTTTGAAAAAAGTGAAGAATCACTTAGTGGTTGTAATCTTCTACCTTAATTCTTTCTTTCATTTTATTTAGTTTTGAAAAATTTGTTAAAATCATGATGTTGGCAAACACTTTGTGCTTGTTTAATTTCAATATGAACTAAATCACTTGTGTCAAGGCTTGTAAAGTCATGTTAATGGAATTATCAGTTGATGCTTATATTGTGATTTAAATGTTGTTTTTATTGTGATTAGCATATACTATGTTTTTAATGCTTCTTGAGACTTGACCAGTATTACGTTGATATTAATTGTTGAAAGTAAGACATAGAGGTGTGTTGTAATAATAGATCGAGTAGGCGGACCAACCCCTATAGAGATATAGGCAGAGGTACGTACGGTAGTCATAGGTGTGAAAACCGAAAGCTTGGAATTCACAAAGCTTAAGGCACTCTTAATGGAATGACCCATAGCTAGAGATGGTACTTGTGGCCTACTAGGGGTAGATTTGATCCAACTTGAGAGAGAGCACCAATTACATTAAGAAGATCTACCGTCACACAACCCACATCATTTCTAATCACAATTAAGCTAGGTTCATAACCACATATGATGGCTAACCAATGCCTTGACTCTCCTTAGTATTGATTTCAATCCATCACTCTCCTTGGGTTTTAGTTACTTTTATTAATTTTAGTAGTTGTTTATTTGGTAATTACACATGCACTCTTTAGGGATACAATACTCTACTCACTCTTTATTACTTGCTGATACCGTGCACTTGCAGTATTGTTACCACATATTTTGGGGTCACCAATGCCTTTATGGCTTTGGTCTTAAAATATTCCAAATCAAGGACCATTGAGATAAGACATTAATGATCCCATTGAGATTTGTGTATACGATGTAAGCTCGAAAGGAGGATGTCTCATTCTATGGGCATTGATGTATAGAAACTAATACACATATGCATGTGCTTGTTAGGGAATAAGTATACTGAACAACCCCGTCTGAAAAATACTAATTGGCAATTGTAATTGTCGAATAAGAATTTTCTTATTTCGATAGTACAAGAATTAGTCTTTAGGATTTGTGGCACTATTGTAGCTTTATGCACGATATGTTTTCAGATTGCATGTTAATCATAAGTGGAACATGTTGGGTGTAATATCTTTATGTCAAAAGATCTATCACCTATCTAGATAAATAGGTGAATCTCCTACATATTTTATTGTATTTGACTTTGAAATTCTTGACCAAGGTTGGATAGAATTAGATGAGGGTTTTCTACTTTCATCACCGAGTCAAGCTACTAGAATTTCTTTTCTTAGTTAAAGCTGCTAGATTCTAGGTAGGGGGTTTAGCATTGACCTCTACAAGTTTATTTATCATGAAAATGAAAATGAAAAGAGAGTTTTTACAAATTAAAAGTAGGAAATAAGGAGTACTTATATCCTTACAATAAAAAAATATAAATTAAATCTAAGAAAGCATTACGAAGCATAAAATGTCTGAAAAAGACTTAGAGCAAAAGCTAAGGTAAATGTTATCCCTGTCAAGAGTAATTGTGTCACAGTGTAAAAACATTAAGTCGTAGCCCTATATCTTCGATTATTCAGTATATGGCCCAAACCATCTTACCATGTCGCGGCGGAGTCATGGCATAAACAAACAAACAGAGCCTTAGGCCCATATTTTGTCCGTTCCAAGTATCTTTATACAAACAAATTAAGCCAAAGTGTGTCATGTAACTAGGAATCACCTTGAAATATGTCCAGTCTCTCACACCTCCTATGCAATGCAAACTATCTAATGCAAAAATTTGGAAGTCCATTCTAAAAATTCCAGTAGTTCATGCGGAGGATGATCTGGTGAAAAAGTTTTATGTGATTGCATATGACAAGTCTAATTTTCAAGGAGATCTGTAGAGTTGTTCCCTCTCTTAAACACTTGAGATACCCAAAGCTAAAGCTATTTCGTGAAATTCCAAATCTTAGTGATGTAGTGTTGTAAGTCACAACAAGCTGCCCAGCACCTTGAAGGAATTTCAATACCACCTTTGAATCAATCTCTAACCAAATCATGTAAAACCTTTCTCTAAACATAATGAGAAGCCTTGAGTAATTGCACCAAGCTCAGCCTCTGTGTTTGAATAATCACCTAGAAATGAAGAATAAGCAAGTAGAAGATATCACGAGCTATCCTTAAATAGTCCTGTAGCTCTAGTTGGTCCTAGATTTCCTTTAGATGATCTATCCATGTTTAATTTAATCCAATTAAATGGGGGATGATACCATGAGACAGTTACAATCTTTGGTTTGTAATGGGTTGATGATATTGGCAAGTCCAGATGATGAGCCACTACAAAATCTCCTCTTTTTCTAATTCGAGCATGCTATATCAAAGAGATATGATATACCACTCTACATGTAATTCTGTATGAATTAAAATTCAAACCTCTATGATTGGCATCATTACACTCCAACCATGTCAAACAAATGATGATTAAAGAAAATATTCTCTTGATATGATACTCCAATGGAGATTTATGTCACAAATATTGGATCAACTGAATTACATGGCCCACTTTAATGGGTTGTGATATGAACAAATGTTTAAAATAAGACCAAACTTGCCTTGCTCTTGCGACTCAGATGAAAGATGTGAAAAAGTCTCATAATCTCGTCAACACATGTTAGATTTGCAAAATCATGGGAATTTACGCAGTTGAAATTTAAAATTTTAAAAACAAACATGTATAACAATTATCCATTAAGTATTGAATTCAATGCGTTTGATTGGTTACATCCGAATATTTCATTTTATCATAAGTAAAAGGGAATTGCAAATATACCTTTAAACACACTCTGACTTATAAAGATGATTTGAATGACTCAAATCGTGACTTTAGTTAGAAATTGATTCGCTATAGGAATCCAAGTGTCTTTCCTTTGATAATATCCACACGACGAGCAGGAACACAGATTTGAAACTTCTACTAGAAAGTGTTAACTAAAATATTTGGGAGTGCAGATTAATTCCAATATCAATTTGTGATAGAAGAAATAATTTGTATATGAATGGTCTAGAACCAAACTGGTAGAACTTAAATAAGTCTAGAAAGTATGGAAGAGAGAAAACTATTTATTATTTTTTTACCTCTTTTAAATATTACTATTGTAATCCATACATAATGAAGATTCCAATTGGTAGATGTTATCAAATAGCTCATGTATTAAAGTAATAATGATATTGTCTTACTATTTGTAAATTATCTCTTAACACCAATACTTGTTTATGGGATCAAGTATTTATGCATATCTTTTTCTACAATAAATCAACATTTCATGTTAACAGTCGATAGAGTAGAACTGTATAATAAGATAAATGAACCTAAGTATTTGTTGTGTCATTTGTGATACATAAATCAAGAATCATTACAAAACAAGAAGGGTTTTAACTCCAATACTTTTATGGGATTATGTATTTATGCACACATTTTTCTATAACAAATCAAAGTTTTACGTTAGCAGTCAGTGGAGTAAAGTCATACAATAAGCTAAATGAACCTAAGTATTTGTTGTGCCATTGATGATACATAAATCAAGAATCACCACAAACAAGAAGAGTTTTAATATAAAATTAAAATAATAATACAACGCACCTCAATATTATGCACCTTTATAACTGTCCCTCTTCCTCCATCAAGAAGTTCATCCTTTCTGCTTAGCTAAATGAAATTTAGAAATATATAATGAAAGTAGAAAAGATTAAAAATAGGAGAGAAACTAAATAATATATTTCTATTACTACTAGAAAACTTACGTTACTATAAGAAAATTTAGCCTAAAGAAAGATAACAATAAAGTTTTTTCCCCTTCTAGGGGTTTTATGTGTCTTGAATGCCATTCAAGAGCCCCTATTTATAGTAAAAGAGTGCCTGAATTGACATCTCCAAATTTAATCCAAATGTACTCTAAATTCACATGTCCTTTTCAGATCTGAATTTTTTTACATATCTTTCTCTATACAATCAACTAATTTTGGAAAAGTGATCATATGAAAGCTGTATATTTGTATGTTAACTTCATTTTTCAACTTGAATCACCTAATTCCAACCACTAGGGAGGCAGGTAAGCTTGATTTAAAGAGATTTATCAGTATAGATAGATTCCTTCCAATACATACATTTGAATGAATTTTCTGCTATAATCAAGACTAAATTAGACTGAGCTTCCAACATAAAAGTTGTAGTTCTATCTCTTATCTTTCAAATAAAGTAAGATTCAGATTCACAAGACTTTTGAACATGGAGTTATGCCCAAAATATGAAAACTATACAAGTTTGAAAACATGCCTATTTTGAATTTAATGCAAGCCCAACAATCACTTGAAAAGTTTAAATGATTTCTTGCATATATTTTGATCTACACATGATGGACTTAGGCAAAAATAGCCTTTTTCTTCTAATTGTGATGCTTCTTTGATCCAATTAAATATTATCTCTCAACTTACTCACGAAACATGTTGTCTTCTTTGGTTTTATTTTTGCTAAATTTGATCTCTTTTTGTTCAATAATTCCCTAACACAAAATATTAATAAAACTATAATATTAACAAGAATAAAACAAGAAAATTTTAAAGAATTTGATACAAAAATATGTTAAAATATGCACTTATCATATAACGTCATCAAAACCAAATTCAACAAGCATACATGAAGCATCTAAATATACATAAAGGTTCCAAAATAATAACCACGTGCAGATGATGCTCATGACAAACATTTCACAATGCTCTCTTTGAAAATTTGTTGCCCAAAACATGAATATTCCATATCAGGATTTTAATCATGGGAACAAATTTAAAGATTAAAATCATCAGACTAACCTTTTAGCAAGCATTGAGCTTGCATTCTAGTCAGAACCTTTGATTGAATAGGTTGTTGCTTTTGGGAATGATCTTTAGAACAAATAAGCTCCATTTATCTATGATAAGATTAGTTGCCATCTTCTGAATGACTTCTAATATGCGAAGTCTGGGCTTGAGCTTCAACAAATAAAGTGTTAGAATTATGATCAACAGGTGGCAAATTTTCCATAGGATTATGATCAATGACGGGTTTCTCACTATAAATAACCGTCTCTTCATCCAAACCTTTTCCTAAAATTAAAAAATGATTTGTATCAGTATTAATAACATAATTAAATAAGTTATCCAAAAAAACCCTAGGAGCATTAATTTCAGTCTCTAATAAATTATCATCTTATGTGGAACCCTAGTCGCACTAATAACATCTTTATTTAAAGCCCCAAACATATTAATGACCAAAGCTAAATTATTCAAAACCTGGAGAC
This sequence comes from Paulownia fortunei, assembly GCA_019321725.1. Lineage (NCBI taxonomy): Eukaryota > Viridiplantae > Streptophyta > Magnoliopsida > Lamiales > Paulowniaceae > Paulownia > Paulownia fortunei. The sequence continues at coordinate 13,250,610 of CM033108.1, forward strand.
CACCTGCACCCACAATTGGATGTCATTAATCACTCCAACTGAACCTTACCCACTTTTGTATTAAAACCCTTAATCAATAAATAATTCAACAAAAACTTCCCATCACCAGAATCATTCACCATAGCAAAGAAGCCCAGACTATGGTTGTTTCGAGGATTGACAATTTCAACCACAACAGAACTCTTTTTCAACGACACCAAAACTCTTTTCAACATTCAACCTCTCTTTATCTTTCTTAAGTTTTGATCTCAAATCACCATCATGTTGAACCACATCCTTTACCTCAGTACCTTTCACATAGCAATTGTCCACATCATGACTAGATGCAAATAGTGATTATAATAACAAGGCAACTTCTCATATAAAATATGTTGTATAAGTACTTTTCTTTCCGAACTAATTCAAATATGTTGAACACACTCCTCCATCAAATTGAGTTCAACATAAACCTTAGCCATGCTAGGTCTATACCAATTAACTATAGCTTCATCCACCTATAATGACATTTAAATCAATCTTGCAATATTGAAAAGTACTCATTTGTCAAATAGATGAATTGGAAGTCTAGGAAAACTCACACAAATCAGAATTAAGAGTGATTCCTCATTAGGATCGAGATCTGGAGACCACTTGAAGATTCTTATTGGAAATCCTTCCATGTATAATACTTGCTTCAGCTAAATATGAGAATAATCTTTTTCAATAACAAGACGAATAAGGATACGCTTCGTATTTAGAACCCTAATTTCTATCCACCATTGAGGCCCAATAACAGATAACTAAAATGGGTACACGTGTGAAAACTTACCTACAAATGCAAATTTAAAAGGGATGAAAAGAGTAGAAATTTAATCTTTTATAAAAAATAATGCCCGAGCACCACCCTAGTACATTGTATGCTAGCCCATAGCCAAAACAACGTTAGTTAAACCTTTCTTCACCGTGCAAGGATATGGCGAAGCAGTGGTGGCTAGAGAGCATCAATAAATGATCATTTAGTGTATATATCAGGTGACTAAGGTTTTGGGAGCCCTTGGTCACCAGAGATAGTAGGAGGGGTAGTCATCGTAGTCTTAGAAAGCTACTTAAGTCAAGCGAACTTTTTTTATTAAAGCGGTTTGTGCCTAGGAGGGGGGTTTGACATAGACCCCTACTAATTTATTAATTATAAAATTTCCAAGCAATTTTGTATAAGAGAAAAAAATTAAATAAGGAGTACTTACTCCCTTACATCTAAGAAGAAAGCATAAAACGAAAATTAGGAGTACTACTCATTTTACATCAAAGAAGAAGCCTACAATATCTATCTTATGTATATAGAACTATCTCAACAACATGAAATAATCATCATTACCTCACCTTTTAGTGAATAAAAAATATGGCAATTGCCATTTATCAAGCTTGATATATAGTCGAGCTCTTTGGGAACTGCATCTCGTTCTATTCACCTATTAATTTAGAATCACAAGCAAAATTCGCCATGAAATCCACAATAAAGTTTCCCTTACAAAATATGTGCGACACTCAGATATTCATGCATTGCTTGAGTCAAGTGAATTGATACATAGTTATTGATCTAATAGGGTTTTGACTAATAAACCATGCCCTAGGCTTAACCAGGAAACCAGCTTACGGAACGGCCGTACTTGCATAGTATTCATAATTGGAATATGTTCATATTTTATGTAAGACTCAGAATCATGATCGTTGTTAAATGCTTCCCATGAATTATGGGTTCTTTGGAATTAATGGGTTAATTCCAAGAAGATTATTAGTTAGATCAATTAATCAGGATAATTAATTTATTCAATTAAGTCATAAGAGTTGTGAGCCCATGACAAGTTTATAGTGAACCTAATGGGTCACACACTAGGTTGAAAAGAGTACACTTCCAGTAAGAATATATTTAAGGGTAGGATCAAATTAATTATTAGAAATTTAACTAATTTTGAGCTCAAATTGATTTAAGGTTCAATTAAATAACATGATTATTTATTTGGACCTAAAAAATTTAGAGGCCATGTGGAGATAATTAATGAATTGATATGATCAACTAATTAAGTAGGGTATAAAATTAATTTTAGTTAATTTATCCAATTAAATAATATAGTTACTTAATTGGACCTAATAAGATTAGGAGCCATAGATGTGATCAAGTTAACTAATTGCTATGATCAATTAATTAAATTGGTAATATTAAATAGTAAAATTATTTAATAGGTTCTAATTTGATTAGAAAGCCCAAGTGGGACTAATTAATAAGTTGATTATATTAATTAATAAAGTTGGGCTTATTAATTGATGGGTAATTAATTAACTTAATTAAATTAATTAAGTCTAAGATCAAGCTAATGGGCTCATAGGAGACCTATTAAGAAGTTTAATTATAAGAATTAAACTTGTTTTAGTGATTGATATAAAAAATGAATCAAATAAGGAAAGGAAACAAGTGGAAACATAGTAGGATTAGGATTAGAGGATATAGGACTCCTCCATATGGCCAAATAATTGCTGCATTCTTGAGAGAATAAATGGCCAGCAAGAGTTAGAGAAAACTATCCCCTTATTCTTCTTTTTTTGATTCCATTCCTTTATCAAAAAGTTTCATTTTTTGATCATAGGTTCAATTCTTCTATTCACTAGTTGAATTAAGAATTGAACTCCATATTCTAGAATAGAATAGGCTTGTTGGGTCTACTAACATAGACTCAATTAGTGTGGAAATCCCCAATGTATTGATATGCTTAGAGGAGTAATACTTGAGACTCTAAGCGAACTATTTCCTATAAGAGGGGTATGGAATCAAGATTTGCAAAATAGTTCATAGAAGGATTCAAGATTCGCAAAGTTGTTCATGGAGAGAGAATGATTTGGATAGTTTCATGCATTTTCTTTAGTTGGAGTGCAAATCCAGGTAAAGGTTTCTAAAACCTTCATGCTCTAGGTATTAGAAAATGCACAACTAAGTAATTGCGAAGGGTTTTGAGATTTATGTTTTTATTACATATGATGTAATTGTATTTCTCATTGAGAAATTTTTTTAATTCCACTATATATACATATCCTAGAACCGTGTGAACCTAACAGTGGTATTAGAGCTAATGTTCGTGCATTTCTGATACCTTCTCGATTATCTTTATTTAATTTATATATAAATTAAATATTTATTTGTGCGATTGATTTCGAATCAATGATTTTTTTTGTTTGGGATCATCGCAAACATGTTTTCAATAGTTGAAAGAATAAACAAAATAGAACAACTAAAGAAAAAAATTGCAACAATCTAGGCACACAATGCCCAACAAGCATTGGTGCCGCAGCGCCAGTGAGGTTTGGAGATGATTGTCGCGGAATTGCTATTGGATAGCACTCTTCGGGCGGCGATGCTAGTTTTTGGCACTGTGGCCCCAATCGAAACTGGTGTGCGCAAAGGCCTCTTGGTTCTGTGTAAGGGTGTAATTGTTATGCAATGGATTTGTCTTAGTTGCTATAACATGGAAGAAAATCAAAATGAAATAAATTGCAACAAGAGTTTATTTCTTGATTTCAAGATTTCAAGTTTTGCATTCAAGAATTTGATTCTTGAATTCAAGATTTCAAGATTTGTGAAATCTTGAAACTCTTGATTCAAGAACTTCAAAATTTGTGAAAACTTAAAATTATTGAATTGAAGGCATATTAAAATCAAAGAAGTTGATTTCTTGATTAAGAAAATTAATTTCTTAATTAAGTTTTTCTAAGATTTCTTAATAAGATCAGTAAATCAAGAATTCTTGATGTTGATTAAGAAAAGAGGTAAAAGTTCTATAACCTATGCCTGTTTTATTTTGACAAAGAAAATGTTGGACAATAAATTGGTTTTCAAAATTAAAGTTAATAATTAAATTTATGAAAATTTATTTTTCTTGAAAAATGAAGAATTTTGATACCAAATTTGAAAGAAATTACACATAGCATACTTTCATTATCATGTAATGATTTATGTAAACATGTTAATTAGATGATCATTCAACCCAGACCAATGTTATTGGTTTTATTTTATGCACTTCAGTTAATAAAAATAAGGCTTACTTGTCTCGCATTTCTCTATCTCGCCCCTATATACCTCCAATTGGAATTATTTAAAGGTTTCTTGTAGTTTTAGTAAATGTAATGAGAATAGTATTAGGTGGTGAGATTTATCTTTTTTAATTTGTCAGATATTACACGAAGATGAAATGAAGATGGAGAAAAAGTGAGAAATCAAGGCTCATGAATGTATGGGATATATTTATGTAATAGACAGGTCTACTTGTATTTTAATTATAATGATCTACTTTGGCTCGAGTCGGTTGCATAGGATTAAAAGCCCATGATCATCCCTTTATTAGTATGTATATGATAAATGTTTGGTTTATTTAATGCTTTTCTTATGATGTATGCTTGTCATAGTTAGGATAATGATCATTAAATAAATAAGATAAAAAATTATGAGATCTTGTATAATATATATAATATGATTCTCACTTGAAAATATTTCAAGTTAGGAACCTTGATTGGTTAGATATCAAGTGTAATTGGGTAATGTTGGTTGGGAACTAATCATCCATGCCTTCCCTCAAAGGTAATTGATATGTGAAATACTGCCACACTTAGTCCATTGGCTACGAGTCGTGGGATGTGCTAAGTGGAGGTAATATTTATGGCACTACTACTATAGAGATGCACTGTGGAGTAGGAAAGCTAAGGGTGTTGGCCATGAGTCGTGGAACATACTGTAGTTGTCCTGCTCGCATGGATGTTTGATGGGTAACTCTTGACATTTAGTACCATATGGGCTCATAAAATTGGGGTGTATGGGAAGAGGTGAGGCAAAATAGCTTGAGGGTTGCATGGGGATGCAATTACTAATGTGTTAGCTACCTTTTATTTTTATCATAAGGGCTCATAAAATTAGGGTGTATGACAAGACTAATTGAACTTCAAGTCCACTAAAAAATTGGATTTTCTGAATTCCCATCTAGAGGGTGATAAAATTTGAATAAAATAGTGGGAGACATTTATGATTAAAGGCTAAATCATAAATAGATATTAATAGGAAAATACTTTGCTTTTGCCTCACATAGGACTAGTAATTCCACTTAGGATAATATAGACACACAAACAAACGAATTGGCTCAATCTATTTGAAGAAAAGATGTTTGTCACAATTGCGATATTCATGGGATTGAAAGAGGATGCACAAGTATTGTTTTGCATGCATGACATTATTTTCAGAAAGAAAATATTTTGGTTGGCCACTATTAGTGTACTGAGGTTGGTGTGGCCTATTTATATGATATTTTAGGGTGTCGCGAGTGTTACTTCTTGGAGGATCATAGGGGTTGACAAGGGGTGTGCCTCTGGTGGTCACAAGAGGGTGAATCACTTGACTGTGCCTTTATTGACTTTGCCGATGGGAAGACTTCTCGAGGATCATAGAGGAAAATAGGGGATGGACCTCTGGTGATCCCAAGAGATGGCTTCTTGACTGAGTTAATTTATTTATGGCCATGTGATTATTGATATTGTATAGAGCACTATGTGGTGCATAGTACGTAGGCCAAGGACCCAATGATAGAAAATGATTTTGAATGAATTATTTTGGTTCAGGAGCTTGCATTCCTGGCATGGTTTAATAGAGATGCATTGCATATATGTTAGATTATCTCTTCAACATGCATGATTTTCACTTACTAAGCATTAACTCACATAGTTCTTGCATTATAGGCGAGTCTAGTGATACTTGATGCCATGGACTTACTGGGCAAGCCGTTAGGGTTCCTACATGTTCTGAGGATCAGTATACATGGATGACAACCTGTTGGGCTCTTTTGTTGGTTTTTTTTATCCATGGAGTTTTCTGTATTATATTTTGGGACATGTACTCTATGTTATTTTTGAAACGCTATTGTATATGAGTCTGTAAATAGGGTGGCTATAAGTGTTATACTTTTATATAAATAGTCATATTTCTACATTTGTGTATGTAATTGTAGAATTATGTGCAAAATCAATTGTTAATTATTAAAAGTGTTACACAAAAAAATTTATACATTTATAGATAGATGATATCAAGTCAATTACACTATATTGATATACTGTCTGGGTTGTGGGTGTGACAACTTACGCAATGGAAATTAAAAATTCTAAATAAATATATAGATCACATATATTCAAAAGTAATTTCAATTTATTGTAATTATCAGTTATGCATGCATTCATACTTTTTAAAAACATCTAAAAAAGTATACCTAAAGCTTTTGGTTGATGACGATGTACCAAAAATAACTCAAGTCATTATCTCTCCATAAACTCCTTGTCAATTCCAAACCCCTTGGATAGACTAAGTCTCCTAGAACCCTAAGTGATGTTTCTATAAGCATATCCAATCCCTGGATGTCCACTTGCGATTGTATTTATATGAGTAAAGCATAATCGAATGAGCCAAATAGGTATTGTGTATGGAATAAGAATGAATCACAATTTGTTTTGGGTGATTTGTTAACTCTTAATTCAACCAATAAAAGAAGAATTACTAAAAAAAATAAAACCTAAGAACTATACATGATGTTTTCTTTTGATTGTACATAAATTTGTCAAAAATTTGGCATAAGGTAGAGCTTGCTTGAAGGCATCCAACAATGAAATATTAATCTTAGTATTTGAGTTTAATTTCTAAGTTGCTTGCAATCTTTGAGAAAAGGGTGCTGGAGGTAAATATTTTTCTTTTTCATCATTTTCACACTTACCTTCATTGTCAAGACTATTTCCATTCTTCATTTTTTAAGGTGGATTAGAAACTTTCTCCTTGGGATGAATAGTCTTATCAATAACTTTTCCATTTCAAAGAGTTGTGACTAAATTAGCCTCATTGACTGAATTTTCAACTAAAGAAGAAACATGACACTGAGTGGAAGGACAAGGTTGAGGTTGAGCAGAAAATTTACCTTTTTATGTGTACGCAAAGAAGTTGTCTGGGTTGAAAGTGTGATTTTGATCTCATTTATAACTTGTAAAGTCTGATTATTGATGTTTGTTTGTTCCTCTTGTGAAAATTAATTTTTCCAAAATGGTTTAACTCTTTGTCCATTTACTTTGAATATGTTACCATTTCTATGATTCTCAATGTCAATTGGCCCATAAGGATATATTTTTTTTACAACAAAAAGACCACTCCACCTTGATCTCAATTTTCAAGGAAACAAATGCAATCGAGAATTATAAAGCAAAACAAAAGATCAACCTCAAATATTTTTCTTGAAATTTTATTATCATGAAAATCTTTGATTCTTGCTTTATAAATTTTAGAATTCTCATATGCACCATTTCTCAGTTTTTGAAGTCATTGATTTACAATTTGCGTAATTTTGAAGCTTCATCAAGGTTGAAGTTAAACATTTTTATTACCCAATAAGCTTTATGTTCAAGTTCAACATGTAAATGACAAGATTTTCCATAAACTATCCTATAAGGAAACATGCCTAATGATGTTTTGAAAGTAGTTCTATATGCCCAAAGTGTATCGGTAAGTCTAAGAGACCAATCTTTACGGTTTGGGTTAACTGTTTTCTCCAAAATTTGTTTTATCTCCCTATTTGCAAGTTTAACTTGTCCATTTGTCTGAGGGTGATAAGGGGTTGCAACTTTATGTATGATTCTATATTAACACATTAAAGTTCCAAAAACTTTGTTACAAAAATGTTTCCCCCCATCACTGATAATAGATCTAGAAATTCCAAATTGACTTAAAATATTTTCTTTCAAAAAATTTATTACTATTTTGTGATCATTGTTTCAACAAGGAATTGCCTCGATCTATTTTGAAATATAATTTATGGCAACCAATATGTAAAGAAAACTAAATGATAATAGAAATGTACCCATAAAATCAATACCCCAACAGTCAAAGATTTCAATCACTAGGATAGGGTGTAGGGGCATCATATTTCTCTTTGAAAGGGACCCTAACTTTTGATAATTTTCACAACCTTTGCAGAAAGTGTAAGTGTCTTTGAAAAGAGTTGGCCAATAAAATCCACATTGTAAGATTTTTGCAGTAGTTTTCTTTGCTGAAAAGTGACCACCACATCTTTTTGAATGACAAAATTTAACAATATTACCTATCTCATTGTTAGGCACGCATCTTCGAAAGATATGATTTGGACAGTATTTGAATAGGTGCGGATCATCCAATAAAAGTTTTTAACCTCAGTCAAAAACTTCTTTTTGTCTTGAGAGTTCCAAGGCGATGGCATCTTTCCTATCACAAGAAAATTAACAATGTCAGCAAACCAAGGTAAATTAGAAATATTAAATAATTGTTCATCAGGGAAGTATCATTAATAGGTGTGGTTTGAAACGAGTTATCACAAATAAGTCTCGATAAATGATCAGTCACTACATTCTCTACTCCCTTTTTATCTCGAATAGTAACATTAAATTCCTAGAGTAAGAGAATCCACATAATCAGTCTTGGTTTAAGATTTTTTTTTTGACAAAAGATATTTCAAAACTGCATAATCACTGAAAACAGCAACTGGTGAGCCAATAAGATAAGATCGAAATTTGTCCAATGCAAAAACTACAGCAACTAATTCTTTTTCAGTTGTTGTATAATTCAATTGAGCACCATTTAAAGTTTTACTTGCATAGTAAATAACATAAGGTTTCGTATCTTTTCTTTGTCCCAAGACAGCTCCAACAGCATAGTCACTAGCATCACATATTATTTCAAAAGAAAAAGTCCATTCTGGAGGCTGCATGATTGGAGCAGATGTAAGCATGCTTTTAAGCTTAACAAAAGCATTTTCACAATTTTCAGTCCATTCAAAAATAGTGTCTTTTGTTAGAAGATTACACAAAGGTTTAGATATTATACTAAAATCTTTGATAAATCTTCTATAAAAACTAGTATGTCCTAAAAATGATCTAACCTCCTTAACAGTTTTTGGTGTTGGCAAATTGACAATTAACTCAATTTTAGATTTATCAACCTCAATACCTTCTCATGAAATAATGTGTCCAAAAATAATACCAGTTATTACCATGAAATGACATTTCTCCCAATTGAGCACAAGATTCTTTTCTTCACACCTAATCAAAATATTTTCTAAATTAGATAAGCAATCATCAAATGAATTACCAAAAATAGAAAAATCATCCATGAAGACTTCAAGAAAATGTTCAAACATGTCACTAAATGCATCGTTGGAATGTAGCTGGTACATTACATAATGCAAAAGGCATCCTTTGATATGCAAAAGTACCAAAAGGACATGTAAAAGTTGTTTTCTCTTGATCTTCAAGTGCAATTACAATTTGATTATACCCAAAATATCCATCTAAAAAGTAATAAAATTCGTGTCCCGCAACTCTTTCTAAAATTTGATCCATGAAAGGTAATGAAAAATGATCTTTTCTAGTAACTAAGTTGAGTTTCATATAGTCAATGCACATTCGCCAACCAATAACAGTCCTAGTTGGAATTAATTCATCATTCTCATTCTTGACTACAGTAACTCCAGATTTCTTAGGTATAACTTGAGTAGGACTTACCCATTTGCTATCAGAAATAGGATAAATGATTCCATTATCTAAGAGTTTAATGACTTCATTTCTCACTACTCCTTTGTTGCATTCCTCTAGAAGGTTTAGCATTTTCCTCTAGATGTTATGTGTGTAAATGAACAGATTAATACCTTTAATATCAGCAATGGTCCATCCTAAAGCATTCTTATGCATTTTTAAAGTTTCGATCAACTTACCTTCTTAGGATGCATCGAGTTTGGAAGAAATTATTACTGGAAAAGTTTCATTCTCACCCAAGAAAGAGTATTTCAAATTAACTCGCAAAGGTTTCAAATCAACCACTGGAGCTTTGATACTTATTGGAATAGATTTTATTGTTGATGATGAAAGTTCTTCGAACCTTGGCTTCCAAAAAAAATTTTCTTGCACCTGCAAAAATTCAGAGATAGTATTAGTGTGTACCTTTTTACAAATACTTTCACTTTCTAAACAAGTCTCCAAAGAATCTGAAGAGTTAGTAGTAGTAAAGTATTCATGAACAAGTTTCTCAATTGAATCTACTTCCTGTACTTCGACATCTTCTGCAGGTTGCATACAAACATTAAACATTTTTAGTTCCAAAGTCATATTTCCAAATGATAACTTCAAAATACCATTCCTACAATTGATCAAAGTATTTGAAGTTATAAGAAAAGGACGACCCAAAATGATAAGAATTTGTGTATGTGTTTATGAAACAGGTTCTGTGTCCAAAATAATGAAATCGACTGGAAAGTAAAACTTATCAATTTGTACCAACACATTTTCTACTATTCCCTTTGGAACTTTAATCGAACGGTCAGCTAGTTGGAGTACAACAGAAGTTGTTTTAAGTTCTTCCAAACATAACTGTTCATAAACTGAGAAAGGTATAAGATTTACACTAGCACTAAGATCAAACAAAGCACACTTTGTTCTAGTGTTTCCTATGATACATGAAATGGTTGGACAACCTAGATCTTTATACTTAGGTAGAGTGAATTGTTGAATGATTGAACTAACACTTTCAGTTAAAAATACCTTTTTTTGTACATGATGTTTTCTTTTGATTCACAAATCTTTCAAAAATTTGGTATAAGGTGGAACTTGCTTGATTGCATCGAATAATAGAATATTAATCTTAACTTGTTTAAAAATTTTAAAAATTTCAGCATTTGAGTTCAATTTTTTAGTTTCTTGCAATCTTTGAGGAAAGGGTGCTGGAGGTAAATATTTTTCTTTTTCATCATTTTCACAATTACCTTCTTCAAACTTACCTTCGTCATCAAGACTATTTCCATTTTTCATTTATGGAGGTAGATTAGAAACTTTCTCCTTGAGATGAATAGTCTTGTCAATAACTTTTTCATTCAAAAGAGTTGTAACTGAATTAGCCTCCTTGACTGCATTTTCACCTGAAGAAGAAACATGACACTGAGTGGAAGGATTAGGTTGAGGTTAAGCAGGAAATTTACCTTTTTCATGATTATGCAAAGATGTTGTCAGTGTTGAAAGTGTGCTTCTGATCTCATTGATAGCTTGTGAGGTCTGATTATTGATGTTTGTTTGTTCATGCATGAATGCTTGCAAAGTCTCCTCAAAGGATTTTGTATGTGGAGCCGGATAAAAATGAAAGTTTGGTAGTTTTTGTCAATGCAACGGTTGGGCACGGTTATCATCTCGCCAACTGAAATTGGGATGATTTCTCCATTGTGGATTGTAAGTTTTAGAATATGGAGAATGGAAAGGTTTTTTTGAATGTGTTCATGAAATTTGCTTGTACTGGAATGTTTGGACATTCATTGTAGGAGTGCCCCAAAAGTTCACAATTACTACAAACTTCTTCCTCTTGCACAAATTTGATTTCCTTTACTTTTTTAAGTTTCATGGCTTCAACTTTTCTTTATTACTATTAGCAAGATTAGATCTAATAAAACCTTCAGAAGAATTAACACTATGCCATAATTGAGAGTTTTCTGCCAAATGATCTGGATATTCTAGGGCTTTATCAGGTTCTTTATCAAGAAACTCACCATTACACATTGTTTCAACAAATTATTTTGTTGAAGGAGTTAATACTTTATAAAAGAAACTAATTAAGCGCCATTTTTCAAAACCATGATGTGGGCATGAATTCAAAAAATCTTTAAATCTTTCCCAACATTGAAAGAAAGCTTCATTCAAATTTTGAGAAAAATTTTGAATTTGTCTTTTCAAAGCATTAGTTTTATGAGTTGGAAAGATTTTTTTCAAAAATTTAGCTTGCATTTCTTGCCAAATGCCAATTGACCTAGGTTTTAAAGAATTGAGCCAATTTTTTGCTTTATCTTTTAAAGAAAAAAGAAATAATTTGAGCTTAACAATCTCATTTGTGCAAGTTTGATCATCAAAAGTGACACATACTTCATCAAATTCTTTTAAATGCAAGTAAGGACTTTCAGAGTCTAAACCATGGAAATTAGGAAGTAAAGGGATCATACCTGACTTAAATCGAAAGTTATTTGCATTCAGAGGAAAAATGAAACAAGAATGAGAAGAATTTCAAGGAGGTCGCAAGTAATAACGCATAGTACACACTTGTTGATTCTCATTTTCATCATGGACACTTTCATTTTCAGCCATGGTGGAAGTGTGTGGAGATGATTCAAACAAAGTTTCAGAATTATTTCTAACTAAACATCGAGAATTATGACAATGATACCATATAACCATATATCCATAAAGAAAATAAACAAACTATATTTACAAAGAAAAAATAATAACAAACCTGAATACTTACCTTGCCTTCCCCGACAATGGTGTCAAAAATTTGTTACAACTTTAAGGTTGCAAACTCAAGTGCAGGTTGTATTAAGTAATAAATTTCTCGTGAGTCCGAGGTCGATCCACAAGGAAGTTGTTGGAAGAATTCAAGTTTATATTTTTAAAAGATGGAGTTTATATGAATCAAAATATATGAACAATTAATATATGTTGTAACTAAAAAAAACGAAGTAATAAAAGTATTGAGGATTAGGGATCCACTTTTGAGATTTCGATAGAAAAATGATTAGTTATTCTTTTTACCTCTATTAATTGCCATAATTGAAATTCATACGTAATGAAGGTTCTAATGGGAAGATATTATCAAATAACTCATGCAATAAGACAATCATAATATTGTCTTACTATTGCAAATTGTCTTACTATCACCATAAAACAAGTAGGGTTTAGATCAGAAATAAAAATAATAATACAACACACTTAAATATTTTCTATCTTTATAACCATTCCTCTTCCTCCATCAAGAGGTTCACTCTTTTTTCATCAGCAAAATGAAATTTAGAAAGATATAATAAAAGTAGCAAAGTCTAAAGATATAAGAGAAACTAGAGAATGCATTTCTATTACTACTAGAAAACTTACAATACTAGAAAACATACAAATTAGAAAACTTAGTCTAAAGAAACCCTCTACCCCCCTTCTCTTTCAAGCTTAATACATGGCCTATTTATAGTACTTGGAGTAAGCTAGAGGCCAAATAAATAGTGGAGGGGTTAATCAAGTGGTATGCTAGTTGTCAATAGTTGGTAAGTTGTTACACCAAGTTCTCACATACTGAATTGAATTGTATTGTTTGGTCAGATACACCCAGATTATGAAGATGTGTAAAGAATAAAAATTGTAGATATTTTAGCTCTGATATATTTTCATATATCATTTGTCAAATTTGACAGTCGAATGAAGGAGATATGGTCAAATTACCGAGTCATGTCCAAGAGCCATCCTTTAACAACAACATCAACAACAACTTGCAGCCTATGTTTTTACCATTTTAACATATTTACATACCATATTGTCTTCAAAAAACTTGTTTATTTACCTATTTTGTATAACATATCCAAATTTTAGCCCAAAATAAATTTGGGCTCAAGAGATATAACCCAATTGGTAAAATAAGTCAATACTAGGCTGAACTCTGCTCTGAATTTTGGTGATCCATTTTGTGCAACTACTTAGAATTTTTTTTTGCTATCATCAAGACTAAATTAGGCTGAGTTTCCAATAAAAAAGTTGTACCTCTATCTCTTGGCTTTCAAATGAAATAAGCTTTAGGTCCATAGGGCATTTGATCATGAAGTTATGCTCAAATTACAAATACTACACAAGTTTGGAAACATGCTTCCATTTATTCCCTTACACAAAATATTAATAAAATAATAATATTAACAAGAATAAAACAAGAAAATTATAAAGGATTTGATAAAAAAATATATCAAAATATGCACTTATCAAAAATAAAACAAGCTTTAGGTCTATAGGGCTTTTGATTATGAAGTTATGCTTAAATTACAAACACTGCACAAGTTTGGAAACATGCTTCCATTTATTTCCTAACACAAAATATTAATAAAATAATAATATTAACAAGAATAAAGTAAGAAAAGTATAAAGGATTTGATACAAAAATATGTCAAAATATGCACTTATCAAAGAGGACCAAATCACCATTTGTTGAATAAGTGGAGCGAGCCAAATATCTACTAAATTTGACCTATTCGAATGTATATGGGCTACTAAAAGTTAGTGCTCGTGGGAACTATCACAACTTTATAACTTTTACCGATGATTATTCTAGGTATGGTTATGTCTACCTTATGAGGTACAAATCTGAAGCTTTTCAAAGTTTAAAGAATTCAGATGTGAGGTAGAGAAACAAATTAGTCTAAGTACAATACTTGAGCATAGAGTTTCTTGATTATCTAAAAGAGAATGAGATTTTCTCTTAGTGGACCCCTACTACTACTCCTCAACTTAATGGAGCTACGGAGCATAAGAATCGAACCTTGTTGGATATGGTTCGATTGATGATGAGTTTTACTGGGCTTCCTCTTTCATTCTAGAGCTATGCTTTAGAAACGGCGGCATATCTATTAAATAAAGTACCATCAAAGTCGGTGCCCAAAACATCATATGAGATGTAGTGTGGAAAACCACTCTCTTACAGTGTGCTACTTACATAAAGTAGAAAGTGAGAAATAAATTGGATATGAGATCCAGTTTATGTAGGTTCGTGGGGTATCTAAATGAATCCATTGGATACTACTTCTACGACCCCTCGGAATAAAAGGTGTTTCTTAGAAGATGAGTTTCTATTAGATAGAAATGGCAAAGTCATAAAACTTGAAAATATTCAAGAACCACAGAGCCTTCCAACAGGCCAGTAATGGGCTAACCAGCTGAGGTTGGGCTTTCGGACACACAATCTCCTATAAGATTCCATAAAATCTCAAAGCTACCTGAGAGGTATGGCTTTTTATTGGAGAACAACAAGGAGAATCTCCCCTTGGACAGTGATCTAAGGACTTATGAAGAGGCAATGTCGGACATCGACTCGGGAAAATGGCAAAAAGTCATACAATCTGAAATGAACTCCATGTACTCCAACAAGGTATAGACATTGGTGGACCCACCATAGAGAATAGTTTCCATTGTCTGCAAATGGGTGTACAAGCGGAAGCTTGGAGTAAATGGAGAGGTAGCGACCTATAAAGCACGATTAGTCGTGAAAGTTTATACTCAGAATTAAGGAATTGATTATGAGCAAACTTTTTCACCAGTAGCGATGCTTAAATCCATCTGGATACTACTAGCCATATTAGCATATTATGACTACGAGATATGGTAGATAGATATGAAGACCTCTTTCCTTAATGGAAATATTAAGGAAGAGATCTATATAAGGCAGCTAAAAAGCTTCATATCCAGAGAGAGTAAACAAAAGGTTTGCAAACTCCAAAGATCCATTTATGGACTCAATTAGGTTACCTGAAGCTAGAACATCTGGTTTGACAAGGTAATCAAATCGTTTGATTTTCACAAGAACCCAGATGAACCCTGTGTCTATAAGAAGGTTAGTGGGAATGCAGTGACATTTATTATGCTATATATTGATGACATATTACTCATTAGGAATGATGTAGGGATGCAGTCAACTAAGACTTGGTTGTTTAATCAGTTCTCCATGAAGGATTTGGGAAAAGCATAATTTATTCTTTGAATAAAGATCTATAAAGATAGGTCAAGAAGGCTGAAATGATTATCCCAATCTATGTACATAGATAAAAGGCTAAAGAGGTTTAGCATGGAGGAATCCAAGCAGGGATTCTTGCCAATGAGTCATGGCATTTCTCTCTCAAGGGCAATATCTCCTAAAACTCCTGATGAGAGGGAAAGGATGACCCGCATACCTTATGCATCTGTCATAAGAAGCATAATATATGATATGCGATGTACAAGGCCTGATGTCGCATATGCTCTAAGTATCACAAGCAGATATCAGTCCAATCTAGGTGAGGAACGCTGGAAGGCCATAAAAATGATCCTGAAGTACTTAAGAATAACTAAGGATATCTTTCTTGTATACAACTCTAAAGAACTTAAACTAGAAGGCTATACCAATTATAGTTTTCAGTCCGATATAGATAATTCAAAGTCAATGTCTAGATACGTATTTACCTTCAATGATGGTGCGGTCAGCTGGAAGAGTTCCAAGTAGAAGACGACCATGGATTCTACTATCGAGGTTGAATATATTGTTGCATGTGATGCAACAAAAGAAGCTGTTTGGATAAGAAACTTCATCCAAGAGTTAGGTGTGGTTCCATCCATTGTTGATCCTATATTAATATATTGTGATATCAATGGAGCTATTGTGTGATACCCGAGCCTCTTACTACTCATATGGTCAAATATGATTCATGCATTACGTGTTAATTTTATATGCTATTTGCATTTCTATTGACATTGTATAATTTATTTCATTTTATACGACATTCTTGAATATTAAACTTAATTCTAAAGCTCTTGCACGGTATTAGTTATTGAATTTCCTAATCTAAGTAGTTGATTTTATATTGAAATAAGAAAAAAAAAATGAGGTGGATCAATATTAAATATAGACTGGATATATAGGTTATAATTTTGAAAGTGTTAAAAGTGTTACTAGTAAGCTTATACGGTTTAATTTGATTTGATCAAGTTATTTCAAAAGTATATATTTGTAAATTAGCATACTTGGGATATTGGACATGATATAATGTGATTTAAGTATCATATTACAAGGACCATATGTGCATATGATTTTAGAAATGCAAACTAGATAATTCTTTAAGAATCGGATGCGAATCGGTTTGGAGATCGAATGAACGGACATAGGAAATAACTATGGGAATGAATGGTGACTAAGATAGGTTACAACCAAATAAAAATAGGTGAGACACACAAGATTAGGGCTGCAATATAAGGGATAAAATCAGATTTTACCATTTACTTGCCACCTCATGCTTTCTTATTAAGCTTAAGCTAACATCTCAAGCTAACACCTCAAACCCTTCACCCTTAAGCCACGACCAGACCCTCATTTCAGCCATTTTCATCTTCCAAACACACACCTTAAGGTCTCCAAGTGATCCAAATTGATTCCAAGTTGAAATAAAAGCAAGAAAAGCAAATGAGAAGTGATTACCATCAAGTTAACCTCAAAATCTGCATAGGTAACACTTATCTACGGTTTTGCCTTTGGTTTTCAGATTATTATGAATGGTTTTATTGTTTATTAAGCTTTAAATATCTCTTATAAAAGTGTTAGGAAGTTTTTTAGTTAGACTTTGGTGCACAAAGAAAGGGTTTTTGATGGCAAACACTTAATAGGAAATACTTGTGGCAGAAACTGTCATCTTACTGTTTTCTTGTGTTTTAGGCTTCAAAAGTGTATGGTATGTTCAATAAAACCTATGATTATTACCATTTACATAACCATATATGAGTTAAGAGTATTGGAATGATGTTTTATCAGTTGGAAATTGAAATAGAGAATGATATTGGAGAAACACTCAAACTGCCAAAATAGCAAAATCTGTTTTGGTGTGCTGTGAAGGAGACTTAATTAGGGGAGCTAAATCCATTATTTTTGGTAATAATATGACCTGGATGTCTCCTTATATATGTTATCTAAGTATGGCGAAAATGTGGGAGTGATTGGATATACTTAAGGGTGCCAAAACTATTAATGTCATGAAGTGTGCAAAACTGTGACGGTAGGAAACAATCTGTTTCAGTATGTCGTGAAGAGAGCTGAACTTGGAAAGCTATATCAGTGATTTTTAGCAATTCTATGATATAGTTAC
Source organism: Paulownia fortunei (assembly GCA_019321725.1). NCBI lineage: Eukaryota > Viridiplantae > Streptophyta > Magnoliopsida > Lamiales > Paulowniaceae > Paulownia > Paulownia fortunei. The sequence goes on from CM033108.1 coordinate 13,268,345, forward strand.
ATTTATATACATGTTATCTAAGTGTGGTAAATTTTTTGGAGTGATTGGATATGCTTAGGGATGTTAAAATTATCATGCAACTAAACTTGACAGTAAGAAAATATGAAAATATGAATCTGCCACATTTGATCACTCAGCATGTTTCAACCTAGACATGTTGCTATTGAGTGTTAACAATTAGGTACATGCTATTAGAGTTATAATACTTCAATTACATGATGTTTTCATGTATTTAAGATGAGAAATTGAGGTATTTGAGGGGCTATATTGGGTTCTAGTTTGTGAAAGCTTTATTGTTAGCTTATAGCTTGGTGTTTAAGGTCTAGTATGAGATTTTGTGCTTTCAACTTGCCAAATTGGGGATGGTGCTTGATGTTGGGTAATATTACAGGCTAATTTACATCTAAGGTTGGAGAGGAATACTAAACAAAATAGACTAAGCCACCAACCAAGTGAAAGGTAAGTAAAGATTCATTTGCGACCACAATGCATAGACATAGTAGATGTGTGAATTACATGTAATATCATAAATCATATGTGCATAGTAGAGGGCTCTCCATTGAGCATACATACATGGGCATTTTCATTAGCACGTGCATGCATCATATACGCGCATTGTGATAAATCTTGCATTACACGGCATGATTCAGAGAAAGAAAAATATTTTATTGACCACTACTAGTGCACCGAAGCATGCATGGATTTGCAGGTTCGAGTGCATGGATTTGCATGCGTATGAGTATGCATGGACTTGCATGCTTATATGATTATTGGCCATTGGATTATGGCGGTATACAAAGCTCTTTTCCGGTACATGGGATAGTAGCGTTGGTCAGGGGCCCAAGAAAAAAATGATTTTGAGAGAAATATTTTGATGCATAAAATTGGATTGTGAGCATAGCATTTTGAGTTGCATGACTTGATATTGTGGATTATTCTTTGAAATGCATAATCTTTACTTGCTGAGCATTAGCTCATATAGTTTATGCATTGTAGGTGAGTACGACGATACCTGAAGCATCTTTTATTGGCTGGGCGGAGGTTGGAGCTCCTGCAGGTGTCTGAGAGAGTGTGTACATGGATGACGACCTGTTGGGCTATTTTATTGGCTTGTTATATTTTGAGTCTGTTGTATTATATTTTTAGACTGGTACTATATTTCACTTTTAAAACTTTACTGTAAATAAGTATGTAAATATTGGGTCGTTGTGGGTGTTGTGCTTTTATATAAATACCGATCCTGCTATATATATGACATGTGTTAGAAAGTATTTTAAACAGGGTTGTGCATATAAGAAGTGATTTATCTTTTCTTAAAGTGTTACAAAAAAAAAATATTCCATGCATGCACCCAGGTTCTATCATGTTAAATTATAATATATATCTAGTTGTGTAGTAATGGGGGTGTTACATATTGTGTAAGCAAATGAGCCAATATCTTATTAAAGATCCAAGCACATTATGAGAAGATACCATCTGATCAGAGAGATCATTGGTAGAGGTGATATTGTAGTGGATAAAGTCGACAAAAAATATGGCAGACCTGCTGACCAAACCTTTAGCACATAAGGTATTCGATGGACATCTTCAGAAGATAGGCATAAAGTACATGGGCAATTGATGCTAGGGCAAGTGGGAGATTATTAGAGTAGTTTCTAGTGTGCCAATTAGATTTTATGTCCTTTATACTCTTGTATTTGAAAAAATAATATTTTTCAAATCATATTAATAAAATAGGCAATTTTTTTTATCTTTAATTGCATCTTGTAATTAGATAAAATCCTTAAACCAAACTTAGTTATGGGGCATGGTCACTTGGACTTAAATTAGTTCTAAGTCAAGGGTTTTTTGACATGGAACATCAAATAGCCCAATAGACGTGCACATATAATGCATGCTCGCATAAGGAGGATGTCTCGCTCTATGGATATTGGCGTAGTGACACTAGTACATGTACGTGGGTGCTTGTTAGGGAACTAGTACACTGAAACAAGTACACTGAACAGGCCCACTGAAAATTCTTAATTGGAAACTTGTTTGTTGAAATAAGAATTTTTATGTTACGATAGTATACGATTAGTCATTTGACTTGATGCACCATGGTAGTCTTCTACATATCGTGTTTTATTTTGACGTATCTTTTGATTACCTGACAATCACAAAAGGGATACGTTCGATATTGCATTAATATATATGGAGGTTAATGAGTAGTCAAGAAAAGATCTGTTACTTGTTTAGCATAATAAGTGAATTTTCTATGTTTTCATACTTCATGACTTAGAAGTTCTTGGCCAAGGCAGGATGAATGTCAGACATGGGTTTTCTAATGATTTGTTATAAGCCATAGAAACACGAAATGAAATCATAGTTATTGAATAATTAGGGTTTCAACTATTAATTCATGCCCTAGATTAAATCGGGAGATTAGTTAATGAAAAAACCTTACGTATATGATACTCATATTTGAAATAGGTTCACTCACTATTTCACCTAAATATAGGTAGTTATGATACACTTGCTAGGTGTTTCCCATTACTTGTGAGGTTTTTGAAATTAAGGAGTTAATTTCATGTGAATTAATTAATTGAATTAATTAATCATAATAATAATAATTATTATTCACAAATTTCAAATGTTGCAAGTCCACTACTAGCTTAGTTGTGAACCTAAAGGGCTACACACAATTTGAGATGGAACATTTCTAATTTAGAAAATGATCTAAGGGGTTGAATTCAATTAATAAATAGAGATTAATTATTGGGGCTTAAATTAATTCAAGGAGTTGAATTAATTATTTAATGAAATAATTAAATTATTTAATTGGACCTAATAAGATTAGGGAACCGAATTGGAATGAAATAATTATTTAATTGGATCAAATCAATTGTGTAGTCCATAAATTAATTTAATTAAGTTACTTAATTAAATAATTGAATTATTTAATTGGGCATAATTTGATTAGGTGGGCTAAATGGAATTAATTAATTGAATTTAGACTAAGATAATTAATTGGATTAGTCCAAATCCATTTCATAAAAGCCCATTAGAAAGAAGCCTATGAAGGTGGTTGAAAAATAATGAAAAGTCAAGAGTTTAGAATTCTTGATAAACCTTAAATATCTTTGGAATATATGGAAGGGATAAAGTTGAAAGAAATTTAGATAAATCAAAATACCATCCAACCAATCAAAAAGAGATACAAAATACTAAGAATGAGACTTTTGGAATTTTGAGTCCCTTATTTAAACATCATGACTGAAAATTATAGGTAGAATTTTTATCCCTCTAATTTTCGGCTATATAAAGAAAGAGAGAAGATAAATTGTTTCTTCATTCATCCTTTTTCCCACCAAAAATTCCATCTTTTATTTTAAGTATTAATTCTTTTATCACAAGTTGATTATAAGAATTAATATTCTCTATACACACTCCATAAACTAGGTCACAAAAGAAATCAGAATTGCTAGCGGAATTTTAATTTTGTGATCTTGCTCAAAGTGTGGACCATTTTAGAGGAGAGACTCGTGGATCCCTGTGAACCAAATTCACAAAAGGGGCTAACAATTTATTGTTTCATACCCTACAACAGTCAGAGTGCATAGAAAGATATGAATCAAAATTTTAATTATTTTACAGGAACCATTGGAAATTACAAGATCATTAGAAATTGCATCGGATCTGGGTTATTGCTATAATTGTTATGTTGTGATATTTTTAAAATTTTTAATTTTTTGCTGCGCATACCCTAGGATCACGTGAACCCAATAGAGGTAATATTTATGTGAAAAGAGTTGCATCAGCAAAAAATATAACATACCCACTGATTTAATAATAAGAGAAGTATGTAAAGGATATATTAGGGAAGTTGAGCCTTAATACAAGGGCAATTGTCTCTATGGCAAGTAGGAGATTGTTATAATAGTTCACGACGAGCCAATTAATCTGGTCATCCTTATTCATATTAGTATCAATAAATGGTGATCTTCATCTTAAATTCTTTATAAGAATTAGATGAAATCCTTAGATCACATATAGCTATGGGGAGTGGTCACGCATTTATTGGCGATTGTGGAATATGCTTCCAAAACTGTAATCTTAAAATGTTCCAAATCAAGGATCAACGAGATGGGACATCAGTGATCATATTGAGACTTGCGCATATAATGTAGGCTCGAAAGGAGAATGCCTCCTTCTATAGGATTGGTGTAGTAACACTAGTGCATATACACGGGTATTTGTTGGAGAACAAGTACACCGAATTATCCCGCTTGAAATTCTCAATTAGAAATATTATATTATCGAATAGGAATTTTCTTGTTACAATAGTACAAGAATTAGTCTTTGGACTTGAGACACTATGGTAACCTTGTGCATAACATATTGCATTTTGATGTATTTTTTGATTGCATGATAATCACAAGAAGTTTATGTTAGGTGTAATAACTTCATGTATGGAGATTAATAAGTGGTCAACAAAGGATCCACCACCTATCTAGATGAATATGTGAATCTCATATGTGTTCCACTGCATTTGACTCTAAAATCTTTAGCCAAGGTTGGATAGAAATTAGACGTAAGGTTTTCTATTTATTCATCATTGAGTCAAGCTACTAGAAATAGATACATAGTTATTAAGCTATTGGAGTTTCTACTAATCATCCATGCCCTAGGCTCAATCGAAATATTAGATGACGGAAGGATCGTACTTACATGATTTTCATAATTGAAATAGATTCGCACCTTCACCTAAAACTAGGAATCATGATGCATTGCTAGGTGCTTCTTATGAATTGTGGGTTCTTGGAATTAATGGATTAATTTCAAGATAATTAATTAATTAAATTAATTAATTAGAATAATTAATTATTCAACTAAGTCATAAGAGTTATAAGCCAACGGTTAGTTTAGAGTGAACTTAAGGGGTCATATACTAAGTTCAAATGATACACTTCTAACTAGAACATATCCAATGGTTAGATCAAATTAATTAATGGAGATTAATTAATTTGGGGCTCAAAATTAATTTAAGGAGTTAAATCAATTTATCCAATTAAATAATTTAATTATTTAGTTGGCCTAATAAGATTAGGAAACCTATGTGGAGCTAATTAATTAATTGATAGGATCAATTAGTTAAGTAGGGTATAAATTAATTTAAAGAGTTAAATTAATTTATCCTATTAAATAATATGGTTATTTAATTGGACCTAATATGATTAAGAGCCCTATATATGATCAAGTTAATTAATTGATATGATCAATTAATTAAATTGTGTATATTAAATAATGGGATTATTTAATAGTTTTAATAAGATTAGAAAGTTCAAGTGGAATCAATTAATTAAGTTGGGCTTATTTAATTGATGAAGATCAATTAATTAGATTTAATTAATTTAATTAAAGTCCATGTCAAACTAATGGGCTTGTAGGAGGTTCATTAGGAAGTTCAATTACAAGAATTAAACTCATCTTAGAGTTTGATGGAAAAAAGGAAACAAATAAGGAAAGGAGCACGAGGAAACCTAGTGGGACTAGGATTGAGGAGTCTTATAAGAGGCCTCTCCCTTACGGCCAAAATTGAGAGCTTCATGGAAGCCAAAAAAATTAGTCATCATAAGAAAAAGAAAACTGCCTCCCTTCTCATTCCTTCTTGATTCTTTTCTTCCATCAAAAGGTTCCACATTTTGATCATGGTTCAATTCTTCTATTTACTAGTTAAATTAAGAATTGAACTCCACATATTATAGAGTAGAATAAGCCTTTATAATCTACTAGCATGGATTTGATTAGTGTAAATTTTTTTAATATGTGGATACACTTAGAGGGGTAAAACTTGAGACTCTAAGCAAACCATCTCCAACACGACGGGTCTGAAATTAAGATTCGTGAGAGTAGTTCATGAATAGATTCAAGATTCGAAAAAGCAGTTCTTGGATGGATTCAACATTCATGAAGGGTTCATGAAAAGAAAATATTTCTTGCATTTTCATCTATTGGAGTGCAAATCAAGGTAACGGTTTTTTGAAACTTTCTTGGTACAAGTATCAGAAAAAAGCACAACTAAGTAATCACGAAGGGGTTTCAGGATTCATTTTTAATTACATGTGATGTGATGTTTGTTTTATTTTTGAAAATATTTAAATTTTGCTGCGTATACATTTCCCAAGATCGCGCTAACCCAACAGATAACATATGTAATTTATATTTGGTACGCACACACGCACTCTCTAGCGATACGATACTTTACTCACTCTTTATTACTTATTGATACAGTGCACTTGTGGTTTTGTTACTACCATTTTGAGGTCATCAGCATAAAACAACTCATTAGGTGCCTGTTGAGGCCCCCAACGCCCCTTTCCCATAGGCACTGTCATGTCGGCATGCTGTGTGCACAGGCGAAGCTTATATAAGCAAACTACTAGCAGGCCATGCAAACCATCTACCTATAGCCAAGAAAATATTTGTTAATAGTGGGCGATGGTTTCTAGGGTTGTTATTGTAGCACCGCGAAGATAACAAGTAGATGGCAATCTATTATCCCCATGCTTTTACTTGGCTGTTAGCGCAGGCGGGACAATCCTCCCATCGCGCAGAATACCCTACCATCATGGGCTGGGCTGCCCGCTATCGCGACCATCACGATGGTGGCGAGTGGTGGATCAAAATCCCAAAAATGATTTTTTGGGTATGTGTTGTGTACATGTTTTAAACAGTTTAGATCAAACATGTAAAAATTTCAGATTTAATTCTCAAGCCAAAACTAGTAATTAAACATATATTTCAACACATAAATTCAGGAATTTATTCGTGAAGGTAACAAGACACATAAGTTGGCTCTAATACAACTGCTGGGTTCATAAAATTACAATACGAATACGTAGTTGAAAATAAAAAATTAAAACATATATAAACATCTATAATACTTGTAGTTCCAAATTCGAGATGATTAATCAGTACTCGTTTAATTTAAATAAACGAAGTTCACTAATCATATACCTGAATGCACACTAGCTAATGTAAGGTGTGGAACGATCCAAATTATTTGACCCTATAGAAATCTGATTCGCTACAACTCTAAGTTTAGCCTCTCAAGAGAATCTACACACGAGAAAATCCAAGAACATACGGTCTTTGCTAGAAAATTATAATTCTGATTCTAATCTAGAATTTAGGAGTGTATATATAAATTTTAAATCAACAAGTTAGTAGAAGAATTAAACTAATGTCAAAAAGGATGGAACCTTCTTAGTGAAAAACACAAGACTAAAGAGAAAGAGAGACAGAGGGTGTATTTGGGAGGGCAAAGAGTTTCTTGTGCAAGCAAGAGTATTTTCAACCTCTCTTATATAGTGTATTTATACACTAGTTTGATCAATCCCAATCATATTTGGTTTGATCGCCTTCCAAGTTTATCTCTATTGCTTTTCTTCTTATCTTGTGTCTTTTCATCCAAGAAAGAGTCATTTTAATTTCTAATTAAAGACTCCTAATAGGCTTTTCGTACGAGCCCATTAGTCTCGGTCTTGGATTGATCTCCAACAATTAATCAAACCCTAATTAATTGATTCAATTAGTTAATTAATTGGTACCATGAGGCTACCTAATTAAATTAGGGCCATTTTTAATAAAAATATTATTCAAATTGGTTAAATTAATTTAAGTGAAGTATTTAATTCATGCAATCAATTAATTAGTTCACTCACTAAGAGCCCCTAATATTAATTAGGTTCAATTAAATAATTTTATTATTTAATTAAATGAATTATTTTAACACCTTAAATTAATTTTAGCTCTAGTCAATTAATCTCCATTAATAACTTAATCAAGCTCTTTTGAATACTTTCTAGATCGATAGTTGACTTTTTCATTTTTGTGTATGACCCCTTAAATTCTCAACTAAGTTGGCAGTGAGCTTGCAACTCTTACAACTTAAGTGAATATTATATATTCTAATTACTTAATCAAATTAATTAATCATCTTGAAATTAACTCCAAAAATTCTAAGAACCACAAGTCATGGGAAGCATCTAGTAGTACATCAATGACTACATAGTCTTAGGTAAAATAGCAAGCAAATATATTTTTATTACGAGTACCATACAAGTTTAGTCCTTCCTTTTACTAACCTCTCAAATAAGTTTTGGGTATAGATTATTAATCGAAACTCTAATTGACATAATAACTATGATTACATTACTAGTCTCATTGATTGTAGATAAATCATTAGAAAATCCTCATCTAATTTTCATCTTACTTTAGCTAAATACTCTTGAGTCAATGACCATGAAATGCATAGGAGATTCACCTATAGGTGATAGATCATTTGTTAACTATTCATAAACTTCCATTCCAAGAATGTTGCACTCAACATACTCTTCTTGTGATTGTCAAGCGATCGAGGCATATATCAATTTGTGACTTGTCGTGCATAAAGTTACCATGGTGTCTCAAGTCCAATGATTGATTCATGTACTATCATAACTAGAAAATTCTCATTTGACGAACGATATTTGCAATTGAGAATTTTCTATAGGCCTGTTCGGTGTACTTGTTCTCCAATAAACACTCGCACATATACACTAATATCGCCGCACCAATGCTCATAGAGTGAGACATCCTCCTTTCGAGCATACATTATGTTTATGAGTCTTTCGAGCTTATAGATATCCCATTTGAATGAACCATCGACTTGGAACGAGTTTAAGACCAAAGCTATAGAGATATATTCTATGATTGTTTTCATATGTACGACCATGCCCCATAGTTAAGTATGGTCTATGGACATTACCTAATTGTCTAAGTGCAATTAAAGATAAAAAAATATCAATTTATTAACATATTTTAAATAAGATTGTTTTTACAAGAGTACATAAATGGAAACTAATTAGCATGTCGAACACTACTCTAATAGAATTATATCATAACGTATATTCATACTATATATGCCTTGAGACGACCTTCTAGAAGAAGTAACTGAATGGATCATTGCTTCATCATTGTATGAGCCTATATTATTTTTTGTACCCTTTGGGACTTTGATCATGTCATGAAGTGTAAGTTTGATGACACTACTTTAGCAAGCTATCCAACGGCCATGGATGATTCAGTTTATCAAAGCATGTCTAGGAATGTTATCAAGACCAAACTGATTGGTAAAAAAGGTTGAAGATAACTAAGTTGGTAACACATTTAAATTCTATTTCGTTGCCCGAGCAACTTTGTCGAATTGTGTTGACTAGTTATAAACATAAACATATTTGTGAGAGTCGAACATACACTACTTATTTTTATTAAGGGATTTAGATATGCCTAATTAGGTGCGACCACGTGATTCAAAGTACACAATGAGTAATTGATGTACGATTATATTAGTTAATATAACACTCCTCGCCTGTTCCTTTCTCGTTAGGTTGCAAACCTCATTTCTTGTATGAAGAAAATGATGTTATATTGAGACAATGTACGATAATGACATTCAAAGAGATTGAACTAAATATGTATAAGTAGAGAAGTTAGAAATCAAATTGAGTTTTCAAAACCATCACACAATTGACATCCATATTTAAATTTTAAGACCACAATTTGAATGGGATTAAATTCCTGACAAAACTATGACTACTTGTCCTGATTACATAATGTAATTTATGAATTCTCTTAAATATAATTTCTTAATTTTTCTCTATACATATATTAAATTCTCATAGCATCAGCAGGACTCCTTGACTTTATATTAACTGTAAAGTGCATTTATGAATGGGTTACTATAGCAGTTTTCCATCACTACGAGTAAAATCGTATTCGTGGTTCAATTAAAACAAGACTTGTGTGAGCTTGCTACGTCATACGTGGATCAACAATTTTCATTGAATATAGTTGTACTGATCTACACCCATTATATGATTATATGTTTATACTCAATACATAATTTTCCCAACAAACCAGATAATTGTTTTTGCATAAGGAAACACAAAAAGAGGACAACCTATTTGCCACCTCCAATAACACTTTACTACACCCTAGTCCCATAAAAAGACACAGCATAATGAAATGAACCATCTCTGAAAGCAATCCCAAAAAAAATACAATTTGAATCATGTATACGCTCCAAGAAGGCTAGCATAGTTGTTGGTACACTCGAAATTATGATCTCGACGGGTAAGAGGAAGAAAAAGATTCCACACACAAGCATGAAACCAGAAGCTCAATCCCCATTACCATGGACATTGCATGCCATCAGGCTTTTATGCGGACCACGAAAGAACCTGCATGGAAACCAAATAAAAATTTAGCCAGTGATAACAATATCATGAATTTAGTTTCATTAAATTTAATGACCAGCTTATTTTAAGGCCTGGCTAGAGCCATTTAATGTAGTGTTTTCAACACTTTCCTGAGTAGAGGCTAAATGATTTTTTAAAAGCCAAGCACCTAAAAAATTTTGGAAGGTGAGTGTTAATTTCCTACATTTGTTTGGGCTTGATCGTTTTATCTAAGAGCTTTACTATTATGAAGAAAACTATGTAATATTCAATGTCTGACAATTTGCACAATCTCATTTGTAACTTTAACAAAGCAAGAAGTGTGATAGCTAAATATGAACAAATAAATCAGCCCATCATCTACTATCTCAGCACCTGCCTTAGTATGACTTTTGTGGTTTATAGGACATTATCTTGCTTCAATATTCTACCATTCTAGCACAGTAATAGTTGCTTAATTATCAAATTTCACATTAATTTTCCCAATGAAAATTTTGAAACTAAAAACTTAAGAAAAATAAATGTTTTAACATATAGATCGAGCAAACCATTCATGAACCAACTCAATCACAACTCTCAGAACCGTACAAGAAGAACTAAAGCCCCCTACAAAGAAAAGGGAAAATGACAAAAGAAAAATCTCATGATGCATCTCATGGAGTCAATTAAAAAAACAACTTGCTGCCGTAGCCTGCGAAAAAATTGAAATATAACTTTTCCCCAGAAGCATTTTAATGCAAGAGGATTTAAACAAAAGAAATAACAATACAAAAATAACAAAACAAATCAATACAAAACATAACAAAACAAAACCAGAATTCCTCTCAACTGCAATTGACCAACTGTTATCATTATGGAATAGATAAGTAGAAGTAATCAATTCACTTTCGGTTGGCCTCAAAAACTTAAAAATCTCATTGAAAAACAACAGCAATCTCAATTACATACCCAGGAAAAGCAAAATATATAATACCCAGTGATGGTGTTTCGGTCGGCTGCAAAAAATGATGAGGAATATCGCATGGTGAAACCTTATAAAAGTTGTCATAGTTGTACCGTTTAAAATATAATTGTTCTCAGAAACTGCACAAAAACAAAACCATCTAAGGCACAATGGACTTCTAGACAGGACTTGCAAAGGGAAAGAGGAACATGCTGGAGTGTAGACCACAAGATAAGTTAACATGTTACATACCAAGATTCTAGTATCTATAATTGGGAAAGAAGTTAATGATGAAAGTTAAGCAAAAAGGTTAGTCACCAAGATTTCTTAGCAAGTCAAAACTCCGAAATAAGTACGCATCAGTGAGACATAAAACACTTATGTTCCTATGGATCTAGAATTTTATAAAAGAAAATGAAAGAGATGCAAATTAGGACCCGTGGAGTTATTTTGGAGAGTATGTCATACTTAATGAATTAGTTCATAGAGTCCTTAGGTTAAAACAGATATAGAAAATGAAAGAATGTTAAGCTTTTACTGAATATGAAGCCAAACCCAGTTAGCATTTTGCATAGTTTTAGAGGAAACAATAGATTTGCCCTTGGCTAAAGTAATAAAGGGAGGATTTTAGGAGCCTGACAAGGCATGGCAGTGTCATCCCGTATTAGGGGCCTAACGATGGATGTCACCTATCTTAAGGCAAGAGTGGAAGAAAAATGGTTGTCAGATAGCGAGTAACTGCGACAAAATTCTTCTAGGGCTTTCAAACTATAGTGGCCAAGAATAAATTTACCATTAAATTCAGGTTAACAAATGGATACATCCATTTTTTCAGCACAAACGTTTTATTCTATTATTTTGTTTATCTGTGGTTTATTACCCGACTCTGGAATGTAATAGAAGTAATAATTTCACATGCTGGGAGGTTGGAATTATAAGGGGATTTATTCTGCAGATATATCCCAAGTTTGAAAGTGCTCCACTTATAATTCCACAAGGAAAGCAAAGATGCATGCCGGTAGAATAAAAGAGAGAGAGAGAGCCAGGCATCATACCTAGAAATCCTAGCAATCACACCAAGGATTTGGAATTGTGCACACAATCTAAACAAGATCAAAAGCTATTTAACAACTCAATAAATGGTCAATAAATGGTTGAATGCTATTAAATGAAGGTTACTCCAATACATATAGGATCCAAGTTTTCTAATTTCTACTAGGACTAGACTCTTGGGGGGTGGGGTGGTGGGGGTGGTGGTGGGGAAATAAGCTAATCCTGCAAAGACTCAATGATAACTCCTAATCCTATTCAAAGACTAAAAGCATTTCGAGTAGTACCTAGTCAAATATTACAGAAAAATCTACAATTCATGAAATTCAAAAATAACCTAGAGTGAAATTAAAAGAGAACAGATTTATAAGCTACAGAATAAATTTTCTAATGGTTATCTTCTATGGGACTTGAGTTTTTGTTATAATTCCCTTATACCTGTTTCGACCTTTACTATTCAACATCATAACTTCAAAAAGTTTATCTTAATAAGCTACAGCAGACCTGACCACGGGTCGGTTCCAAACCGGACCCTGCCCGTGGTCAATGGGTCAAAATCTGTTGACCACGATCCGACCCGTGGACCCGTAACCGGCCCGTGGATTCATGGGCCGGCTACGAGTTCGAAAAATTTAGACCCATGAACCGTCAGGTTAGCCTGGCGGTTCAATCCAGGTCGGCCACCGGGTCAGGCCCAGTGGTTCAAGGAAAAAAAAAGAAAAAAAATGCAAAGTAGCCGTTGCCATTTTGGCAGCTAATAATGCTAGTATTAGTAATTTTAAAGTTGTATATGAACCATCAATTGGAGGTAAATTTTTTCATATTAGATGTATATGTCATATTTTAAATTTATGTGTATAAAATAGCTTAAAAGTTTTAGATAATCAACTTAAACCAATTAGACAAGCATTTTCTTATTTGTTGACATATCCACATATTAATAAACAATGGTTTAGATTTTGTAAGACTAACAGTGTGAGGCCTAAAAAATTTCAACGGGATATTCCAACCCGTTGGAATTCAACATATAGATTATTAGAAAAATCTATCGATTATAAAAAATTATTATGTCAATTTTTTGTACAAATTATTTCTACTCCTTTTCATTTATATCCACATCATTGGACAATATGTGAAAAAATTTGTAATATTTTAAAAATATTTAATGATGCTACTTTGCAATTATCTAGTGTTTATTCCCCAACTTCTCATTTAGTATTATTAAATTATTGTAATATTGCATCAGTTTTAAATGAAAATATTAACTTCCAAAATGAAAATTTAGTAAATTGTGTTTTATCAATGCAGTTGAAATGAGAAAAATATTTCTTTGAAATTTCAGATATTAATTTAATTGCTGTTGGTTTTGATCCTAGACTTAAATTAGATGGTTTACAAGACTTGTTATTAATTTATTACAATATTTTAAAACATAATGAAAATGATTATAATATAGATATTAATAATATTATATTTAAAATTAGAATACTTTTAAATGAATTTTATAATGAATACAGTTTGAAATATGGTTCACAATCTACTCAAGTTGATATACATAGAACTAGTAGTAGTAGTAGTTTTAGACTTATGGCAGCACAACTTTTACCTAGGGAACGAACTAAACGTCCTCGAGGATCCTCAAGTTTTAGCCAAGAACTTGCAAGTTATTTTAATATTTCATTTGAGTTTAATGAGATAGATAACGATGGAGAGTTCGATATTTTGCGATGGTAGTCGCAAAAGGAGCAAACGTATCCAATTTTGTCTATGATAATGAAAGAGATACTTGCTTCACCTGCTTCAACCGTTGCAGTGGAGCAAGTGTTCAGTACGGGAGGCAATATCAACGTTGTCTCCTGAGAATTTAGAAGTCCAAGCATGTCTTGATGATTGGATCAAAGTCTCAGTACAAAGACAAGGTCAGTCAGATTCGAAAGAAGATTAAGAGAAGGACACAGATGGAACAACGACGAAAACGGGTGGGAGTGATTGAGCCACGCTACTCCCTAAGGTAAGAAGGGTTAAAAGGTAAGAGAACTACGTGCACTTTGATTCCTCTATACTCTGAGAGGATACGCAGGTGACTTAAATTTAAGTTCAAGCTCATTTTTATTTTTAAAATAGTTTTTAATTATATAATTTAAATTTTTGCTAATATTTTTTTAAAATTTAAGTGCAAATTTTATTATTGAAATTTAAGTTTAAACTTCAAGAGTTTAAGATTTCAAGTTGAGCATATTTTTTTTATATTTATTATAATTAGAATATTTGATATTTTAAATTTTAGATAATAATTTTTTTTTTCAAATTTAAGTTAAAGTTTATTCATTAAATTCAAAAAATAATGATATTTTTTTTGAAATTTAAATTCAAAATTTTTCATTCAAATATATGTTTAAGATTTCAAATCCTTATTTTTGTTTTACAAAAGTTACAATTTTGTAAAATTAATGGTTAGTTAAAAAGTTACAAAATTTCAAAATATAAGGTAAAAAAAAATTTCAAAGGTCGGAACTAGAAGTGAAACCGACGGTTGACCGGATCATAACCAGAACTGGCCCGACAGTTCCAGAACCCAGACCATAACTAGCCTTGATAGTTAAGGTTAAGGGTTGGAATTTCTTAAACCGTAGAACCGATAGTTCCGAACCGTAACTGGCGATTCGTGAACAGTACTCAGGTTTAAGCTATAGGCTATTTTACATAGACCTCAAAGTTTATTCTAATCATGATTTTTTTTAGACATTTAAATTTAGGGCTTAGTATTATATAATGAGTTTTCTGATGTAGAGTAGCTATGTGGAAAACAGGGGTGCATAAAGTGGCTATGTTACTTTGCTGTTTTTGGTGTTTAATCTGTATTTCAACCTTATTTTATTTATCTAGTTATTTTCCATTGCAATTATCTGTTATTACTTTTGAGAAGGCTGGAAAATATGGTGTGTTTAAAATGATTCAAGTTCTTTCTCTTATAGCTAAAAATGAAACCATAACTCTAATATTGATAAAAAATTAACATTTTTTGACTTAACTGTATCAGTTTGTTTAGGCTCTGCAGTTAGGTTAAGGGGTGTTACAGTTTGTGGTATCAGAGCAGAGGTTTAGTCGTTCTTGTAGATAGAAGAAAGCATATGAACACATCCTGGCTGGGAAACTCAGTCAACTATTTATTTATCTGCTTTTATGTTTACTTGATTATATTTTATTTTATGTTATTATCATGATTATGCATTTATTATTGACTAATGAATGGAATGAGATTGGGCAATGCATATCAGGTCATGGCACCAAAAAGGAAGACAATGGATGATCATGAGGGTAATCATATAATTTGATTGATCTTATTCAACAACAGACTAGAATACATGGTGAACAGATACAACAATTGCTAGATATGCAACAAAGAAACTAAGAACAAAATCAGCGACTTCCTCCACCACAAGCTCGACAGGATAATCCATAGGCTGTATATGAGAAGTTTAGGAAGATGGAACCTATTGATTTTACTGGTGGGTCTGATCCTATGGTTGTAGATGAATGGGTTAAATCATTGGATATTATCTTTGACTATATGCAAATTGATGATGCTGAGAAGGTACTCTATGCAATTTTCTTGTTGAAGAAGGATGCTAGAATCTAGTGGGAAGGAGCTAAACTTGCAGTGAATATGGAAGAGCTAACTTGAGAGAGTTTTAAAACAATCTTTTATGATAAGTATTTCACCAGGGATGCTAGGTCCCTCAGAGTAAAAGAATTCCTGGAGTTAAAATAATGAGGGATGTCGGTATGTGATTATGTGAGAAAATTTGAACAGGGTTGCAAGTATGAACCATACATCGCCAGAGACACAATGAGAAGATGGATCATTTCTTGAGGGGCTTTAATCCTGAAATTAGAAGAGATGTGAGAATATCTTCAATAATAGAGTTTAGAGAACTGGTGTACAAGGCTTTGATGGTTGACTTAGATGAGAAAGAGATTGAGAAATTCCATCAACAAAAGAAGCAAGTATTCACTCCAAGAAATCTAAACTAGTGGAAGAAAGGAGAGCAAAAATCAAACCAAGGAATGAAAAGCGTCCTGGACTTGGACAGACTTCTACTACAATTGAAAGGCCTAAATGTGCTAAGTGTGGGAAGAATCATTTTGGGGAATGCTATGTGATACCCGAGCCTCTTACTATTCACATGGCCAAATATAATTCATGTATTACGTGTTAATTTTATATTCTATTTGCATTTCTATTGACATTGCATAATTTATTTCAGTTTATACGACATTCTTGAATATTAAACTTAATTTTGAAGCTCTTACACGGTATTAGTTATTGAATTTCCTAATCTAAGTAGTTGGTTTTATATTGAAATAAGAAGAAAATGAGGTGGATCAATATTAGATATAGATGGGATATATAGGTTATAATTTTGGAAGTGTTAAAAGTGTTACTAGTAAGCTTATACGGTTTAATTTAATTTGATCAAGTTATTTCAAAAGTATATATTTGTAAATTAGCATACTTGGGATATTGGATATGATATAATGTGATTTAAGTGTCATATTACAAGGCCCATATGTGCATATGATTTTAGAAATGCAAACTAGATAATTCTTTAAGAATCGGATGCGAATCGGTTTGGAGATCGAATGAACGGACATAGGAATTACCTATGGGAATGAATGGTGATTAAGATAGGTTGCAACCAAATAAAAATAGGTGAGACACACAAGATTAGGGCTGCAAGATAAGGGACAAAATCAGATTTTGCCATTTACTTGCCACCTCATGCGTTCTTATTAAGCTTAAGCTAACATCTCAAGCTAACACCTCAAACCCTTCACCCTTAAGCAACGACCAGACCCTCATTTCAGCCATTTTCATCTTCCAAACACACACTTTAAGGTGTCCAAGTGATCCAAATTGATTCCAAGTTGAAATAAAAGCAAGAAAAGCAAAGAAGAAGTGATTACCATCAAGTTAGCCTCAAAATCTGCATAGGTAACACTTATCTACGGCTTTGCCTTTGGTTTTCAGATTATTATAAATGGTTTTATTGTTTATTAAGATTTAAATATCTCTTATAAAAGTGTTAGGAAGTTTTTAGTTAGACTTTGGTGCACAAAGAAAGGGTTTTTGATGACAAACACTTAATAGGAAATACTTGTGGCAGAAACTGTCATCTTACTGTTTTCTTGTGTTTTAGGCTTCAAAAGTGTATGGTATGTTGAATAAAACCTATAATTATTACCATTTACATGACCATATATGAGTTAAGAGTATTGGAATGAAGTTTTATCAGTTGGCAATTGAAATAGAGAATGATATTGGAGGAACACTCAAACTGCCAAAATAGCAAAATCTGTTTTGGTGTGCTGTGAAGGAAACTGAATTAAGGGATCTAAATCCATTATTTTTGGTAATAATATGACCTGGTTGTCTCCTTATATATGTTATCTAAGTATGGTGAAAATGTTGGAGTGATTGAATATACTTAAGGGTGCCAAAACCAATAATGTCATGAAGTGTGCAAAACTGTCATGGTAGGAAACAATCTGTTTCAGTATGTCGTGAAGAGAGCTGAACTTGGGAAGCTATATCCGTGATTTTTAGCAATTATATGATATGGTTACATTTATATACATGTTATCTAAGTGTGGTAAAAATTTGGAGTGATTGGATATGCTTAGGGATGTTAAAATTATCATACAACTAAACTTGACAGCAAGAAAATATGATAATGTGAATCTGCCACATTTGATCACTTAGCATGTTTCAACCTAGACATGTGGCTATTGAGTGTTAACAATTAGGTACATGCTATTAGAGTTATAATACTTCAATTACATGATGTTTGCATGTACTTATGAGAAATTGAGGTATTTGAGGGGCTATATTGGGTTCTAGTTTGTGAAAGCTTGATTGTTAGCTTATAGCTTGGTGTTTAAGGTCTAGTATGTGATTTTGTGCTTTCAACTTGCCAAATTGGGAATGGTGCTTGATGTTGGGTAATATTACAAGCTATTTTACATCTAAGGTTGGAGAGGAATACTAAACAAATTTAGACTAAGCCACCAACCAAGTGAAAGGTAAGTAAAGATTCATTTGCAACTACAATGCATAGACATAGTAGATGTGTGAATTATATGTAATATCATAAATCATATGTGCATAGTAGAGGACTCTCAATTGAGCATACATACATGGGCATTGTCATTGGCACGTGCATGCATCATATACGCGCATTGTGATAAATCTTGCATTGCACAGCATGATTGTGAGAAAGGAAAATATTTTGCTGACCACTACTAGTGCACCGAAGCATGCATGGATTTGCATGGTTTATGCATGGATTTGCAGGTTCGCGTGCATGGATTTGCATGCGTATGAGTATGCATGGATTTGCATGCTTATATGATTATTAGCCATTGGATTATGGCAGTATACAGAGCTCTTTTCCGGTGCATGGGATAGTAGCGTTGGTCAGGGGCCCAATAAAGAAATGATTTTGAGAGAAATATTTTGATGCATAAAATTGCATTATGGGCATAGCATGTTGAGATGCATGACTCGATATTGTGGATTATTCTTTGACATGCATAATCTTTACTTGCTGAGCGTTAACTCATATAGTTTATGCATTGTAGGTGAGTACGACGATACCTGAAGCATCTTTTATTGGATGGGCGGCGGTTGGAGCTCCTGCAGGTGTCTGAGAGAGTGTGTACATGGATGACGACCTATTGGGCTATTTTGTTGGCTTGTTATATTTTGAGTCTGTTGTATTATATTTTAGACTGGTACTATATTTCGCTTTTACAACATTACTGTAAATAAGTATGTAAATATTGGGTTATTGTGGGTGTTGTGTTTTTATATAAATATTGATCCTGCTATATACATGATATGTGTTAGAAAGTATTTTAAATAGGGTTGTGCATGTAAGAAGTGATATATCTTTTCTTAAAGTATTACAAAAAAAAATATTCCATGCATGCGCATAGGTTTTATCATGTTAAATTATAATATATATCTAGTTGTGTAGTAATGGGGGTGTTACAGAGTGGTATCAGAGCCCAGGTATTGATTCTGTAGACTGTCCATGTACATGATCTTAGAACTTGCGGAGCACAGCCACGCCAGTAAGTTTTACATTATCATATATTGCATTACATATTTCATGAATTATATTGGCCATATGTTGTCAAACTTGTGTAAAATAGCACTGCAAAATGGTGAGAACTCGTGGTGAGAGCAGTGGTGGTGCCAGAGCACAGAGAAATGAGACACCTACCCCGGTTAATGATCGAGATACCATGATTAACCGATTAACAGAGTTAATTGAACGACAGTCCGACAAATTCAGCAACTGATTCGACAAAGAGATAATGGTGAACAATTGCGGGTGGAGGTAAACCAACAGCGGGCGGACTATATATATATGGTGGAAGAACAATTTAGGAGGCTGGATCCCCCAACATTTGAGGATGCGATTGATCCTACCGCTGCAGTGGACTGGTTGAGGACCCTGGAAAACATGTTCCAGTATAGCAGGGTGCCAGTAGAGGAGAGGGTAATGTGTGCCACTTTCATGCTTCGCGGTAGTGCAGGCCATTGGTGGGACATGATCAGTAGCATAGAGGACATTACTACCATGAGCTGGGATAGATTTAAGGAGTTATTCCGAAATAAATATTTCACGACCCCAGTTCGCATGATGAAGATGAAGAGTTTATACAACTGCGACAAGGAGCAATGACTATTGGGGAATATATTCGTAAATTTGAACAACTGTCCAGGTTTGCTACGCACATGGTCAGCACTGAAGCACTTAAAGTAGAGAGATTTCTGGAGGGTTTGAGGCCAGAATTATATCGGGATTTGAATATGGCGGGTACTCAAGGGGTGACATTTTCACAGGTGGCTGAGAGGGCACTAGTAGCAGAACAGGCTGAATTGAGAATCGCTCGTGCACAAGAGGTTCGACAGCAATTCAGACAGCAGGGACAGAGATGGACTGTGGGGCAAAAGAGGCCAGTTCAAATGCAGAAGCCGATCCAAATACAGAAGCCGGGATTTAAATTTCAAGGAGAACAAAGCCAACAACAAGAAGGTCAAAATAAGAGGCCACGGGTCGAACAAGGAAAAGCACTGATGCCAGAAGCTGTGTGTCAGAAATATGGTAATCGACATACTAGAGGCTGCTATATAGATACCAGGACGTATTTTCGATGTGGAATACCGGGATATATTGCTAAATTTTGTCCAGGTAAATAGAATCAGACCATCCATAAGAATGTACCAGCCAAGGTGTTCACCATGACCAGGGCGGATGCAGAAGCAAATCCATCGGTGGTAACAGGTACACTTTATATTTCTAGTGTTCCAACACTTGTATTATTTGATTCTAGAGCCACGCATTTATTTGCATCCACTGAGTACGTAAAGAGGCTGGGTAGAATACCAGATGTAGCAGAAATCAGTTATAGTGTAATAGTTCCCTCTGGAGATGCTAGACAAACCGATCGGATTTTGAGAGCTTGTGCTATACTTGTTGAAGGTAGAGAATTACATGCTGATTTGATTATACTGGATATGAATGATTACGATGTTATTTTGGGCATGGATTGGTTGTCAAAGTATGGGGCTACTATCAACTGTAAGGAAAAGACGGTGACATTTCAACTTTCTGGGAAAGAGTCTTTCACATTTGCCAGCATTGTGAAGAATTTCAGATCCCTATGATTTCAGCAGTGAAGGCACAACGATTACTCGATGATGGTTGCGAAGGGTACTTGGTGAGTGTCATGAACATTGAGGAACAACACCCACCAACTCTGAGTGAAATACCAGTGGTACAGGAATATACTGAAGTATTTCCAGATGATCTTCCGGGACTGCCACCAGATCGTGAAATAGAGTTTGTCATTGACATACAACCAAGAACATCTCCAATTTCTAAAACTCCCTACAGAATGGCTCCCTTGGAGTTGAAAGAATTAAAAGTACAATTACAGGACTTGTTGGACAAGGGATTCATCAGATCGAGCTTTTCACCTTGGGGAGCACCAGTTCTGTTTGTATGTAAGAAGGATGGCACCATGAGACTGTGCATCGATTATTGAGAGTTGAATAGGGTCACAATTAAGAATAAGTATCCATTACCAGAATCGATGATTTATTTGACCAGCTTTAGGGTGCCGCAATATTTTCAAAGATTGACTTACGCTCTGGGTACCATCAATTGAAAATAAAGGAAGAGGATATCCCCAAGATGGCATTTAGTACAAGATATGGGCACTATGAATTTTTGGTGATGCATTTGGATTGACTAACGCTCCAGCAGCATTCATGGATCTGATGAACATAGTGTTTAAAGAATTTTTGGATAAATTTGTTATTATGTTCATAGATGACATTCTAGTTTACTCCAGAACTAAAGAAGAGCATGCCACACATTTAACACAAGTACTAGAGGTCCTGAAAGTGAAGCAGTTATACGCCAAATTCAAGAAATGCGAGTTCTGGTTAGATCGTGTGGTATTCTTGGGACATGTTATATCAGGAGCGGGAATATCAGTAGATCCAAGTAAAGTTGAAGCTATCAACAACTGGATACAGCCTACTAATCCTTCAGAGGTGCGCAGTTTTCTGGGTTTAGCTGGATATTACCGAAGATTTGTGGAGGGGTTCTCCAAGATTGCAATGCCATTGACACAATTAACCAGAAAGGGGTGATGTTTAGATGGACGGATATGTGTTAGCGAAGTTTCCAGGAGTTGAAAAAGAAGCTGACTTCAGCACCTATTCTCTCAATTCCATCAGGTACGGGAGGATTCGTAATTTACAGTGATGCGTCGAAGAATGGATTAGGATGTGTACTGATGCTGAATGGCAAAGTAATTGCGTATGCATCCAGGCAACTTAAAGAATACGAAAAGAATTACCCCACGCATGACTTGGAACTTGCTGCTGTAGTATTTGTACTTAAAATATGGAGGCACTACTTATATGGTGAACGGTGCGAGATCTATACTGATCATAAGAGCCTCAAATACTTCTTCACACAGAAAGAGTTGAATATGCGGCAGCGGAGATGAGGCTGGAACTGGTAAAAGATTATGATTGTGTAATCAATTACCACCCAGGTAAAGCCAATGTTGTAGCTGATGCATTGAGCCGAAAATCCACACAAAGTACAATGGCTATGGCTTTAATTCAGAAATCAGAACTTAATGATTTGCAGAAAATAAATATAGAGATTTTACAGATAGGAGTAATAGAGGCAAAGTTGGCAGCCCTGACGCTTCAGCCTATGCTAATTGATAGGATCAAATAGGGACAACGAGATGATGAATATCTCATCAATATGAGAAAATATGTTGCTGCAGGGAAGTCTACTGAATTTAAGATGACTCAGGATGATATTTTACAATTTAGAGGGCGGTTTTGTGTGCCAAATATTGATAACATTCAGGAAGACATTTTAAAAGAGGCACATTCAACCCCTTATTCAGTACATCTAGGGGCTACTAAGATGTATAAAGACTTGAAAATGCATTATTGGTGGCCGGGTATGAAAAAGAACATCGCCCAGCATGTGGATCAATGTTTAACATGTCGGCAAATAAAGGCTGAACATCAAAGACCCGCAGGGACTTTACAACCTCTACTTATTCCAGAATAGAAATGGGAATGGATCACCATGGATTTCGTAACTGGTTTGCCAAAGACTACTAAGAGTCATGATGCTATTTGGGTTATCGTCGATAGATTGACCAAGTCTGCTCATTTCCTTCCCATATGTTCTACCTATTCCATGGATCGCTATGCCCAATTATACATTCAGGAGATTGTCAGACTTCATGGTGTGCCATTGTCTATTATTTCTGATAGAGATTCAAGATTTTTGTCTACTTTTTGGAGGAGTTTACACAAAGCTTTAGGAACACAATTATCATTCAGTACAGCATATCATCCTCAGACAGATGGGCAATCTGAACGAACAATACAGACATTGGAGGATATGCTCAGAGCCTGTGTATTAGACTTCCAAGGTCAGTGGAGTAAATTCCTACCTTTGGTGGAGTTTTCGTACAACAACAGCTATCAGACTAGCATTGGAAAGGCTCCCTATGAAGCATTGTATGGCAGAAAATGTAGGTCTCCGATACACTGGGATGAAGTTGGTGAGAAGAAACTTTTGGGCCCAGATATGATTCAAGAGATGACAGAAGCCGTGTTACAGATTCGACAAAGAATGCAAATTGCCCAAAATCCACAGAAAAGTTATGCAGATCGACGAAGAAGGGTATTGGAGTTTGCGATAGGAGATCAGGTGTTTTTGAAAGTAGCACCAATGAAGGGCATCATGTGGTTTGGGAAGAAAGGAAAATTGAGTCCCAGATACATTGGTCCATTCTCGGTGATTGAAAGAATTGGTGATGTTTCTTATAGACTAGATCTGCCAACATCTATGTCCTAAATACACAATGTATTTCATGTGTCTATGCTGAGGAAATATATTGCTAATCCTTCTCAGATTCTGAAGAATGAACTAGTGGAATTAAAGGCAGATTTGAGCTACGAAGAAAAGCCTGTACAGATTTTATTACGAGAAGTGAAGCAGCTAAGAAATAAATAGATTCCATTGGTTAAAGTGTTATGGAGAAACCAATTAGTAGAAGAGGCCACTTGGGAAAGGGAGGATGAAATGAGAACTAAGTATCCTGAACTTTTCGGTAAGTGAAATTTTGGGGACGAAATTTTTATAAGGAGAGGAGGATGTGATACCCGAGCCTCTTACTACTCACATGACCAAATATAATTCATGCATATATGTTATTTGCATTTCTATTGACATTGCATGATTTATTTCATTTTATACGACATTCTTGAATATTAAACTTAATTCTGAAGCTCTTACACGGTATTAGTTATTGAATTTCCTAATCTAAGTAGTTGGTTTTATATTGAAATAAGAAGAAAATGAGGTGGATCAATATTAGATATAGATGGGATATATAGGTTATAATTTTGGAAGTGTTAAAAGTGTTACTAGTAAGCTTATACGGTTTAATTTAATTTGATCAAGTTATTTCAAAAGTATATATTTGTAAATTAGCATACTTGGGATATTGGATATGATATAATGTGATTTAGGTGTCATATTACAAGGCCCATATGTGCATATGATTTTAGAAATGCAAACTAGATACTTCTTTAAGAATCGGATGCGAATTGGTTTGGAGATCGAATGAACGGACATAGGAATTACCTATGGGAATGAATGGTGATTAAGATAGGTTGCAACCAAATAAAAATAGGTGAGACACACAAGATTAGGGCTGCAAGATAAGGGACAAAATCAAATTTTGCCATTTACTTGCCACCTCATGCTTTCTTATTAAGCTTAAGCTAATATCTCAAGCTAACACCTCAAACCCTTCACCCTTAAGCAACGACCAGACCCTCATTTCAGCCATTTTCATCTTCCAAACACACACTTTAAGGTCTCCAAGTGATCCAAATTGATTCCAAGTTGAAATAAAAGCAAGAAAAGCAAAGAAGAAGTTATTACCATCAAGTTAGCCTCAAAATCTGCATAGCTAACACTTATCTACGGTTTTGCCTTTGGTTTTCAGATTATTATGAATGGTTTTATTGTTTATTAAGATTTCAATATCTCTTATAAAAGTGTTAGGAAGTTTTTAGTTAGACTTTGGTGCACAAAGAAAGGGTTTTTGATGACAAACACTTAATAGGAAATACTTGTGGCAGAAACAGTCATCTTACTGTTTTCTTGTGTTTTAGGCTTCAAAAGTATATGGTAAGTTGAATAAAACCTATAATTATTACCATTTACATGACCAATAATGTCATGAAGTGTGCAAAATTGTCATGGTAGGAAACAATCTATTTCAATATGTCGTGAAGAGAGCTGAACTTGGGAAGCTATATCCATGATTTTTAGCAATTATATGATATGGTTACATTTATATACATGTTATCTAAGTGTGGTAAAAATTTGGAAGTGATTGGATATTCTTAGAGATGTTAGAATTATCATACAACTAAACTTGACAGCAAGAAAATATGAAAATGTGAATCTGCCACATTTGATCACTTAGCATGTTTCAACCTAGACATGTGGCTATTGAGTGTTAACAATTAGGTACATGCTATTAGAGTTATAATACTTCAATTACATGATGTTTGCATGTACTTAAGATGAGAAATTGAGGTATTTGAGGGGCTATATTGGGTTCTAGTTTGTGAAAGCTTGATTGTTAGCTTATAGCTTGGTGTTTAAGGTCTAGTATGTGATTTTGTGCTTTCAACTTGCCAAATTGGGAATGGTGCTTGATGTTGGGTAATATTACAAGCTATTTTACATCTAAGGTTGGAGAGGAATACTAAACAAATTTAGACTAAGCCACCAACCAAGTGAAAGGTAAGTAAAGATTCATTTGCAACTACAATGCATAGACATAGTAGATGTGTGAATTATATGTAATATCATAAATCATATGTGCATAGTAGAGGACTCTCAATTGAGCATACATACATGGGCATTGTCATTGGCACGTGCATGCATCATATACGCGCATTGTGATAAATCTTGCATTGCACAGCATGATTGTGAGAAAGGAAAATATTTTGCTGACCACTACTAGTGCACCGAAGCATGCATGGATTTGCATGGTTTATGCATGGATTTGCAGGTTCGCGTGCATGGATTTGCATGCGTATGAGTATGCATGGATTTGCATGCTTATATGATTATTAGCCATTGGATTATGGCAGTATACAGAGCTCTTTTCCGGTGCATGGGATAGTAGCGTTGGTCAGGGGCCCAAGAAAGAAATGATTTTGAGAGAAATATTTTGATGCATAAAATTGCATTATGGGCATAGCATGTTGAGATGCATGACTCGATATTGTGGATTATTCTTTGACATGCATAATCTTTACTTGCTGAGCGTTAACTCATATAGTTTATGCATTGTAGGTGAGTACGACGATACCTGAAGCATCTTTTATTGGATGGGCGGCGGTTGGAGCTCCTGCAGGTGTCTGAGAGAGTGTGTACATGGATGACGACCTATTGGGCTATTTTGTTGGCTTGTTATATTTTGAGTCTGTTGTATTATATTTTAGACTGGTACTATATTTCGCTTTTACAACATTACTGTAAATAAGTATGTAAATATTGGGTTATTGTGGGTGTTGTGTTTTTATATAAATATTGATCCTGCTATATACATGATATGTGTTAGAAAGTATTTTAAACAGGGTTGTGCATGTAAGTAGTGATATATCTTTTCTTAAAGTGTTACAAAAAAAAAAAATTCCATGCATGCACATAGGTTCTATCATGTTAAATTATAATATATATCTAGTTGTGTAGTAATGGGGGTGTTACATGCTATAGTGGTACTAATCGTTGCTTTAAATGTAAAAAGCCTGGACATATAGCAAAGGATTGCCCAATAGTGTAGGGAGAAGTTCAAGGGAGAGTGTATGCAATGACACAAGAACAAGTTGATGCAGATGCTTCCGTGGTCACAAGTACTATTTTAATTTCTAGGATACCTGCAATTATATTGATAGATTCTGGATCTACGTATTCATTTGCATCACGTGCATTTGTGAAAAAATTGGGCATTACACCAGATTTATTAAAAGTAAGGTACAGTGTGACTGTTCTATCTGGGGAAGAAATGAATTCCAACCAAATGTTAAGGGCTTGTTCTATTGAGATTAGTGATAGGACTCTTTATGCAGATCTCGTTGTTTCACCGATGCCAAAATTTGAGGTTATTCTGGGTATGGATTGGTTTACCAAATATCATGCAACAATTGACTGTAATAAGAAGATTGTGATTTTTCAACCACCTAGGGAAGAACAGTTTATGTTTAATGGTATCTCATTGTCACTATCTTTATAACTGCTTTGAAAGCTCAAAAGATGTTGAATAAAGGTTGTATTGGATATTTGGCAAGTTTTCTGGACACCTCAGTTGAAGCACAATTGAAGCCAAAAAATGTAGATGTGGTTCAAGAATTTCTTGAGGTATTTCCAGATGATTTATCAAGACTACCACCGAATCGAGAGATCAAATTTGTGATTGATATTATGCCAAGAACTACTTCTATTTCTAAAGCACCATACTGAATGGCACCAATAGAATTGAAAGAGTTAAAAGTTTAATTGCAAGAATTGTTTGATAAGGGTTTTATTCGCCCTAGTTATTCTCCTTGGGGAGCACCTGTGTTGTTTGTAAAAAAAAAGGATGGTACATTGCGGTTGTGCATTGATTATAGAGAGTTGAATAAAGTAATAGTCAAGATAAGTATCCACTCCCAAGAATAGATGATTTGTTTGATCAATTGCAAGGAGCATCTGTATTTTCTAAAATTGATTTGTGCTCTAGGTATCATCAATTGAAGATCACGGAAGAAAACATACCAAAGACTACATTCTGAACAATGTATAGACAATATGAATTCCTCGTGATGCCTTTCGGTTTAACTAATGCCCCTGCAGCTTTTATGGATCTAATGAATAGAGTGTTCAAGCAATATCTTGATAAATTTGTGATTGTGTTTATTAATGATATCCTAATTTATTCACAGGATAAAGAAGAGCACAAAGAACATTTGAAGATTGTGCTGCAAGTTCTTAAGGAAAAACAGTTGTATGCTAAATTTAAGAAGTGTGAGTTTTGGCTTGAACGAGTGGTGATCCTAGGTTAAGTAGTATCAATATTTCTGTTGATCCGAGCAAGGTAGAAGCTGTTATTAAGTGGCCAACACCAACAAATATATCAGAAGTAAGGAGTTTCTTGGGATTAGCAGGGTACTATCGATGATTTGTTCAGGGATTTTCAAAGATAGCAACTTTAATAACAATGTTGACAAGAAAGAATGTGAAGTTCTTGTGGACCGATGTTTGTGAAAGAAGTTTTCAAGAACTGAAACATAAATTGACTACAGCTCCTGTTCTTACCATTCCAACTGGAATTGGTGGATTCGTGGTGTATAGCGATGCTTCAAAAAATAGTTTGGGTGCTGTTTTGATGCAAAATGGGAAGGTTATTGCCTATGCTTCAAGGCAACTGAAGGAATATGAAAATAATTATCCAACCCATGATTTGAAACTTGCTGTTGTGGTTTTTGCCTTGAAAATTTGGAGACATTATTTGTATGATGAGAAGTGTGAGATATACACAGATCATAAGAGTTTGAAGTACTTCTTTACCCAAAAAGAGCAGAATATGAGACAAAGAAGATGGTTAGAACTTGTGAAGGATTATGATTGTGTGATCAACTATCATCCTGGTAAAGTGAATGTGGTTGCAGATGCATTGAGCAGAAAATTCTCGTTTTCTCTTTTTGTTATACAAAAGTCAATAATACTAGATTGCAGAGATTAGAGCTTTAAATTGTACCTAAATAGAAAAAGTATTTGTTGTCAGACTTAGTGTTGAGACCTGCGCTTCAAGATAGAATTAGAGAAGGTCAAAAGGTGGATATGCATTTATATAGATTGAAAAGAATGACTGAGGTTGTAAAAAGGCCAGACTTCTCTGTTAATGATGATAGGATTATTCGATATAAAGAGAGACTGTGTGTACCATTTGACAAGGCCATGAAAGGAGATATTTTAGAAGAAGCTCATACTACTCCTTACTCAGTACACCTAGGTAGCACAAAAATGTATAAGGACTTACAACAACATTATTATTGGCCTAAAATAAAAATAGATATATCAAAATTTGTGGCTGAATGTCTAACTTGTCAACAAGTTAAGATTGAACATTAAAGACCATCAGGGTTGTTGAAGCCTTTGTTGATTCCAGGGTGGAAATGGGAGCATATTACAATGGACTTTGTGCTTGGATTACCTAGAACACAAAAGGGGTATAATTCCATATGGGTGATTGTTGATAGATTGACTAAATCAGCCCATTTTCTTCTAATGAAATCTACATACAATATGGACTAGTATGCTTAATAATATATTAAAGAGATAGTCAGGTTACATGGGTGCCAGTTTCAATAGTATCCGATAGAGATCCTAAGTTTACATCTACATTTTGGAAGAGCTTACACAGTACCATCGGAACAAAACTTGCATTTAGTACAATATTTCATCCACAAAGTGATGGACAATCAGATAGGGTTATTCAGATATTAGAGGATATGTTAAAAGCTTGTGTGCTAGATTTTCAAGGGAGTTGGGATGCAAAACTTCCATTAGTGGAGTTTACTTATAATAACAACTGCCAATCAACAATTGGAATGGCGCCTTATGAAGCATTGTATGGAAGGAAATGTAGATCTCCAGTTCATTGGGATGAATTTGGAGAATGAAGCCTACTTGGTCCAAAAATAGTTCAACATACCACTACGGTAATGGAGAAGATACGACAGAGAATGAGGATCACGCAAAGTAGACAGAAAAGTTATGTAGATAAACGGAGAAAAGATCTAGAGTTTGTTGTTGGGGATTATGTGTTCTTAAAAGTAGCTCCAATGAAAGGTGTCATGAGATTTGGAAAGAAAGGAAAACTAAGCCTAAGGTATGTCGTCTCATTCGAGATTCTCGAACGAGTTGGTGATAAAGCTTATAGAGTGGCTTTACCTCCGTTATTATCTACTATTCACAATGTGTTCCATGTGTCTATGTTGAGGAAGTACATTTCAAACCTTTCTCATATGTTAAGTCATGAACCATTGGAATTGACTCCTGATTTAGCCTATGAAGAGAAACCAATCTAAATTCTAGATAAGAAGAAAAAAGAGTTGAGAATGAAAAAGATTCAACTTGTTAAAGTATTGTGGATGAATCATTCTGTAGAAGAGGTCACATGGGAAAGAGAAGAAGAAATGAAGAGCAAGTATCCAAAATTATTTGGTACGTCAAATTTTGAGAACGAAATTTTTATAAGAAAAAAGGATTATAATGCCCAATTCTCAATTCTCTCATACATAGCCAATAATAAGCATTTTTCATCAATATACATCTAATCAATACACATTATCGGATTATGGCATACAAATAGCATTATTGCACGAATATGAATAATTATTACTATATGCTCCAGTTATGCTTTAACATGCATTAGTACGTGAAATATAAGATCAAACTTTTGTAACATATTTTTTAAGTGCCTTTTTGCAGTGAAAAGCTTGGTTTCTTGATTAAGGAAGATTGATGTGTTGAATGGCCATGAAATGAATTATTTGTATTGCTCTATACTAGTTGCATGCTAAAGTGATTAATTGCCTAAATATTTACTTGAAATATGTCACATTTGGCTAAGAACTAAAATTATGCAAAATGGTGCAATTTGATTGGTTGGTTGACTAGGTTGCATGGAATCATTCTAAACCGTATTGCACTTGATTATAACACCAAAGTATCAATTTTTGTCATCTCCCTAGCCTATAAACATGGCTTTTGGCATGAGAAGACACCAAGCATGATGCAACCAATCATAGCCCTCTACTTACCTCTCTTTGAAAGGCCAAATAAATGATTTTCATCCATATTTCTTGTGGAAGCACCTAAAAAATGACCAGCCCTTATTCTCCTAAGTTTCTCCCAAATTTCTATACTCTCATACTCACAAAAATTAAATTCAATCCATAGAACACAAACTAGAACAAGTTTCCACTCTTTTTAAGCTTGAAAATCATTGATTTTGAAGTTTAATTCCAACTTAATCAAGATATATTCTTTTTCAATATTTCTTATGATGAATTTGTATTATCTTGGATGGTTACACATTTTATTATGTTTTTGTATGATTGAAAACCTAAGTAAGTTAACACTTGAAGCCAAAACCAAGCTAGTTAAGCTAGTTTTTAGCAAAATTGATAGTCTTGTGAAATTATTTAATTTACTTGTTTTTATTGATTTTGTAATGCTTATATTGTGTTTGAAGGTGCCTATAAATGATTGTGAACAATGGCAATTAGTTTGCATAATTGAATATTATAATCAATTTAAGTTAGAACCAAGTTTACGTTATTTTAATTCAGATTGTGTTCATATTTTATGGGTTGCCCTAATCATTATGTTTGAATTATTAGTTATTTAATGGCTACCCTAATGTTTAATGTCTTGAATTAGTAGTAAAATATGGAGTACGCATTATTTTTAAGGTTATGTAATTGATATGGAATTGTTTACAAAAGATTGAAAAGTGCATATGATTTTAACTAGAATAGACTATATGATTTATAAAAAGGATATTAAAAGGTACATGATTTGATTATGTCAGGCCTTTAACACATCCTATCTTCCAAAGAGACTGGCCTTTTCACTTAGCATAAAGTGGACTTGAGGTAAGTTGAAGCTTTCATTTGCTGTATCACAATAATCATATAATGTTTGTTCATGTTTTAATGTGATTGTTATTGTTTATCAAATAATGTAATGTTTGATGCATTTATGGTTCATGAAGCATGACACTATTAATAATATAATGAGTTTTTGAAAAGAAAGTATGGTACTTGATTGATGGTTGTGTAGACAAGGGATGTGGGAGGGACCGACGAACCCAACAAATAGTGGTAAATACTTGAGGTTGAAAAACCGGCATAGAAAAGCCACAATGACTGAGATAGAATACGGCTAATACCTGAGGTTGAAAGACTAAGTATGGAAACCCCATATTAGTTCTCTTATTGGCCAATCATTATCAACAGGTTTCGAAAACCATGGTCTATCGCTATTAGTTAGGTACCACACTTGAAGGGCCCTAAAGAATGAATTATGAATGAAAGTTATTAAATAGAATAATGCATTTAATGATTTATGAGATGTGCATATTTGTTCTTGCATCAGTTTCACCTTATTGAGCCTTTAGCTCATTAGATTCATGTGATGCAGGTGAAAATGTACAGGTTTAGAGGTTGACTGAGTCTCTAGAGTGGCGAGACAGAGATTTGTTCATATGCCATGCTTCGAACTTTTTGTAGTTTATTTTGAAAACTCTGTTTTATTTTTAAATAAGCCGCTCTGTTATGGTTTTGTAAACATCAGTTTTGATATATGTATATGGTGTGTTTAAAACGATTCAAGTTCTTTCTCTTATAGCTAAAAATGAGAACTTTTATTAAAACCATAACTCTAATATTGATGAAAACTTAACATTTCTTAACTTAACTATATCAGCTTGTTTAGGCTCTGCAGTTAGGTTAAGGGGTGTTACATAATCTCTCGGAATTGCAATAGTTAGAATCAACTTGAAATTAGTCAAGTCTCAAGAAGAATTAAGCACATGGAATATATTCATCACAATAAAAGCAATATTCCAATAATAATATAAACATCAACTCATAACTCCATAGAAATGGCTTTCCAAGCCTTGATAAAAGTGATTTAGTTCATATTGAAATTAAGCAAGTACCAAGTTTTCCAATATCATGATTTTTACTAATTTCTCAAACTAAACAAAATGAAAGAAGAAATTAAAGTAGAAAATTACAACCAATAAGTGACTCTTCACTTCTTCTTCAAAATCTTCAATACCTAATGAATTTTCTCATATTATTGTCTTCAAATCCCAAGCTCCTTGGTAATGGGTGTGTGTTCTTGGTATAATGCATGAAGAAATATGGAGAAACATGTATTTTAGGTAGAGAGAAAATGTGTAAGAAGTTAGGTGTAGAGTGTGTGTTGGTAATGAATTGTGTGTTGAATGTTGTGTATATTTTATGTTGTTCAAGAAATTATATGTAAACATATGTGTATCTATCATTTGTATGATGTAATTGTGTGTATATAGTGTATCTAATAGAGCGTCACATGGTGTGTGAGGGTGTAACGGTGTATAATAAGAAAGATTCCATGCATGGATTAGATTGCCACTTGTCCCTCAAAATTCTGTGGATATTTTTTCCAATTCTAGATCATTGGCACCACGCAAAGATTAGGTGCTACAACGCGAGATACCCTGCTCTTCAGGCGTCACAACACCAAATGGGGGTGTCATAGCACTTCAAAATAGGCTGTTCACTACTAAATTTTTTACCCTTGCACCGCGGTGCGACCTAGGGAATATTGCAGCGCAAGGTCCTTTTTATCCTACACCACGATGCCAAATGGGGGGTATTGTGTCACCTCCAAATCCTCCAGCTACTCCCTAATTTTAGCCCCTCATGTCGCGGCATAAGATTGGGGGTGTCACAGTGCGAAACTATTCCTGACTGCACTGTTTAGCCTCTTTCAACTAATTTTCACCTTTTTCAAGGCTGAACTGGCTTGTGGTGTCTTCATGAGAATTGTAGTCCTATCTCTTAGATTTTTATATCTTTGTGAATCATCTCAATATCATTTTTGTGGAAAGATTTATTCGAAAAATACAAAGACTGCACATCAAAAAGTTTCTGCTGACTTTTTAACCAATTTTCCATATTCACTCTATTTCTTCAATTTTTACTACCCCCAAACTTACCTTTTGCTCGTCCTCAAGAAAAACTCAAAATAAAACAACCATATGCTCATACTTTGATCATGAATTACCAAGCTTGATCAACCAATTCAAATGCCTCATCAATCTTTATTGCACATGAATCCAATGGTTAGTAACAAAGCTAGTCGAACGATACTATGAAACTTGTGCTTCATCAATCTAGTCATGAATTCAAAACATGTGTGTGAAGTGTCAACCTCAAGTTTCATGCATGCATTTTAGTTATGAATTTAACATCCAATGACTCATAATTTAAGCAAAGAGGGTCTAGGTGTTCCATAAGCTTGCTTTTAATACAATTTCTCTATTAATGTAGACACTAACCAACTTAGATCAAAAGGACTTCAATAATATTATAATGTAAGGCCTAGGTATTGGCTTATAGAGAAAGGGTAAAGATAAATAATGTAAGAGAGCATAAGACATTGCACAGAGTCTCTCACTCTCCTCCTTTCTTTTCTCTTTCCCAATTATCTTTTTTTTTCCTTTAGGATTCATGCTCTTCTTTTCTTTTCTTTTTCAACAAATTTTTTTTTTACTTCTTTTATTTTTAGAAATTTTATTTCTTTTTTTTTCTTTTCTTCTTCTTTTTTCTTTCATGAATGCCAAAGCTTCATCTCTTAGTCTTTTGCTCTCACAACCCATAAACTTGTTTCTTTTCATCAACATGAGTTGTGATGGTTTTCTTGCACATTTTCCTTGCTGATACCCCTAAATACATTCATCCATGCCCTCAACATATCTCCATATGACCCCTTGATAAGATTGTGCACAAAATGTCATACCTCAAGCTCTCTTAGGGACAATCATTGGTTTTTAAGGCTGTAAAGGTAGGTATAGTGAGCTTCAAGAAATGAAGTCGAATGGTGGTCATTCATATTCATTGCACATGTCATTCTTTGAAAAAGGTTCAAATGAGTAAGTAGTAAACCAAAATATGATCATGGTAAACTTGAAAAGCACAAACGTGTCAAAGATGGCCTACATAAATTCTAAATTTGCTAGTTATCTAGGAATTTGGCTCAAAGTGTAATCAAGAAAATTCTAGAACTCCACAAAATAACTAATACAACTCATTGGAAGCAAAATTCAACACCAAGTGGCACGTAATTTACAAGATTTTGAAACAACGTGCTCAATGAAAATTCATCATTTATAATAAAGATCAAATACACACAAGAATCACCATTGTGATACCCGAACCTCACACTACTTACTTTTCCAATATGATTCATGCATTAGATGCTACTTATATGTTAATTTGCATTAACATCTACATCGCATCTTTTATAGCATTCTTAATCATTATACCTCTAATGCTATCACTTGATGTTAGTGGCTGAGATCCTAAAACCTAATTAAGTAATTCTTTATTTAGATAAAATAAAGAATAGATTGATCAATATAATGGATATTTATAGGTTATATGTTATAATTTTAGAAGTGTTAAAGGTGTCACTAGTAAGCTTATATGATTTGATTCGAACTGATCGAGGTGTTTTAAAGGTATACATCCATAGATTAACATACTTGGGATATCGGACATGATATAATGTGATTTAAGTGCCATAATAAAAGGTTCATATGTGCATGTACTTTTAGAAAATAAAAACTAGACAATCATTTAAGAATCGAATGTCGATCGGTTTGGAGATCGAATGAACGGTTAAGAAATTAGGGCATAATGTATTATCCGATCATATGGAGATTAAAGTAGGTTGTACATAGATAAATAATTAATGAGAAACACTAGATTAGGGCTGTATAAGGTGTGAAAAATATCAGATTTGGACCACCACTTGACCCCTCAAGCTTTGCCACCTCAAGCTTCCACCTCAACCTTTCTTTATTCCTATCCTTAGGCCATGACCAAAAACTATTTTCTGAGCTATTTCACCTCCAAAACTTTCATATTGAATTTTATAAATTGCTCTCAAGTAATTCCAAGTAAATAAAAAAAGTGAAGGAAGTAAAGGGAAGTAAGGAGGAGCAAGTTGAAGCTAAAATCTGTGCATAGGTGAGCTTTAACTCATATTTTTTATTTAAGTTCTTGAATGTTTTGAGAGTTTATGATTTTCAAAGCTTCTATTATTGATTATAATCATGTTAGGATATTATTTGTGGTCTTATAATTTACAAAAGAAGGATTTTTAGTTGCAAAATCATAATAAAAATCACTAGGGACAAAAACTATATACTTGCTGATTTTTGATATTTATGCTTTATATATGTATAATAACTTGATTAAAACCTGTGTATTTCACCGTATATGTGTTTATATATGAGTCTAGGTGATGTATGTAAGTTTGGAGAGGTTATAAATTGTAATACAGTGTGATAATTAAAGAGGTGCTCAAAACTGTCTTCTTTGAAATTCAGATTCTGCCCTATGTGAATGGTGCTGGTTTTACATCAATAAACACATTAGTTTTGGCAGTAATTTGACCTGGTTGTCTCTTTATATGTGTTATCTAAGTATGGTGAAAATTTGGGAGTGATTGAATATACTTAAGGGTGTCAAAACCATTAATGTCATGAAGTGTGCAGAACTGTCAGAATAGGAAAACAATCTGTTTCAGTATGTTGTGAAGAGAGCTGAACTTCGGAAGCTATATCCATGAGTTTTAGTAATTATATGACATGGTTACATTTTTATTGATGTTATCTAAGTGTGGTAAAAATTTGGGAGTGATTGGATATGCTTAGGGATGTTAAAATTATCATGCAACTAAATTGGATAGCAAGAAAATGTGAAAATATGAATCTGTCCTATTTGATCACTTAGCATGTTTCAACCTAGACATGTTGCTATTGAGTGTTAACAATTAGGTACATGCTATTAGAGTTATAATAGTTCAATTACATGATGTATGCATGTATTTAAGATGAGAAATTGAGGTATTTGAGGGACTATATTGGGTTCTAGCTTGTGAAAGCTTGATTTAGCTAGATAGCTTGGTGTTTAAAGTCTTAGTATGAGATTTTGTGCTTTCAACTTGACAAATTGGGAATGGTGCTTGATGTTGGGTAATATTACAGGCTATTTTATATCTAAGGTTGGAGAGGAATACTAAATAAATTTAGACTAAGCCACCGACCAAGTGAAAGGTAAGTAAAGATTCATTTGCAACTACAATGCATAGACATAATAGATGTGTGATTTATATGTAATATCATAAATCATATGTGCATAGTAAGGGCTTTCTATTGATCATACATACATGGGCATTGGCATGTGCATGCATCATTTATGAGCATTGTGATAAATCTTACATTGCACGACATGATTCTGATAAAGAAAAATATTTTGTTGACCACTACTAGTGCACTGAGGCATGCATGTATTTGCATGGTTGTATGCATGGATTTGCAGGTTCGTGTGCATGGATTTGCATGCGTATGAGTATGCATGGATTTGCATGCTTATATGATTATTGACCATTGGATTATGACGATGTACAGAGCTCTTTTTCGGTGCATGGGATAGTAGCATTGGTTAAGGGCCTAAGAAAGAAATGATTTTGAGAGAAATATTTTGATGCATAGAATTATATTATGAGTATAGCATTTTGAGATGCATGACTTGATATTGTGGATTATTCTTTAACATGCATAATCTTTACTTGTTGAGTGTTAGCTCATATAGTTTATGCATTTTAGGTGAGCACGATAATGCTTGAAACATCTTTTGCTGGCTAGGTGGCAGTTGGAGCTCCTACAGACGTCTAAGGGAGTGTGTACATGGATGATGACCTGTTGGGATATTTTATTGGGTTGTTTTATTTTGAGTTTGTTGTATTATATTTCAAGACTGAGACTATATTTTGCTTTTAAAACTTTACTGTAAACAAGTATGTAAATATTGTGGTCGTTGTGGGTATTGTGCTTTTATATAAATATTGATCCTGCTATATACAAGATATATGTGAGAAAGTATTTTAAACAGGGTTGTGCGTGTAAAAAGTTATTTACCATTTTAAAGTGTTACACAAAAAAAAAAAATATCTCATTTAAACACAGGTTCTATCATGTAAAATTATACTTTATATATAGTTGTTGAGTAGTGGGTGTTACAACTATATTACAAGACTAGCTTTGTTTCTTTACTCTAGACTCTATATAATATCAATTAAGTATCATCATAGGCAATCGGTAATCAAGTTATTCATCCAATCACAAAACATGAACTCAACTAAGTTTGTCAACAAAGCATGCTTGCTCTTGGACTGTCATCACACAACATGGGTGCTTCACACACGCAGCTTAAAAAAAATGAAAAAAAACCTCAATCTTTCACATGCATAAAGCTCAAACACACAAAAGCCCCAGCTTTAAAATTAACATTGTCCTCAATGTTTAAATAATTAAATCACATAAGATATGGAAATAAGAAATTCTCCTTCCAATAGATGATGCACTTGGAGTCCATGGGAGATCCATACATATCACCAAGGAGACATCCATCTATACAAG
This sequence comes from Paulownia fortunei, assembly GCA_019321725.1. NCBI lineage: Eukaryota > Viridiplantae > Streptophyta > Magnoliopsida > Lamiales > Paulowniaceae > Paulownia > Paulownia fortunei. The sequence continues at coordinate 13,306,559 of CM033108.1, forward strand.
AGAAAAAAAAGACGTGAAAGCACATGGGCTATGCACGAAATACCAAGAAATAAAGAAGAAAATAAAAAAATATATATATGAAAACACCAAAACAAAAAGTACTAAGTGAAGAAGTATTTCTAATTTATAGTCTTTAGCTTGACTTAAAACCTTTCATGGGAGTGGGTAAGAGTAATAATGGAAATCATTCTATCAACACCACCCCCCAAATATGATTTCAACCTTTGTCCATTCACTTTGAAAGCGCCTATGTTTAGAGTATACACCTCCACAACTTCAGAAGGAAAGACTTTGGTGATGTTAAAAGGTCTGAACTACCGTGACTTCAACTTGTCCGGGAAGAGTTTCAATCGTGAGTTATATAAGAGCACAAGATCTCCTTCAAAAAATTCCTTCTTCACAATGAGCTTGTCATGCTATCTTTTAGTCCTTTCCTTGTAGAATTTAGTATTCTCGTACGCTTGGCCCCAGAACTCCTCCATCTCATTCAATTGCAATAACCAATAATTCCTTACATCTTGCATATCAAAGTTTAAAAATTTAATAGCCCAATATGCACAATGGCCAAGTTCAACAAGGAGATGACATTCTTTACCAAAGACCAACCTATATGGTGACATCTTAATAGGTGTTTTACATGCTATCCTATAAGCCCATAAATCATCATCAAGTTGTAATGCCCAATCTTTCCTAGTCAAGCTCACCATTTTTTATAAAATTCATTTAATTTCCCTATAGACACTTCTACTTGTCCGCTTGTTTGGGGGTGATACGAGGTATAATTCTATAGGTGACTCCATACTTACTCAAAAGTTTTTCAAGTTGTTTGTTAAAAAGTAGGAGCCACCATCACTAATAATTGCCCTAGGAGTGCCAAATCGAGTGAAGATGTGTTTCTTCAAATATTAGACCACTACCCTAGAATAATTAGTGCGAAATACTTTCGCTTCAACCTATTTAGACACATAATCTACAGGGATAAGTATAAATCTACTGGAGCAAAAGCTAGAAAAAGGACCTATGGAATCAAGTCCTCACGCATCAAACAACTCACATTCAAGAATATTATTCAAAGGAATTTTACTTTTCCTAGAGATGTTTCCAATTCGTTGGTACCTTTCACATTAAGCAACATAATTATAAGCACCCTTATATATCACGGGTCAATAGAAACTGGATTGAAGTACCTTAGCAGCTAGTTTTGAAGGACCAAAATGACCACTTACCTCCCGGTCATGGAAGTGGTGCAATATAGGTAGCATCTCCTCTTCTAGCACACATCGTCGCACAATATTGTATGCACAAACATTGAAAAAAAAATGTATCCTCCCATACATAATGTTTAACAACGGATAAAAAATATTCTCTTTTGATGAATGAAAGATCATAAGGTAGGATACTAGAGACACACTTTTGCTTTTTGCCACACTAATCCGCTGCCAAAACATGCCCTCATATTATTTCAAAAAGTCCATCAATACTCTCAAGCCATCAGGGTTAGCCTTGGTACAAATGACAATGTTGCCATCATAGGCTAAGTGTGACATAAGCAAACCACCACCATTACTAAATTATAATATGTAAACCCCGTAAAAGCATTTCTACCACCAGAATAAACAACGCCAGTGAGAGACGATCACCCTGCCTAAGGCCCTTGGTTGATTTAAAGAACCTAAGTATCTTTCCGTTAACAAGAATTGAAAACCAGTTATTCTCCACATAATTTTGCACAAGCTGGATCCATTGACTTGGGAATCCTATATTCTTGAATATCGAATATAGAAAATCCACTAAACTAGATCATAAGCCTTAGCTATATCCAGCTTAAGAATTAATTATCATCTTCACACTTATTATCCTGACAATATGTGAGCTCATGAGCTAATAGAATGTTATCATTTATCAATCGACCGCCACGAAGCCACTTTGAGAAGGATAAATAATTTTTGGCAAAAGATGGAAAAGCCTATTAGAAAGGAGCTCAGAAAAAAAATTATTAGTAACAGTACACAAATTGATTGGTCTAAAATCAGACCACTTATCTAGGCTCTTCACCTTCGGAATCTAAACATTGAAAGTTGCGTAAAATCTCAGAGAATAGGAACTCCCCTATAAAAATCCAAACATGCATCATAAAGTTCACCAAAATTAATTTTCCAACAATGTTGGAAGAAAATAGAAGAGAACCCATCAAGCCCAGCCACACAATCAGGGTTAATGTTGAAAACCACTTATTTTAATTCATCAAAAGTTGATAATAGTAATGTGCATAAGATGAGAGCATCCTAACTAGTAATAAGTGATTAAATACAAGAGAAATATTGGTCGCCAAAATCAGACTCTCCACCCATAAGAAACCCTTAGAAAAACATTTGCTACAAATTATCCCAACTCTTGTTGATTAAAAATACTGACATCATCTACTCCAACAAAGTATATATTCAACTTCAGCCTTTTATTCTTTACAATGGAGTGAAAATAAGAAGAATTTCTTTCACCCTCTTTTAACCACCTACAAGCAAATATTTGCTTCCAATAAGACACCTGAATGCCAGCCGCCCTAAAAAGAATGGCTTGGGACCATTTAAGAGCTATCAGATTTAACTCCAATGGATTATGTACAATTCTTGTTCCTTAGCACTTAGATCAAATTTGGCCTTCTTCATCTTGTGAAAAATATTACCAAAATTTTTCTTATTCCACCATATAACCTGCTCCTCAACTCTGAAACATTTTTGGTTGAAGGCCAACCATGCCCCCAATGGATATTGGGTAATTCTAAACTTCTCTAATTAGGTTAAGAAAACTATAATGCCAAACCGAAGCATTGAAAAATTTGCAAGATGATGGACCTCGGCTAGCCAAGCAATTCAACTCCATAAGAAGAGGACAATGATTCGAATAACGTCAATTAAGGTGTGTCACTCTTGTATAAGGAAAAACATCAACCTAATGTGGAGTAATCAAGGACCGATCAAGTCTTTGCCAAATATTAAATTTATTTGTCCATGTGAAAGGTGTTCCGTCATATCCTGCATCAACTAGAGAGCAATCTCAGATCATATTGCCAAAATCTTCCATGGACCGTAATTTAATAACCCCTCCACCCTTTCGTCACGGCCGTGAAGAATAATATTTAAGTCACCGGAGACCATCCAAGGCTCATTTCCATGGTTGAGTTGTCCCAAAGAATCCATAAATCCAACCATTTGGATCAAGTGCACTTGGTATAGACAATGGAACAAAAAAATGATCTAGGAAATAACGAAGAAGAAATGTTGACATCCAATAGCTGCTCATGATCACAATTCAATGACACGTTAATATCATTCTTCCTGAAAAACCAAATATGGCATGACCGATTTGCAATAACATTATGAAAGCCAAATTTCCTCAGCATACTCCTTGAATTCAATTGAATCTTGGGCTCCAAAATAGCAAGCATTAAAGGCTTATGTTTTTCACAAATTCTTTGCAGCACACACTGACCATTATCATTCCCAATTTTACAAATATTCTAATTGATGTACTTTACTGGGAGGCATTCTGTAAGGATAAATCCAAAGTAATCGTGTATACAATGAAGAATAGTTTGTTTTGCTCCAAATTTTTCTTTCCTAGTTACAGGTTGATTAGAACTCTCAACCCATTGTTTCCTCATCAGAATAGCTTCGGAGGTCAACAGCTTGTTCACGAAGATCAGCAGCCAAAGTCTCCGCCTCTTTATAAATTTCATCATGCTGGACCGATTCCACCCCATCCAAATTAAAATTAGCCTCCATATTAACATAACAAAAGATAGCTAAGTCCTTCTAAACACTAGTCGTGTTAGGGTTTTGAAATAAATATGAAGTATTAACCATACCCACTTCAGCATTAGTTGAGCTTATTTCCACAGCATTGATTGCAACAATATTTTCCCCAGCATTAGTTACAACCAAATCCAATGAATACCCGAGGCCCCAGATTAGGAGAAACCCTAACTTTAGATTCCAAATTAGGTCTCCCCGATTTACCCAAATTATTCAATTTCTTCTCATTGTCAATAACACGAGCATTTTTAATACATCATTAGAAGCATCTGATTTTTCAATAATTTCATCTACAATTGGATCAAGACCCTGAAATTTATTGTGGGTGGGGGCATGTTCCAAAATGTTTACCTAATTTGGAGCCTTACGACCTTGTTCACCACACTTCATGCCAAAAATTCCAACCTCGTTCAGGACACTAGTTTTTTTTCACCCATTTAACATTTTTTCAGAGGTATTGAAGTAAATATTAATTTCAGTACCCCTGTCCATTTTACAGTGTGTTGCATAGGTGGCCAATAATTTTCTCCACGACAATCAGTTTGTTTATGTCCAAATTGCCAGCACTTAATACAATAGTCAGGACATTTCTCGTACACCTCACGAGACTGAAGCAAATCAATCTCCACACAAATTCTAGCTACACTCGGCCTAGTACGATATGCAGTTGGTTTGTCAATCTTCAAAGGCTTCCCTAGCATCAATCCAATCCTATGTAGCCTTTTCTTGTGAAACAAATGCACCAGAAGTTTAGGAAATCCTAACCAAATGGGAACAACAGATGATTCAATGTGTGTGTCAAAATTAAGAGTCCACTCAAAAAGTCACATCTGGAACCTATAAAAATATAAAATTATCACATCCACAGCCTATGAAAATCATCTTCATTTGAGAGTTTTATCAAAATACGTTTAAAGTTAATAACGCCAACATGGAAAACCCCCGTAAGACCTATTGCAGCAAACTTCGCAAGAATAACTCGAATCGAAGGGCAACCATGCGAGAATTTCCTTACCTATGTGAATTTGAACATTGCAGCCATATCCTAAGCATGGTTGAATTGAATAATTTTTTTCCCTTGGTAAACAGAATATTGCCCGTAGAAGGAGTTTTCAACATCACTCAAAAATTTTCTTAGAAGTACGGGTGGATTGATTATTGGGATGTTCTGCCACAGTCAAAGGATATAGCATAGAAGTGAAGGAATGTTTGGCCGGCAATTCTGGCTGTGGGTTATGTGGGTACAGTGGCTCAGGGAATGAAGTTCGGGGGTTATGGTTAGGGAGAGGAGGAAAAGCCATTTTAGAGAGATTTTTTCATTCAGTGAAGATTTGTCATAGGTGCTAGGTATAGTTTTAAAGAATTAAGCTATTAAGTTTACGATTAATAATCCACATCCTAGTTGAGATTATTTGACAAAGAGATCGAGTTGCATGGTATTTATAATTGAAAAATATTTTTCTTTTTACCTATCTCTTAATTTTCATGGCGGTTGCTAGAAGCAACCATGATTAGTGAAGTTCTTGAAATTATTGATTTAATTTTAAAAGAATTAATTAATTGAATTAGTTAATCAGAATAATTATTATTCTAATTGTTCAATGAAGTTATAAAAGTTGTGAACCTAGTATAGTATATATGTGAACCTAAAGGTTCATAGACAAAACTTGGATAAATGAATTTCTTGTCTAAGAAACAATATAAGAGTTGGTATAATTTAATAAATGTGATTAATTGAATGAGTCTAAATTAATTCAAGTGTTAAATTAATTCAATTAATTAGTTAGATTTATTAATCGATCTAATGGAATTAAGTAGCTTAAGTTGAAACAAATAACTAAATGATTGGATCAAACAGTGGGCCTATTTAATTCATATGATGAATTAATTTGATTGATCGGATCACTTAAATTGAAACCTAAGTAATTAATTGGGTCTTGGTCTATTAGGTGTATGCTTGTAGTATGCTATTAGGAATCAAATGAAAACTTAATTCCTAATTGAATTAAGGTTGAATTCTTTTACTTACTTTGAAAGACTTACCTTGTAGGGATGAAGTAACCTTGCACGACAAGAAGACTTACCTTGTGTGAACAATGGGTGTGAACAAAAGGTAAGTTGGATAACAAAGAGTGCCATATAAATAGAACTTGGGGAGATATTTATACCCCTCTTGGCCGAAAATTAGGAGAATGATTCATCTTATTGAATGTATTTTTTGGGAGTAGTTTTCTGCCAAGGAAAGATATCCAACACCAACCTTCTTCTTTATGGAGAAAAATGTGCTCTCCGTGCAAGAACTGTTGGTCGTTTCCTTCTTCACCAAAACCAACCCTTCTTCCCTTCTTGTATATTGTTTTGATTCTTATTTTCTTATGTTAGATATAGAATCAAAACAAACACCTAAAACAATTGTAGTTCTTGTTCCAAACCATCAAACCAATTCTTAGGATATAATTATCAAGTCGAGATCTTACTACCACAGGAATGATTACGAGTGGGAACATGTGGATACTCTTAAAGGGATAATGCTGGACTGTAAGCGAATCTGGTAACCCCAAATAAGTGGAACAAACCGCAAGTGTACAATGTCAAAAAGTAATAAAAAGTAAGTAGAGTATCGTATCCCTAGAGAGTGCGTGTGTGAGTACCAAATATAGATTACCTATGGTATATTTGACCTAATGATTTTTGTGGTGTTTGAATTAAAATGCAACAACTACTAAATTTAAGAAAAACAGTTAAAACCCAAGGAGATTAAGGGATTGAATTCAATACTAAAAAAAGTGAAGGCATTGGTTAGTCATCTTATGTTGTTATGAACCTAACTTAATTATGATTAGGAATGATGTGGTTGTGTGGCGGGGTCTTCCTAATGTAATTGGTGCTCTCTCTCTCTCTCGAGACAGACCAAATCTACCTCTAGTAAGCTACCGTCGCTGATAAGTTGGGATTAACAATTAGTTTGTTTTTAAGTATTTTTATTACTTTTTATGCATTTAGTTTGAAATCTTGTAGGCAATAACAATAAGAGAAGAAAATAGAAACAAATCAAAAACTTGGTTGAAATATTGAATAATTTGAGTTGTGGTTCTACTGATAGCAGTTTTGGTATTTCAATCATAACTCTTGACCCCAATTTGATATCAACTTGATTCATGATTCATTAAAAATAAAAAAGATAGATATACAACTTCTATGTTTAGTACAAAATCCAATTCGATCAATCTAATGAGAAACATCGAGTTCAAGAATCCACACTAGGCTGAAATTATCTATATTTAAGGTATGATATATCTTGGTATTTAAGGCATAACTCTTCCCACAAATATTATATTTAGTGGATTCTAGATTCTATGAAACTCCAAGACACAGGACTACAATTCATTACAAGATATCAAAATCCAATTCAACCTAGAAAGACGTCAAAATGTAGTTTCAATAGGCTAAATAGTGTCAAAGTTCTAAAATGGAGGCTGCTAGGACAGAATGCCTGGCACCTAGGTGCCAAAACAAAGTACCTAGGCACCGTACGAGGCTTCCAAGACAGAATACACAATGCCTAGGGGCTATTATTCCATGCCTAGGTGCTTCCCTTCCAACAAAAAAGATGTTGATGCATTTTTTTGGCGGCAAATGTCAATGGATCACGAATTTTAATATTTTTATGAGATATACACATTAGATACACCTATTCATCATTACCCATGTGATGCTCTAGTTGATACACTAAATTGGTGGTGAGAAAAAGGAGAAAAAGCCAAGAAAAGGAGAAGGATTTCAGGTTTCTTTGGAAAAGCTAAGAAAAGTGGAAGGATTTTTAGGTTTCTTTTGAAGAAAAACCAAGAAAAGTGGAATGATTTCAGGGTTTCTTTCCAAGTGAAATTGAAATCAATCCAAGGGAGCATTGCAAAGCCATCCAACAACAAAAAATCAGGAGTGCGAAACTATTGAAAAGTGCAATGCCATCTTGCGAGAGAAGCCACCTCAAGTGCTAACCAATTTAGGGAGTTTCATTATCCTTATTCAATTGAAAACTCTATTTGTGAAGTAGCATTATGTGATCTAGATGTAAGCACTAATCCAATTTTATTGTTTAATTTCAGAAAGCATGCACTAGATCAAGTAATGCCTACTAGGGTGACTCAAGATATGCTTGGCAATGGTGACCAATTCTTGTGCTCTACAGATTTTTTTATTTTTAATATGGAAAAAGATAGGTACATCTTTACCATGTTTGGAAGACCATTCACAGTAATAGGGGATATACTTGTTGATGTCCAAAAGGCCCTTGATGCTACTCCGGATCATCCTCGCCTTGCCTATCCGGAAGATTCACCTACACTCTTCGAGCACACAAAGATATGGCATGATAAATACTTATTTTTAGATCCTAGATGAGTAAAGAAGATAGTCAGGCCAATGAGTTTAAACCAAGTGCTTCTTGGGAGGCAACCCAAGCCCTTTTTCTTTTACTTTTGAATAATTTCTTAGTTAGTTTTTGAAGCATGTTCTATTTCGAGAATTAGGCATGATGAGATTTCCTTTGTTTAGCTATTGCATTACTTTAACTGCATTTTCACTTTTATGAATAATCCATATGTGTTCATGATTTCTTTTTTTATGTAGATGAATGTCTCCTTGGTGATATGTGTGGATCTCCCATAAATTCTGAATGTCATTTATTGGAAATGGGAGTTTCTTATTTTCACCTCTTATATGCTTTAATTCTTTAAACATTGAGGACAATATTAATTTTAAAGTTGGGGGTGAGATTTGTATTTTGTGTGTTTGAGTTTTATAGCTTTATATGAAAAACTGAGCTAAATTTTTCAATTTGAATAACCCATATTGAGTGATGAGAGTCCAAAGAGCAATCATGCTTTGTTGACAAACTAAGTTGAGTTCATATTTTGTGATTGAATGAATAAATTAATTATTGATTGCCTATGATGATACTAATTGATATTGTACAGAGTCTAGAGGGAAGAAAGATTGCAAGTCTTATGATATGTCGATTCTTATGTGCATTTGATCCTTGTTATGAATGATGAATTTTCATTGAGCACATCGTGTCGAAATCTTGTGAATTACATGCTACTTGGTGTTAGATTTTACTTCCAATGAGTTGTATTGGTCATTTTGTGATGTTCTAGAACTTGCTTGATTACTCTTTGAGGTGAAATTCTAGATAACTACAAACTTGGAAACGATCTAGGCCATCTTTGACTCGTTTATGCCATTCAAGCCTACCCTGATGACACTTTTATTTACTAGTTACCCCTTTGAGCTGCTTTTCAAAGAATGGTATGTGCAAGGCATAAGAATGACCACCATTTGACTTCATATCTTGAAGCTCACTATACCGACCCTTTATAGCCTGAAAAACCAATGATTGTTCCTAAGAGAGCTTAAAGTATGATATTTTGTGCACAATTTTATCAAGGGATCATATGAAGACATGTTGAGGGCGTGGGTGAATGTATTCCGGAGTATGAGCAAGGAAAATATGCAAAGAAAAAAACAACAATTTTTGTTGATGAAAAGAAACAAGTTTGGGGGTTTTAAAAGCAAAAGAACAAGAAATGAAGCCTTGGGATTCATGAAAAAAAAGAATAAAAAAAAGTAGAAAAAAAATAATAAAAGAAAAGCATGAATCCTAAAGAAAAAAAATGAAAATAGAAAAGAAATGAGGAGAGTGAGATTTTATGTGCAATATTTTATGCTCTCTTACGTCATTTATCCCTATCTTTCTTTGCCAATACTTAGGCCTTACGTTACAAGCTTATTGAAGTCCTTTTAATCAAAGTTTGTAAGTGTCTATATTAGTGGAGAATTTGTATGAAAAACAAGCCTATGGAACACCTAGAACTCCTTTGCTTAGATCATGAGAATCATTGATTGTAAAATTCATACCTAAAATTCATACACAAAACTTGAGCTTGACACTTTACACACACACATTTTGAATTCATGACTAGATTAGTGAAGCACAAGTTTTGTTTTGTCATTTGACTAGCTTTGTGACTAAACTTTTGAATTCATGTGCAATAAAAATTGATAAGACATGTGAATTGGTTGATCAAGTTTAGTAATTCAGGAATAAAGTATGAGCCTATGATTGTTTGATTTTGAGTTTTCCTTGAGGACAAGTAAAAGGTAAAGTTTGGGGGTATTTGGTAAGTTAGATTTATACTAATAATTCATATATCTTTTCATTAACAATTAGTTTGTTTTCAAGTGTTTTTGTTATATTTATGCATTTAGTTCGAAATCTTGTAGGCAATGACAATAAGAGAAGAAAATGGAAAGAAATCAAAAACTTGGTTGAAATGTTGAAGAATTCGAGTTGTAGTGCTACTGATGGCAGTTTTGATATTTAAATCATAACTCTCGGCCCTAATTTGATATCAACTTGATTCTTGATTCATTGGAAAGAAACATAATAGATCTACAAGTTCTATGTTTACCACAAAATTCAATTCGATCGATCTCAATAAGAAACACCAAGTTTAAAAATCAACACTGGGCTGAAATTATCTGGTATGATACATCTTTGTATTTAAGGTATAACTCTCTCCACAGATGTCATATTTAATTGATTTTAGCTTCTCCAGAACTCTAAGACACAGGGATACAATTAATTAGAAGACATAAAAATCCAATTCAGCCTAGAAGGATGTCAAAATGCAGTTTCAATAGGCTAAACGGTGTTAAAGTGCTGAAATGGAGGCCGCCAGGACAGAATGCCCGGTGCCTAGGCACCATCTAAGGCTTCCAAGACAGAATACACAGCGCCTAGGCACCGTTATTCCACACCTAGGCACTTCCTTTCCAACAAAAAAGACACTAATGTATTTTTTGGCGACAAGTGGCAATGGATCACAAATTTTAGCATTTTTATGAGATATACACATTAGATATGCTACAACTTTAAGGTTACAAACCCAAGTGCAGGTTGTAGTAAGTAATAAATTTCTTGTGAGTCCGAGGTCGATCCACAGGGATGTTGTTTGAAGAATTCAAGTTTATATTTCTAAAAAGATGGAGTTTATGTGAATCAAAATATATGAACAATTAATGTATGATGTAACTAAAGAAAAATCGAAGTAATAAAAGTACTAAGGATTAGGGATCCACTCTTGAGTTTTGGATAAAGAAATGATTATTTATTCTTTTTACCTCTATTAATTGCCACAATTGGAATCCATACATAATGAAGGTTCCAATGGGAAGATATTATCAAGTAACTCATGCAATAAGGTAATCATGATATTGTCTTACTATTGCAAATTATCTCTTAACGCCAACACTTATTTATGGGATCAAGCATTTATATACTCCTTCGTCAACAACAAATCAAGATTTCACATTAGCAGTCGGTGGGGTAAAACCGTACAATAAGCTAAATGAACCCAAGTATTTGTTGTGCCATTGGAGATACATAAATCAAGAATCACGACAAAAATAAGTAGGGTTTAGATAAAAAATAATAATAATAATACAACATACTTAAACAATTTCTACCCTTATAACCATTTTTCTTCCTCCATCAAGAGATTCACCCTTTTTCCTCAGCAAAATGAAATGAAAACATAATAAAAGTAACAAAGACTAAAAATATAAGAGAAACTAGAGAATGCATTTCTATTACTATTAGAAAACTTACAATACAAACTAGATAACTTAGCCTAAAGAAATCCTCTACCCCCTCCTCTTACAAGCTGAATACATGGCCTATTTATAGTACTTGGAGTAAGCTAGAGGCCAAACAAATAATGGAGGGGTTAATCAAGTGGTATGCTAGTTGCCAAGAGTTGGTAAGTTGTTACACAAATTTCTCAACCACTGAATTGAATTATATTTTTCGGTCAGATACAGCCAGAGTTTGAAGATACGTAAAGAATCAAAATTGTAGATCTTTCAACGCTGATATATTTTCATATATCTTTTGTCAAATTTGGTGATCGGATGAAGGAGATATGGTCAAATTACCGAGTCATGTCCAAGAGCCGCCCTGTAACATCAGCAGCAAATTGCAGCCTATGGTTTTACCATTTCAACATATTTTCACACCATCTTGTCTTCACCAAACTTGTTTATTTACCTCTTAGGTATAACATATCCGAATTTCAGACGAAAATAAATTTGGGCTCAAGATATATAACCGAATTGGAAAATAAGTCAATACTGGGCCGAACACTGATCTGAATTTTTGGTGATCCATTTTGTGTAATTACTTGGACGAATTTTCTGCTATCATCAAAACTGAATTGGGCTGAGCCTCCAACATAAAAGTTGTACCTCTATCTCTTGTCTTTCAAATGAAATAAGCTTCAGGTCCATAGAGCTTTTGATCATGAAGTTATGCTCAAATTACAAAAACTGTACAAGTCTGAAAATATGCTTCCATTTATTCCCTAACACAAAACATTAATAAAAGAATATTAACAAGAATAAAACAAGAAAAGTATAAAGGATTTGATATAAAAATATGTCAAAATATGCACTTATCAAATTCCCCACACTTAACCCTTGCTTGTCCTCAGCAAGCTTTAAAACAAACATTAACTAATCCACTTTCGTAGGAAAACACGATTGCATTTAGCGTATGCAACAAGCTTTTAAACCCCTAGGTGGCCCATAGAGGACGAGTTATAGTCTCGTGAAGGTTTCCAGCAGTGATACCTACAAACACCTATAATAACTATCTTCCAACTTTTATTCTCATGAAGCAACAAAGTAATATGGAAATAAAATCAAACAAGTGTTGAGTTTAACTCTTAGTCATTCAAAAATCAATACATTTCCACAATAATCATACTCAAGTGTGTGTGTGGACAGTTAATGTCAATAGTGATGAAACTATGCATGTTTCAAATAAGTGAATTCTCATAAAACCTTACAAAACCATCACCCAATCTCTAACAGAAAAGTTAAACATCATAGGCTCTTCCTTTGGTGCAAATCTCCACTACACTGAAGGCACCACACGAAATCAAAAGGTCTTTAACAAAGGTTGTAATGGGGCCAAAGGGTGGTGATGTAGCTAAGAAATAAAAGGATAGGATGCAACAAAGGTTCAAAAACTTCATGGAATCAGAGACATAAAATTTATCGATGAAGAATTCTCCAACTCCACAAATTTCACACTGGAGTCTATTGTTATTGAATTGGACCCCTCTTATTCATCTTGCAACATCTCATTTTTAGTTGTAACTTGTAGCACTTTGCAATTTTTTTTTTATATTGTTTTTCTTTTTTTCTTTTTTTCTTTTTTCTTTTTTCTTTTTTTTAGAGAAACTCCCCCACACTTATCTTCTATCCCAACCTAAATTTCTTTTGTAAGTCCAAGCTTTCAATTGAATGTCTCTTAAACTCCAATCATTTTTAGAACAAGGGTTGGATAATAGTGTATTTAGGCTAGGTAAAAAGATATGGTTACAAAAAAATATATATATTTATTTATTGTAAGGCTCAAAGTGGTTTACTAGGGGGATGTTTTCTTTAAATATCATATAGGGAACAAGCTGATTTGGCAATGGTGCTAGAAAGCCTAATGTCTTAATCATTTTTCTAGTGGTGCACTATCAGTCGTTCGCCTCGACAGACCAAAAGTAAAAGTTCTAATACTCAACCCCTATATGTTGAAGATTCAAGTGATGATTAGAGTAAGGGCATAAGAACAATATATTTTGACATGATTGTCTTCACACTAAATAACATAACTATTTGTGCAAAATAAAATTTGAGTATAATTATCGCAAAAATATATTAACCAAATAACAACATCAAAGTCCAAAACAACACCCATCATCAATTAAACCGTATTATTCATGCTTAATTTTAATCATTGAAGTTGGAAGAACCTATACGACTCAAAAAAAATATTGGTAATTCACAAACACTTGTTAAAAACTTTACAAACCTGCCATATTATGCAAAAAATAGGGATGCGTCTCAAGAGTGTTACAATTACCCTTTACTCAGCCACCTTTTTTTTCATGCTTTCAACGGACCCAGCAAAAAAAATACGCTTGATTTATATTTATTTATTTATTTATTTTTATTTATTATTTTTTTTTTATATACTAAAAAAAAAAACACACATTGAATATACAAGTCATGATATCAATTATCCCTCCCCCCAACCTAATCGAGACATTGTCCCCAATGTCAAAAATAGATATGAAAGTAAAGTTTGAAAGATATCACCTGAAATGCGGCTAAAAAAGCTGAAACAACAAAAAAAACACACATACTATTAGATAAAATCATTAACAATAAATATCACAGACTGAGAGTCAAATTCAATTTGCGTTTTCGACCATTGTTCCTATTGGACCAATCCACATTGGCCAAGACTGGATCAGGTTTTGGCACATATGCTAGAAGTTGATCAATCAGCTGGTTAGGTGTTGGAGCAGAAATGATGATTCTTCTCGCAGAAGTTGAAATAAACCCTTTTTTCGCAGCATGATCTACAAAAGATAGCAAACCATCATAAAACCATTAACATTAAGAATACCTATAGGTTTTTGGTGAATGTTGAGTTGTGCCCAAGAGATAATTTGGAATAATTCTTCCAGTGTACCAAAATCGCCATGTAGAATGATGAATGCATCCACATTGTTTAACATATTAAGCATTCTGTCCTGAATGTGTGACACTTTCAGCTCATCTCCAATGGTCATACCTGTGATATTCTGTACTGTTAAACATTTTGGGATAACTCCCAGAACTTTGACACCTCCTACATAAGCAGAAATGGCAACACTCCCCATTAACCCCAAACTGCCTCCCCCATACACTAAATGAATTTTTCTTTCTGCTAAAGTTCTACCAAGATTATTGGCTGCCCCTATAAACTCACCATTTTTTCTTAGATTGGATCCACAAAAAACACAAATGGAATTAAATTTGCGAGTTGAAGAAACTTCCATTTTTTTTCTTTTTCTTTTTTTTTTTTTTAAATAAGTTGTGCAAAAATAGAGTGAGTACGGTGATATTTATTGAGGTGTGAACAGGGAATACATTTATTGCATGTCTTTTTCTTTTGTCAAAAAGGTTGAAAATAAGGACACATACGAAATTTAAAAATTACCTACTACCACGTGTATGTACATGTAGTTGTGATTGTGGCTCACATCTTCCTCTGGTTTTAAATCCAGTAACGGCTTAAACGCCCTCTATGGGTCGAGGATATGCTTCCCATCCAGTTTTCTTATAAACTGGCAAACAGGGTCTTTTAATGTCAGATTCCAAGACTATAAAGCTCATATTCATTTCGAAAACGATCCCATAAATCAAGAATTGCACGTTGTACCAATCCACATGAATGCGTCTCAAGAGTCAATATAATGTGATCTAAAGACTCCTTACTCAGTCCATCCATAATGAATTTAAGTTTATCTTCTCGATTTTTAGAGACCATTCCTAAAGAACGACACTTTGTGTTGCAAGTCCATCTAGCACAAATATGACAAACTTTCATTTTTTTCGCCCTTCGTTTTTTGAATATGTGCTTTTACCAAAACCAGACATGTATCTAGTAAGCAAATCTGAAAACTCATGTGAAAACTCACTTGCCCTTACCTTTGCTTCAATTAACCATCATATGTCCTCCGGAATGCCCTTGTGCATAAGCATCCTCAATCTTTCAATCCTGATTTTATAAATTTTCAAAATTGCATTTTTAGGAAGAAAAGAAATCGCTTCTTGAGAGTTTAAATATGTCACCCATTTTGAAAATAACAAGAAAAGAGAATGAGAAAAAACAAGAAAATTTGTACAAGATTTCAGTTGTTTGGGAAACTGACAAGTCCGACTTTTATAGTCACGGAGTACCGTTATCCACCCCATTTAACGAGAAAAGAAAAAAAAAAAATAAAAGAAGAAGAAGAGAGAAAAAAATAATGTCAGATAAAGAAAAATATATATACAACACTAATCATAACAAGGGTTAGAAAGAAAAAGAATTTCCTCTTGTGAAAATTGATTTTCTAGAAATGGTTTAACTCTTTGTCCATTTACTTTGAATATGTTACCATTTCTAGGATTCTCAATGTCAATCGCCCCATAAGGATATACTTTTTTTACAACAAAAGGACCACTCTACCTTGATCTCAATTTTCCAGGAAACAAATGCAATCGAGAATTATAAAGCAAAACCTTTTGACCAACCTCAAATATTTTTTCTTGAAATTTTATTATCATGAAAATCTTTGATTCTTGCTTTATAAATTTTAGAATTCTCATATGCATCATTTCTCAGTTCTTCAAGTTCATTGATTTGCAATTTGCGCAATTTTGAAGCTTCATCAAGGTTGAAGTTAAACATTTTGATTGCCCAATAAGCTTTATGTTCAAGTTCAACAGGTAAATGACAAGGTTTTCCATAAACTATCCTATAAGGAGACATGCCTAATGATGTTTTGAAAGCAGTTCTATATGCCCAAAGTGTATCGGTAAGTCTAAGAGACCAATTTTTATGGTTTGGGTTAACTGTTTTTCTCCAAAATTTGTTTTATCTCCCTATTTGCAAGTTCAACTTGTCCATTTGTCTGAGGATGATAAGGGGTTGCAACTTTATGTATGATTCCATATTTCTTCATTAAAGTTCCAAAAACTTTGTTACAAAAATGTTTTCCCCATCACTAATAATAGATCTAGGAATTCCAAATCGACTTAAAATATTTTCTTTCAAAAATTTTATCACTATTTTGTGATCATTGTTTCGACAAGGAATTGCCTCGATCTATTTTGAAACATAATCTATGACAACCAATGTAAAAAAACCAAATGATAATGGAAATGGCCCCATAAAATCAATACCCCAACAGTCAAAGATTTCAATCACTAGGATAGGGTGTAGGGGCATCATATTTCTCTTTGAAAGGGACCCTAACTTTTGACAATTTTCACAACTTTTGCAGAAAGTGTAAGTATCTTTGAAAAGAGTTGGCCAATAAAATCCACATTGCAAGATTTTGCAATAGTTTTCTTTACAGAAAAATGACCACCACATGCTTCTGAATGACAAAATTTGACAATATTACCTATCTCATTGTCAGGCACACATCTTCGAAAGATTTGATCCAGACAATATTTGAATAGGTATGGATCATCCCAATAAAAATTTTTAACCTCAGTCAAAAACTTCTTTTTATCTTGAGAGTTCCAATGTGATGGCATCTTTCCTGTTACAAGAAAATTAACAATGTCAGCAAACCAAGGTAAAATAGAAACGTTAAATAATTGTTCATCAGGAAAAGTGTCATTAATAGGTGTGGTTTGAAATGAGTCATCACAAACAAGTCTCGACAAATGATCAGCCACTACATTCTCTACTCCCTTTTTATCTCGAATAGTAACATCAAATTCCTGGAATAAGAGAATCCACCTAATCAGTCTTGGTTTAGCATCTTTTTTTGACAAAAGATATTTCAAAGCTGCATGATCACTGAAAACAACAATTGGTGAGCCAACAAGATAAGATCGAAATTTATCCAATGCAAAAACTACAGCAAGTAATTCTTTTTCAGTTGTTGTATAATTCAATTGAGCACCATTTAAAGTTTTACTTGCATAGTAAATAACATATGGTTTTTTATCTTTTCTTTGTCCCAAGACAGCTCCAACAGCATAATCACTAGCAGCACACATTATTTCAAAAGGTAAAGTCCAATCTGGAGGCTGCATGATTGGAGCAGACGTAAGCATGCTTTTAAGCTTAACAAAAGCATTTTCACAGTTTTCAGTCCATTCAAAAATAGTGTCTTTTGTTAGAAGATTACACAAAGGTTTAGATATTATACTAAAATCTTTGATAAATCTTCTATAAAAACCAGCATGTCCTAAAAATGATCTAATCTCCTTCACAGTCTTTGGTGTTGGCAAATTGGCAATTAACTCGATTTTAGATTTATCAACCTCAATACCTTCTGATGATATAATGTGTCCAAGAACAATACCAGTTGTTACCATGAAGTGACATTTCTCCCAATTGAGCACAAGATTCTTTTCTTCACACCTGATCAAAACCTTTTCTAAATTAGATAAGCAATCGTCAAATGAATTACCAAAAACAGAAAAATCATCCATGAAGACTTCAAGAAAACATTCAACCATGTCACTAAAAATACTAAGAATGCATCATTGGAATGTAGCTGGTGCATTACATAATCCAAAATGCATCCTTCGATATGCAAAAGTACCAAAAGGACATGTAAAAGTTGTTTTCTCTTGATCTTCAAGTGCAATTGCAATTTGGTTATATCCAGAATATCCATCTAAAAAGCAATAAAATTCGTGTCCTGCAACTCTTCTAAAATTTGATCCATGAAAGGTAATGGAAAATGATTTTTTCTAGTGACTGAGTTGAGTTTTCTATAGTCAATGCACATTCGCCAACCAGTAACAGTCCTAGTTGGAATTAATTCATCATTCTCATTCTTGACTACAGTAACTCCAGATTTCTTAGGTACAACTTGAGTCGGACTTACCCATTTGCTATCAGAAATAGAATAAATGATTCCATTATCTAAGAGTTTAATGACTTCATTTCTTACTACTTCTTTCATATTAGGATTTAGCCTTCGTTGCATTTCTCTAGATGGTTTAGCATTTTCCTCTAGATAGATGTTATGTGTGCAAATGAAAGGATTAATACCTTTAATATCAGCAATGGTCCATCCTAAAGCATTCTTATGCATTTTCAGAGTTTCGATCAACTTACCTTCTTGATATGCATCGAGTTTGGAAGAAATTATTACTGGAAAAGTTTCATTCTCACCCAAGAAAGAGTATTTCAAATTAACTGGCAAAGATTTCAATTCAACCACGGGAGCTTTAATACTTGATGGAATAGATTTTACTGTTGATGATGAAAGTTTTTCGAACCTTGGCTTCCAAAAATATTTTTCTTGTACCTGCAAAAATTCAGAGATAGTATTAGTGTGTTCCTTTTTATAAATACTTTCACTTTCAAAACAAGTCTCCAAAGAATCTGAAGAGTTAGTAGTAGTAAAGTATTCATGAACAAGTTCCTCAATTGAATCCACTTCATGTACTTCGACATCTTCTGCAGGTTGCATACAAACATTAAACACATTTAGTTCCAAAGTCATATTTCCAAATGATAACTTCAAAATACCATTTCTACAATTGATCAAAGCATTTGAAGTTGCAAGAAAAGGAGGACCCAAAATGATAGGAATTTGTGTATGTGTTTGTGCAACAGGCTCTGTGTCCAAAACAATGAAATTAACTGGAAAGTAAAACTTATCAATTTGTACCAACACATCTTCTACTATTCCCTTTGGAACTTTAATCGAACGGTTAGCTAATTGGAGTACAACAGAAGTTGTTTTAAGTTCTCCCAAACCTAACTGTTCATAAACTGAGAAAGGTAGAAGATTTACACTAGCACCAAGATCAAGCAAAGCACGCTCTATTCTAGTGTTTCCTATGATACATGAAATGGTTGGACAACCTGGATCTTTGTACTTGGGTGGAGTGAATTGTTGAATGATTGAACTAACACTTTCAGTTAAAAATGCCTTCTTTTGTACATGATGTTTTCTTTTGATTGTACACAAATCTTTCAAAAATTTGGCATAAGGTGGAACTTGCTTGATTGCATCCAATAATAGAATATTAATCTTGACTTGTTTAAAAATTTCAAAAATTTCAGCATTTGAGTTCAATTTCTGAGTTGCTTGCAATCTTTGAGGAAAGGGTGCTGGAGATAAATATTTTTCTTTTTCTTCATTTTCACGCTTACCTTCTTCAAACTTACCTTTATCGTCAAGACTATTTCCATTTTTCATTTCTGGAGGTGGATTAGAAACTTTCTCCTTGGGATGAATAGTCTTGTCAACAACTTTTCCATTCCAAAGAGTTGTAACTGAATTAGCCTCCTTGACTGCATTTTCACCTGAAGAAGAAACATGACACTGAGTAGAAGGATTAGGTTGAGGTTGAGCAGGAAATTTACCTTTTTCATGAGTACGCAAAGAAGTTGTCAGTGTTGAAAGTGTGCTTCTGATCTCATTGATAGCTTGTGAAGTCTGATTATTGATGTTTGTTTGTTCATGCATAAATGCTTGCAAAGTCTCCTCAATGGAAACTAGAGAATGCATTTCTATTACTACTAGAAAACTTACAATACAAACTAGATAACTTAGCCTAAAGAAACCCTCTACCCCCTCCTCTTACAAGCTGAATACATGGCCTATTTATAGTACTTGGAGTAAACTAGAGGCCAAACAAATAATGGAGGGGTTAATCAAGTGGTATGCTAGTTGCCAAGAGTTGGTAAGTTGTTACACAAAATTCTCAACCACTGAATTGAATTATATTTTTCGGTCAGATACAGCCAGAGTTTGAAGATACGTAAAGAATAAAAATTTTGAATTCCAAAAAATATTAGTTCAAGTTATTCATCTTGTTTGTATTATCTTGTTTAGTATTTCATATTGATTAATTGATCACTAATTGAGATTGTTTCACGTATGAGATTCGGCACTCAAGAGAGGGAAGATTATACATAATCATAGGGATAACACAACCTAAAAATTATACAGTTGAGAAGATTATGAAACCTTTGAAGTTTTGAAGAAGAATTCATTGAACTTTTGTAGTGTTTTATTCTTGAATTGTTATAAAGATATTGAAATTCATATTAGAACTCATAATTAATTCGACACTGGAGAGAGGGAATTGATGAGCTTAGGAATTCTTCACTTATATGTATTGTTGACTTGAATTAGTATGTTTTGAAAAGAAGAACATAGGTGATAATTAGATCAATCATTCCTCTAGAATTTTTTATTCATAAAGTGTTTATTGTATTACTTTTAAGAATTCTAGTTTTATCATTGTAATTTTTATCTTATTCTACTTTGTTTACCAATCATTATTTAATTTTCTAGATAAAATTATGACTATTTGAACTATAATACTTGCTGTAAATTTTGGTTACAATCCTTGTGGATACTCAACTCAACTCACCGTTGTATTAAAACTTAACATGGTGCACTTACGATTTGCAAAATATATCACGATCCTTTTTCACAAAGATTTCAAAAGAAGAAGATTGATTCACAATTTGCAAATTTTTTTGGAAATCTTCAAGAAAATTCATATTAATATTCCTTTTGCAAATGCTCTTGAGCAAATGCCCAACTACGCTAAATTCATGAAAGATGTAATGTTAAGAAAAAGGAGATTGGTTGAGTTTGAAACTGTGAATCTCACATAAGAATGTAGTGCCATTTTACAGAAAAAACTTCCTCAAAAATTGAAAGATCCAAGGAGTTTTACTATTCCTTGTACCATAAGAGGATCTTTCTTTGATTAAGCATTATGTGATCTTGGAACACGTATTAATTTGATGCCACTTTCTATTTTTAGGAAACTAGGAATTAGAGAAGTCAAGCCATCCACTATCACCTTATAATTGGTGAATAGGTCTCTCACCTGTCCAAGAGGAGTTGTAGAAGATGTATTAGTAAAAGTGGGTAAATTCATATTTTGTGGTGTTAGATATGGAGGAAGACCAAGAAATTTCTTTAATTCTTGGTCGACCATTCCTTACTATTGGGCATGCTTTGATTGATGTATAACGAGGTAAATTAACTCTAAGAATTAATGAGGATGAAGTGATGTTTAATATTTATCGTGTATTGAAGTTTTAAAATGAACCACATACTTGTAATAGGATTGAAATATTAGAAACTTGCTTGCATGATCATTTTCTCAAATAAATTCCTACCGAACGTTTAGAGCAATGCATTGTTCATTCCTTAATATAAGGTAATCACCATGATATTGATAATGATGATTTAATACATTACTTGTTCTTTCTTGAATCAGGAGAGGTGGAGTTGAAGAAGGATTCTAGGTGCTAACAACACTTATCCGATAATTGTTTCAGCATCATTATCTCCTTTAGAGGTTGAAAAGTTGTTTCGTATTTTAAGAGAGCATAAATCTGCTATTGGTTGATCAATTTCTGATTTAAAAGCTATTAGTCCTTCAATTGTCATGCATAAAATCTTAATGGAAGAATCTTACAAACCATCTATTGAACATCAACGTATACTAAATCCTACAATGAAAAAGGTTGTAAGAAATGAAGTTTTGAAATGGTTGAATGCTGGAATTATTTATGTAATTTCTAATAGTTCTTAGGTGAGTCTGGTTCAAGTAGTTCCAAAAAAAAGTAGCATGACTATAATTCAAAATGATAATAATGAACTAATACCAACAAGAACAGTCACAGGTTCACGAGTATGTATTGATTATAGAAAGCTAAACAAAGCTACTCATAAGGACCATTTCCCCCTCCCATTTATTGATCAAATGTTAGACTGACTTATAGGGTATTAATACTATTATTTTCTTAATGGTTATTTGGGGTACAATTAAATTGTCATAGAAGAGAAAATAACATTCACATGCCCTTATAGTTTTCTTTTCGAAGAATGCCATTTGGATTATGTAATGCTCATGCCACATTTCAAAGATGGATGATGGCAATTTTTCATGATGTGGTGGAAAACATAATAGAAATTTTTATGGATGATTTTTCAGTATTTGGCTCCTCATTTGATATATGTCTACATAATCTTTCTCTTATTTTGCAGAGATATGAGGAGACTAATATTATTTTAAATTGGGAAAAATGAAATTTTATGGTAAAAAAAGGTATTGTTTTAGGTCACCGAGTGTCCTGCGAAGGACTTGAGATAGACCGAGTAAAAATTGTTGATAGTGAAAACTTCCACCACCAAGAAATGTGAAAGCTATTTGTAGGTTTTTGGGACATGCCGAGTTTTATAGAAGATTCATTAAAGATTTTTCAAAAATTGTAAAACCTTTGTGCAATCTTTTGAAAAAAGATAAGCCATTTGACTTTAATGTTGATTGCTTACAGGCCTTTGATCACATCAAGAAGGCTCTCATTTTAGCTCCTATTATGGTGGTACCGGATTGGACCCAACCATTTGAATTTATGTGTAATGGTAGTGATTATGCGGTTGGAGCAGTGTTAGGACAAAAAAAAGATAAAATTTTCAGGCCCATTTACTATACAAGCCGAACACTTAATGATTCTCAACAAAATTACACCACTACTAAAAAAGAATTGTTAGCTGTTGTTTTTGCATTTGATAAATTTTGTGCTTATCTTGTAGGTACCAAAGTGGTAGTGTATACCGATCATGCTACTATTAGGTACCTATTTGCCAAGAAGGTTGCAAAACTAAGGTTAATCTAGTGGATACTCATTCTTCAAGAAATTGATCTTGAAATCAAAGATAAGAAGGGAAGTGAAAATGTGGTGGCGGATCACTTATCAAGGTTGGAGCAGAAAAATGAGAACTTTGAAGGGCCAATTAAAGAATTTTTCCCTGATGAGTTTATTTTGGTAATCAAAGATAATTTACCTTGGTATGCAGATTTTGTGAATTATCTTGCAGGTGGATTATTGCCCCCGGACCTCACATATCATCAAAAGAAAAAATTCTTTCATTATGTGAAATCATATCTATGGGATGATCCCTTGCTCTTCAAAAGGTGTTCAGATTCTGTGATTCGGAGATGCATTCCAATGAAGAAACAAATGAAATTCTCAAGCACTGTCATTCATCCCCATGTGGTGGTCATTTTAGACCTACAAGGATAGCTTCTAAGGTATTACAATCTGGTTTTTATTAGCCAACTTTGTTAAGGATTGTTATGCTTTTGTGCAGACATGTGAAAATATCAAAGAGTTGGAATAATTACTAGATACCATGAGCTTCCTTTGACTAACATGATGGAAGTTGAAATTTTTTATGTTTGGGGGATTGACTTCATGGGTCCATTTCCTCCATCAAATGGTCGATCATACATTTTGTGTATTGTGGATTATGTTTCCAAGTGGATAGAAGTAATTTCCACACCTACTAATGATACCAAGTTAGTGCTTAAATTCTTGCACAAACATATTTTCACTTGTTTTGGCATACCTAGAGCAATTGTAAGTGATGAAGGTTCTCATTTTTGCAATAAAATATTTAATAACCTTTTGGCTAAGTATGGTGTAAGACACAAGTTAGCTCTTGGATACCATCCTCAATCAAATGGACAAGTTTAAATCTCAAACCGAGAAGTGAAGCAAATCCTTGAGAAAATAGTAAGCATTAATCAAAATGATTGGGCACATAAGCTTGATGATGCATTGTGGGCATACCGCACAACATATAAAACTCCTATAGGTATGTCTCCTTATCGATTAGTTTATGGAAAAGCTTGTTACCTCCCTGTTGAGCTAGAACATAGAGCATATTGGGTTGTACAACAATTAAATTTTGATACAAAAGCAATTAGAGAAAAAAAATTGTTGCAACTCAATGAAATGGAGGAATTTAGGTTTGATGCCAATAAAAATACAAAAATCTATAAAGAAAAAACAAAACAATGGCATGACAAAATGATCTTGAGAAGGGAATTTCAAACCGGACAACTTGTGTTGTTTTTCAATTCTAGATTAAAGCTTTTTCCAAGAAAATTGAAATCTAGACAGTCGGGTCCCTTCATTGTCAACAAGATATTTTTATTTGGGGCAGTTGAGCTCAAAGGTAAGAATGACACATTATTTCGTGTCAATGGTCAAAGGTTGAAACATTATTACGGAAATGAAATTTGGAAGATGTCTAATCTTTCACTTGGGGAAGCAACATAAGGTATTTAGTTTCAGTATAGCTAAAGACTTTAAACAAAGCGCTTCTTGGAAGACAACCCAAGATCTCTTTTCTTGTTTTCATGTGTGTTGTTTTGTTTCTTGTTATTAGTGTGTTGTTTCATATCATGATGATTGTTTCTTGATATTTTACTCATTTTTGCAAGCTAAATGCTAAAAATACAAAAAAAAAGCAGGGTTTTAATTCCGAAAGAACACCACCTATTTTCAGGAAAGTCCTCTAATTTTACGATTCTCTCAATCATTGAGGACAATGCTTATATTATGTTTGGGGGGAAGTTTAGGATAATTGCCTTATTGTTTGGGACATTTAATGCCTATTTGTAGCTTGTTTTGGTTTATTGATTTGTTTAGTTTATTGATTGTCAAGTTTAGTGATCAACAATGTGAATGTTAAAAAAAAAAGAAAAAGTGAATATTAGAATATATACTTTTGTTTACATGTCTAAACATAAAAAAATAATTTTATTTACTTTATGAGATTTTGTGAATCTTGATGCACTAAATATATATTAGTCTGTGAGTGGGAAAATACATATTATTTATTAATATGTTGCAGAAAAAGAAAATAATAATGCATGCACACAGGCTCTATCATGTTAAATTATACTATATATATAGTTCTGTAGTAATGGGGGTGTTACAAGAATAACCTCAAAATTTGGCATCGATAAAACAACAAGATCTGCATAGAGAGTCCTATCACTAATCTGAATAGAACAAGCCCTTAACATTTGGTTGGAATCCATTTCTTCCCCAGATGGAATAGTCACACTGTACCTTACTTTTAATAAATCTGGTGTAATGCCCAATTTTCTCGCAAATGCACATTATGCAAATGAATGCGTAGATCCAGAATCTATCAATACAATTGCAGGTATCCCAGAAATTAAAATAGTACCTGTGACTATGGAAGCATCTGCATCAGCTTGTTCTTGTGTCATTGCATACACTCTCCCCTGAACTTTCCCCTGTACTGTTGGGCAATCCTTTGCTATATGTCTAGGCTTTTTACACTTAAAGCAACGATTAGTACCACTATAGCATTCCCCAAAATGATTCTTCCCACACTTAGTACATTTAGGCCTTTCAATTGTAGAAGAAGTTTGTCCAACTCTAGGACGCTTTTCATTCCCTTGGCTTAATTTTCGCTCTCCTTTCTTCCACTGGTTTAGATTTCTTGGAGTGAATACTTGCTTCTTTTGTTGTTGGAATTTCTCAATCTCTTTCTCATCTAAATCAGCCATCAAAGCCTTGTCCACCAGTTCTCTAAACTCTGTTACTGAAGACATTCTCACATCTCTTCTAATTTTAGGATTAAGGCCCCTCAAGAAATGATCCATCTTCTCATTGTTGTCTCTGGCAATGTATGGTACATACTTGCAACCCTGTTCAAATTTTCTCACATAATCACATACAGACATCCCTCCTTGTTTTAACTCCAAGAATTCCTTTACTCTAAGTGACCTAGCATCCCTGGTGAAATACTTATCATAAAAGATTGTTTTAAACCTCTCCCAAGTTAGTTCTTCCATATTCATTTCAAGTTTAGCTCCTTCCCACCAAGTTCTAGCATCCTTCTTCAACAAGAAAATTGCACAGAGTACCTTCTCAGCATCATCAATTCGCATGTAGTCAAAGATAGTGTCCAAAGATTTCACCCATTCCTCTGCAACCATGGGATCAGACCCACCATTAAAATCAACCGATTCCATCTTTCTAAACTTCTCATATACAGCCTGTGAAGGATCCTGTCGAGCTTGTGGTGGAGGAAGGCGCTGATTCTGTTCTTGGTTCTTTGTTGCATATCTAGCAATTGTTGTATCTGTTCACCATGCATTCTAGTTTGTTGTTGAATGAGATCAGTCAAATTGTCCACCACACTATGATGACCCTCATGATCATCCATTGTCTTCCTTTTTGGTGCCATGACCTGATATGCATTGCCGAGTCTCATTCCATTCATTAGCCAATAATAAATGCATAATCATGACAATAACATGGAATGAAATATAATCAAATGAACATAAAAGTAAATAAACATAAAAGCAAATAAACAAGAAGTTGACCAAGTTTCCCAGCCAGGATGTGTTCATATGCCTTCTTCTGTCTACAGGAACGACTAAACCTCTGCTCTGATACCACAAACTGTAACACCCCTTAACCTAACTGCAGAGCCTAAACAAGCTGATACAGTTAAGTCAATAAATGTTAATTTTTCATCTTTACTAGAGTTATGGTTTTTTTTTATAAAAGTTCCCATTTTTTAGCTATAAGAGAAAGAACTTGAATCATTTTAAACACACCATATACATATATCAAAACTGAGTACATCTGTTTACAAAACCATAACAGAGCGGCTTATTTAAAAACAAAATAGAGTTTTCAAAATAAACTACAAAACAGGTTGAAGCATGGCATATGAACAAATCTTTGTCCGGCCGCTCTAGAGACTCAGTCAACCTCTAAACCTGTACATTTCCACCTGCATCACATGAATCTAATGAGCCAAAGGCTCAGTAAGATGAAACTGATGCAATAACAAATAACATATATGCACATCTCATAAATCATTAAATGCAATATTCTATTTAATAACTTTCATTCATAAATCATTCTTTAGGGCCCTTGAAGTGTGGTACCTAACTAATAGCGATAGACCATAGTTTTCGGAACCTGTTCATAATGATTGGCCAATAAGAGAACTAATACGGGGTTTCCATACTTGGTCTTTCAACCTCAGGTATTAGCCGTATTCTATCTCATTCATTGTGGCTTTCCAATACCGATTTTTCAACCTTAAGAATTTGCCACTATTTGTTGGGTCCGCCGGTCCCTCCTGCGTCCCTTGTCTACCCGACCATCAATCAAGTACCATACTTCCTTTTCAAAAACCTCATTATATTCTTAATAGTGTCATGCTTCATAAACCATAAATGCATCAAACATTACATCATTTGACAAACAACAACAATCACGTTAAAACATGAACAAACATTATATGATTCTTGTGATACACCAAATGAAAGCTTCAACTTACCTCAAGTCCACTTTGTGCTAGTGAAAAGGCCAATCTCTTTGGAAGATAGGATGTGTTAAAGGCCTAACATAATAAAATCATGTACCATTTAATATTCTTTTTATAAATCATTTAGTCTATTCTAGTTAAAGTTTATATACACTTTTCAATCTTTTGTAAATAATTACATATCAATTATATGACCTTAAAAATAATGCATACTCCATATTTTACTACTAATTCAAGACATTAAACATTAGGGCAACCATTAAATAACTAATAATTCAAACATAATTATTAGGGCAGCCCCTAAAATATGAACACAATCCGAATTAAAATGACGTAAACTTGATTCTAACTTAAATTGATTCTAACCTTCAATTAAGCAAACTAATTGCTATTGTTTTAAATCATTCAAAGAAACTTCCAAACACAATATAAGCATTACAAAATCAATAGAAACAAGTAAATTAAATAATTTCACAAGACTATCAATTTTGCTAAAAATTAGCTTAACTAGCTTGGTTTTAGCTTCAAGTGTAACTTACTTAAGTTTTCAATCATACAAAAGCATACTAAAACATGTAACCATCCAAGATACTACAAATTCATCATAAGAAACATTGAAAAAGAATATACCTTGATTAAGTTGGATTTAAGCTTCAAAATCAACGGTTTTCAAGCTTAAAAGGATGGAAACTTGTTCTAGCTTGTGTTCTATGGATTCCTATGGATTGAATTCAAATTTTGTGAGTATGAGAGTGTAGAGATTTGGGAGAAACTTAGGAGAATAAGGGCTGGTCGTTTTTGAGGTGCTTCCACAAGAAATATGGATGAAAATGATTTCTTTGACCTTTCAAAGAGAGGTAAGTGGAGGGTGATGATTGGTTGCATCATGCTTGGTGTCTTCTCATGCCAAAAGCCACGTTCATGGGCTAAGGAGATGACAAAAATTGATGCTTTGGTGTTATAATCAAGTGCAACATGGTTTAGAATGGTTTTATGCAACCTAGTCAACCAACCAATCAAATTGCACCATTGTGCATACTTTTAGTTCTTAGCCAATGTAACATATTTCAACTAAATATTTAGGCAATTAATCACTTTAGCATATAACTAGTATGGAGCAATACAAATAATTCATTTCATGGCCATTCAACATATCAATCTTCCTTAACCGAGATACCGAGCTTTTCACTGCAAAAAGGGCACTTAAGGAATATGTTAAATCAAGAAATGAAAGTTTGATCTCATATTTCATGTACTAATGCATGTTAAATCATAACTGAAGCATATAATAACAATTATTCATGTTCGTGCAATCATGCTATTTGTATGCCATAATTCAATAATGCACATTGATTAGATGCATATTCATACAAAATGCTTATTATTGGCTATGTAGGAGAGAATTGAGAAATGGGCATTACAAATACATAAGAAAGAGCATGGAAATTGTTCACCAATTTGTGAAATGGATGAAATGGTAGAAGCTCTCATTGTCTCCAAGAATGACTCACTTTTCTCTCTAAGAATAGCTCTCTGTCCAGCAGCAATCTCTCACTGTCCAGCAGCCTTCTTCTGTCCAAGAGCAACTCCTCACGTCCAAAATACCTTTGCAGGCTCTTTGGGGTCCTTAAAATCAGATGGAGAAGCCCTAAAGAGGGCTAAAAACTCATTTTGCCCCTTTTATCCATGTGGCAACGTGTAGGTGCTGACTGGACAGCCTGGCACAGCTATGTACTATCTTCAGCATCTTTAGCTTATTTAAACACATTTTGGACTGCTTTCTAGCCTGGAACATCTTTTTTTGTCTTCATAATAATTATAGTTGTGTGTCTTGGCTTTTAACAAGAACTTGAATCAACTAATAATGACATATGTGGAGATAGTTATGCCTGAAATACCAAGATGTGTCATAGTAGAAAATTACAGCCCAGTGCTGATTATTGAACTCAATTTTTCTTAGTGGGATCGATAGAATTGGATTTTGTGGTAAAAATAGAAGTTATAGATATATCTATTATCTTTCTATTGGTTTAAGAATCAAATCAAAATTATATTTGAGGAAAGAGTTATGATTGAAATACCAAAATTATCATTAGTTACACTACAATTCAGATTCTTCAACATTTCAACCAAGTTTTTAGTTTCTTTCCATTTTCTTCTCCTTTTGATATTACCTACAAAATTTCAAACTAAATGCATAAAAAATAGCAAAAAACACTTAAAAATAAACCAAATGCTAATCAAAAGATATATGAATTATTGGTATAAAATCAACTTATTAAATACCCCCAAACTTGAAGATTTGCTTGTCCTTGAGCATCAAACATGAAATTCTCAATAACAACCCCTCTATTAATTAGGTAACCAAAGTTGAGAAACTTTTTTTTTTTCACATCTCATCTCAAAAGATTAGAAAAATATATCAAGTTTACATGTTAACATGCATATTGGTTTCACTTAACTTCATGGTCTTATGAGTGTGAGTGTGAAAGTAGTAGTTTATCAAATTTTATTTATCATTCAGATAGATTTATAAAGCTAACTACTCATATTTGATCCACTCTTGAAGTGCTTACCAAACTCCATAGGCTTGTGTTTTCACACTAGTCTCCACTAATATAGGTAGATCATAGCATCAAAGATCAAAAGGACTTCCAAAATTTGTATTGTGAGGCTTGGGTAATGGTGGGAATATATGGAAAATTGTAGCTAAAATTTACTCATTTTACACAATCATACTAGAACCTTTATGAATGAACACCAACTTCTTCATCAATCCCTTCATTTTTCTGTATTGAACATCTCATTCTTCTTCTTTTTGATCTTGGATTACCCCCAAACTTATTTCTTTTGTTGTATGTAACGGGGGTCTGTTTATTTTAGGGAGTCAAATCATACACCTCAATTCATAATCTCTTAATTTTCATCCTTTTTCAATCTTTTCTTCTCTTTGATTTTGCTTCTTTCTTTTTTTGAATACAATAATTCATTCAAGAATGATTGTATAAATGAGATGAAAAAGGGTAGAATATTGGATTTTGTTTTTCATAAAGCTCGATAATATGTATAGGGTATCCAAAGAATTATTTCAATGGGCTTAAGAGGGGACACTAGGAAATAATTCAAGTATAGGTTGCTTGAAAGGCTCAAATGGTTCAAAAATGGCCTAAATCATTTCTTTAATGCTACGCCATGTAGGATTTCGCCTCGACTAGTGATCAAGCAAGTTGTAGAGGTTGGTGGGATCATTTAGGAAATAATTAGAACTTATAAACTATCTCTAAATAATTAAATGTAACTCAACAAAATAAAATCAATTGGTTAGTCAATAACATGCCTAGAAACTTCTTTTCAACATGTATCAAGAGATCTAAGATCACACAAATGAATTTTTAGTAAACTTGGTCATTTCTAAAAATTCTAACACAACCTAAAGATCGATAATAACTCTTTCTTACAACTCTCTTACACGGTATAAAATTATAATTTGATAATCTTCTTTATTTTCTACAAATAGTAAACATTTTCCTGCTATGGCCTCCATAAAATTTCTAAATTTTCATCACTTAGAATTTAAAAGTCTTAATAATCCTGAAATAATCCACCATGCATAATTCTCAATAAATCAATCAGCACATTAGGTTATATCATAATCCTAGCCAATATAACAAAATTAACCTACAACTCTTAAAATCTATTTAGTTGATCTTGAACCTCCAGAAGGAATTAAAACATTGTAATTGACCTCATATATATATATATATATCAAGTACCCCATCCAGTCTTATTACATACGTAGTAGATAATAGAGAATATGTAGCTCTAAAGATAGAATACCAACCATAAAATTTGTACCTGTTACTACTGATGAGTCTGCCTCAACATTATTTTATACAAAATCTTAAAACACATGGCCAATATTATTCATGAAATACAAAATGAATTATACAACAAATAAAACTTACTGGCATGGTTGTGCTCCACCAGTTTCAAAGGTCATGTACATGGACAGTCTACAGAACCACAAACTGGGCTCTGATACCACTCTGTAACACCCCCATTACTACAGAACTATATATATAGTATAATTTAACATGATAGAGCCTGTGTGCATGCATTATTATTTTCTTTTTCTGCAACATATTAATAAATAATATGTATTTTCCCACTCACAGACTAATATATATACCTGCAGATGACCCATAACAATCATAATATTTATATACCCGTGTACAGAAAAGTTATAAAAGTAACACATTGTACAAATCCCAAAACGTAATACAATAGACTACAAAATCAAATAAGTTAACAATCAACCAACAGGTCGTCATCCATGTACACTGATCCTCAGAACCTGTAGGAACCCCAACAACTTGTCCAGTAAGTCCATGGTATCAAGTATCACCAGACTCACCTACAATGCATAAACTATATGAGCTAACGCTCAGCAAGTAAAGATTATGCATGTCAAAGAATAATCCACAATATCAAGTCATGCATCTCAAAATGCTATGCCCACAATGCAATTTTATGCATCAAATATTTCTCTCAAAATCATTTCTTTCTTGGCCCCTGACCAACGCTACTATCCCATACACCGGAAAAGAGCTCTGCACATCGCCATAATCCAATGGCCAATAATCATAAAAGCATGCAAATCCATGCACACTCATACGCATGCAAATCCATGCACGCGAACCTGCAAATCCATGCACGCGAACCTGCAAATCCATGCATAAAACCATGCAAATCCATGCATGCTTCGGTGCACTAGTAGTGGTCAGTAAAATATTTTCCTTTCTCAGAATCATGCCGTGCAATGCACGATTTATCACAATGCTTGTATATGATGTATGCACGTGCCAATGCCCATGTATGTATGCTCAATGGATATGAATGACAGTAATGCATGCCCTCTACTACGCACATATGATCAATGGTATTACATATAAATCATACATTTACTATGTCTATGCATTGTAGTTGCACATGAATCTTTACTTACCTTTCACTTGGTTGGTGGCTTAGTCTAAATTTGTTTAGTATTCCTCTCCAACCTTAGATGTAAAATAGCCTGTAATATTACCCAACATCAAGCACCATTCCCAATTTGGCAAGTTGAAAGCACAAAATCTCATACTAGACCTTAAACACCAAGCTATAAGCTAACAATCAAGCTTTCACAAACTAGAACCCAATATAGCCCTCAAATACCTCAATTTCTCATCTTAAATACATGAAAACATCATGTAATTGAAGTATTATAACTCTAATAGCATGTACCTAATTGTTAACACTCAATAGCAACATGTCTAGGTTGAAACATGCTAAGTGATCAAATGTGGCAGATTCACATTTTCATATTTTCTTGCTGTCAAGTTTAGTTGCATGATAATTTTAACATCCCTAAACATATCCAATCACTCCCAAATTTTTACCACACTTAGATAACATGTATATAAATGTAACCATATCATATAATTGCTAAAAATCACGGATATATCTTTCCAAGTTCAGCTCTCTTCATGACATACTGAAACAGATTGTTTCCTACCGTGACAGTTTTGCACACTTCATGACATTAATGGTTTTGGCACCATTAAGTATATTCAATCACTCCAACATTTTCACCATACTTAGATAACATATATAAGGAGACAACCAGGTCATATTATTACCAAAAATAATGGATTTAGCTCCCTTAATTCAGTTTCCTTCACAGCACACGAAAACAGATTTTGCTATTTTGGCAGTTTGAGTGTTTCTCCAATATCATTCTCTATTTCAATTTCCAACTGATAAAACTTCAATCCAATACTCTTAACTCATATATAGTCATGTAAATGGTAATAATTATAGGTTTTATTCAACATACCATACACTTTTGAAGCCTAAAACACAAGAAAATAGTAAGATGACAGTTTCTGCCACAAGTATTTCCTATTAAGTGTTTGTCATTAAAAACCCTTTCTTTGTGCCCCAAAGTCTAACTAAAAACTTACTAACACTTTTATAAGAGATATTTAAAGCTTAATAAACAATAAAACCATTCATAATAATCTGAAAACTAAAGGCAAAACCGTAGATAAGTGTTACCTATGCAGATTTTGAGGTTAACTTGATGGTAATAACTTCTCCTTTGCTTTTCTTGCTTTTATTTCAACTTGGAATCAATTTGGATCACTTGGAGACCTTAAGGTGTGTGTTTGGAAGATGAAAATGGCTGAAATGAGGGTCTGGTCGTTGCTTAAGGGTGAAGGGTTTGAGGTGTTAGCTTGAGATGTTAGCTTAAGCTTAATAAGAAAGCATGAGGTGGCAAGTAAATGGCAAAATCTGATTTTCTCCCTTATCTTGCAGCCCTAATCTTGTGTGTCTCACCTATTTTTATTTGGTTGCAACCTATCTTAATCACCATTCATTTCCATAGGTAATTCCTATGTCCGTTCATTGGATCTCCAAACCGATTCGCATCCGATTCTTAAAGAATTATCTAGTTTGCATTTCTAAAATCATATGCACATATGGGCATTGTAATATGACACTTAAATCATATTATATCATGTCTAATATCCCAAGTATGCTAATTTACAAATATATACTTTTAAAATAACTTGATCAAATCAAATTAAACCGTATAAGCTTACTAGTAACACTTTTAACACTTCCAAAATTATAACCTATATATCCCATCTATATCTACTATTGATCCACCTCATTTTCTTCTTATTTCAATATAAAATCAACTACTTAGATTAAGAAATTCAATAACTAATACTGTGCAAGAGCTTCAGAATTAAGTTTAATATTCAAGAATGTCGTATAAAATGAAATAAATTATGCAATGTCAATAGAAATGCAAATAGCATATAAAATTAACACGTAATGCATGAATCATATTTGGCCATGTGAGTAGTAAGAATTTCGGGTATCACAATTCTGGGTATGGATTGGCTTACCAAATATCATGCAACAATTGATTGTAACAAGAAGATTGTGATTTTTCAGGCCACCTGGGGAAGAACAGTTTATGTTTAATGGTATCTCATTCTCACGATCCTTACCAATTATATCTGCTTTGAAAGCTCAAAAGATGTTGAATAAAGGTTGTGTTGGGTATTTGGCAAGTGTTCTGGACACCTTAGTTGAAGCACAATTAAAGCCAAAAAATATAGATGTGGTTCAAAATTTGTTGAGGTATTTCCATATAATTTACCGGGACTACCACCGAATCGAGAGATCGAATTTGTGATTGATGTTATGCTAGGAACTACTTCTATTTCTAAAGCACCACACCGAATGGCACCAACAGAATTGAAAGAGTTAAAAGTTCAATTGCAAGAATTGCTTGATAAGGGTTTTATTCGCCCTAATTATTCTCCTTGGGGAGCACCTGTGTTGTTCGTAAAAAAGAAGGATGGTACATTGCGGTTGTGCATTGATTATAGAGAGTTGAATAAGATAACAGTCAAGAATAAGTATCCACTTCCAAGAATAGATGATTTGTTTGATCAATTGCAGGGAGCATCTGTATTTTCTAAGATTGATTTACGTTCTGGGTATCATCAATTCAAGATCAAGGAAGAAGACATACCAAAGACTGCATTCTGAACAAGGTATGGACATTATGAATTTCTAGTGATGCCTTTCGGTTTAACCAATGCCCCTGCAGCTTTTATGGATCTAATGAATAGGGTGTTCAAGCAATATCTCGATAAATTTGTGATTGTGTTTATTGATGACATCCTAATTTATTCACGTGATAAAGAAGAGCACAAGGAACATTTGAAGATTGTGCTGCAAGTTCTTAAAGAAAAACAGTTGTATGCTAAATTCAAGAAGTGTGAGTTTTGGCTTGAAAAAGTGGTATTCCTAGGTTATGTAGTATCAAGGATGGTATTTCTGTTGATCCGAGCAAGGTAGAAGCTGTCATTAAGTGGCCAACACCAACAAATGTATCAGAAGTAAGGAGTTTCTTGGATTAGCAGGGTACTATCGACGATTTGTTTAGGGGTTTTCAAAGATAGCAACTCCAATGACAATGTTGACAAGAAAGAATGTGAAGTTCTTGTGGACCAATGCTTGTGAAAGAAGTTTTGAAGAACTGAAACAAAAATTGACTACAGCTCCTGTTCTTACTATTCCAACTGGAATTGGTGGATTCGTGGTGTATAGCGACGCTTCAAAAAATGGTTTGGGTGCTGTTTTGATGCAAAATGGGAAGGTTATTGCCTATGCTTCAAGGCAATTGAAGGAATATGAAAAGAATTATCCAACCCATGATTTGGAACTTGCTGCTGTGGTTTTTGTCTTGAAAATTTGGAGACATTATTTGTATGGTGAGAAGTGTGAGATATATACAGATCATAAGAGTTTGAAGTACTTCTTTACCCAAAAAGAGTTGAATATGAGACAAAGAAGATGGTTAGAACTTGTGAAGGATTATGATTGTGTGATCAACTATCATCCTGGTAAAGCGAATGTGGTTGCAGATGCATTGACCAGAAAATCCACGTCTTCTCTTTTTGTTATACAAAAGTCAATATTATTGGATTTGCAGAGATTAGAACTTGAAATTGTACCTAAAGGGAAAAGTGTTTGTTGTCAGCCTTAGTGTTGAGACCTGTACTTCAAGATAGAATTAGAGAAGGTCAAAAGGTGGACACGCATTTGTGTAGATTGAAAAAAATGATTGAGGTTGGAAAGAGGCCAGACTTCTCTATTACGATGATGGGATTATTCGATATAAAGGGAGACTGTGTGTGCCGTTTGACAAGGCCATGAAAGGAGATATTTTAGAAGAAGCTCATACTACTCCTTACTCAGTACACCAGGTAGCACAAAGTTGTATAAGGACTTACAACAACATTATTGGTGGCCTAAAATGAAGAGAGATATAGCAAAATTTGTGGCTGAATGTCTAACTTGTCAACAAGTTAAGATTGAACATCAAAGACCATCAGGTTGTTGAAGCCTTTGTTGATTCCAGAGTGGAAATAGGAGCACATTACAATGGACTTTGTGCTTGGATTACCTAGAACACAAAAGGGGTATAATTCCATATGGGTGATTGTTGATAGATTAACTAAATCAGCCCATTTTCTTCAGTGAAATCCACATACAATATGGACCATATGCTCAACAATATATTAAAGAGATAGTCAGGTTACATGGGGTGCCAGTTTCAATAGTGTCTGACAGAGATCCTAAGTTTACATCTACATTTTGGAAGAACTTACACAGTGCCATGGGAACAAAACTTGCATTCAGTACAACATTTCATCCACAAAGTGACGGGCAATCAGAAAGGGTTATTCAGATATTAGAGGATATGTTAAGAGCTTGTGTGCTAGATTTTCAAGGGAGTTGGGATGCAAAACTTCCATTAGTGGAGTTTACTTATAATAATAGCTACCAATCAACAATTGGAATGGCGCCTTATGAAGCATTGTATGGAAGGAAATGTAGATCTCCAGTTCATTAGGATGAAGTTGGAGAACGAAGCCTACTTAGTCCAGAAATAGTTCAACATACCGCTAAGGTAGTGGAGAAGATACGAGAGAGAATGAAGATTGCGCAGAATAGACAGAAAAATTATGCAGATAAACGGAGAAAAGATCTAGAGTTTGCCATTGGGGATCATGTGTTCTTAAAAGTAGCTCCCATGAAAGGTGTTATGAGATTTGGAAAGAAAGGAAAACTCAGTCCAAGGTATGTCGGCCCATTCGATATTCTCGAAAGAGTTGGTGATAAAGCTTATAGAGTGGCCTTACCTCCATCATTATCTACTGTTCACAATGTTTTCCATGTGTCTATGTTGAGAAAGTACATTTCAAACCCTTCTCATGTGTTAAGTTATGAACCGTTGGAATTGACTCATGATTTAGCCTATGAAGAGAAACCAGTGCAAATTCTAGATCAAAAGGAAAAAGAGTTGAGAACGAAAAAGATTCGACTTGTTAAAGTATTATGGAGGAATCATTCTATAGAAGAGGCCACATGGAAAGAGAAAGAAGAAATGCAGAGCAAGTATCCGGATTATTTTGGTATGTCAAATTTCGAGGATGAAATTTTTTATAAGGAAGGAATTGTAATGCCCATTTCTCAATTCTCTCCTACATAGCCAATAATAAGCATTTTGTATGAATATGCATCTAATCAATGTGCATTATTGAATTATGGCATACAAATAGCATGATTGCACGAACATGAATAATTGTTATTATATGCTTCAATTATGATTTAACATGCATTAGTACATGAAATATGAGATCAAACTTTCATTTCTTGATTAACATATTCTTAAGTGCCCTTTTTGCAGTGAAAAGCTCGGTATCTCGGTTAAGGAAGATTGATATGTTGAATGACCATGAAATGAATTATTTGTATTGCTCCATACTAGTTATATGCTAAAGTGATTAATTGCCTAAATATTTACTTGAATATTTACATTGGCTAAGAACTAAAAGTATGCACGGTGCAATTTGATTGGTTGGTTGACTAGGTTGCATAAAACCATTCTAAACCGCGTTGCACTTGATTATAACACCAAAGCATCAATTTTTGTCATCTCCTTAGCCCATGAACGTGGCTTTTGGCATGAGAAGACACCAAGCATGATGCAACAATCATCACCCTCCACTTACCTCTCTTTGAAAGGTCAAAAAATCATTTCATCCATATTTCTTGTGAAAGCACCTCAAAAACGACCAGCCCTTATTCTCCTAAGTTTTTCCAAATTTCTACACTCTCATACTCACAAAATTTGAATTCAATCCATAGGAATCCATAGAACACAAGCTAGAACAAGTTTCCATCCTTTTAAGCTTGAAAACCATTGATTTTGAAGCTTAAATCCAACTTAATCAAGGTATATTCTTTTTCAATGTTTCTTATGATGAATTTGTAGTATCTTGGATGGTTACATGTTTTAGTATGCTTTTGTATGATTGAAAACTTAAGTAAGTTACACTTGAAGCCAAAACCAAGCTAGTTAAGCTAATTTTTAGCAAAATTGATAGTCTTGTGAAATTATTTAATTTACTTGTTTCTATTGATTTTGTAATGCTTATATTGTATTTGGAAGTTTCTTTGAATGATTGAAAACAATAGCAATTAGTTTGCTTAATTGAAGGTTATAATTAATTTAAGTTAGAATCAAGTTTACGTCATTTTAATTCGGATTGTGTTCATGTTTAGGGGCTGCCCTAATAATTATTTTTGAATTATTAGTTATTTAATGGCTGCCCTAATGTTTAATGTCTTGAATTAGTAGTAAAATATGGAGTATGCATTATTTTTAAGGTCATATAATTGATATGTAATTATTTACAAAAGATTGAAAAGTGTATATAAACTTTAACTAGAATTAATGATTTATAAAAAGATATTAAATGGTACATGATTCGATTATGTTAGGCCTTTAACACATCCTATCTTCTAAAGAGATTGGCCTTTCACCTAGCACAAAGTGGACTTGAGGTAAGTTGAATCTTTCATTTGGTGTATCACAAGAATCATATAATGTTTTAACGTGATTGTTGTTGTTTGTCAAATGATGTAATGTTTGATGCATTTATGGTTTATGAAGCATGACACTATTAAGAATATAATGAGGTTTTTGAAAAGGAAGTATGGTACTTGATTGATGGTCGGGTAGACAAGGGACGCAGGAGGGACCGGCGGACCCAACAAATAGTGACAAATTCTTAAGGTTGAAAAATCGGTATTGGAAAGCCACAATGAATGAGATAGAATACGGCTAATACCTGAGGTTGAAAGACCAAGTATGGAAACCCCGTATTAGTTCTCTTATTGGCCAATCATTATGAACAGGTTCCGAAAACTATGGTCTATCGCTATTAGTTAGGTACCACACTTCAAGGGCCCTAAAGAATGATTTATGAATGAAAGTTATTAAATAGAATATTGCATTTAATGATTTATGAGATGTGCATATATGTTATTTGTTATTGCATCAGTTTCATCTTACTGAGCCTTTGGCTCATTAGATTCATGTGATGCAGGTGGAAATGTACAGGTTTAGAGGTTGACTGAGTCTCTAGAGCGGCCGGACAGAGATTTGTTCATATGCCATGCTTCAACCTGTTTTGTAGTTTATTTTGAAAACTCTCTTTTGTTTTTAAATAAGCCGCTCTGTTATGGTTTTGTAAACAGATGTACTCAGTTTTGATATATGTATATGGTGTGTTTAAAAATGATTCAAGTTCTTTCTCTTATAGCTAAAAATGGGAACTTTATAAAAAAAAACCATAACTCTAGTAAAGATGAAAAATTAACATTTCTTGACTTAACTGTATCAGCTTGTTTAGGCTCTGCAGTTAGGTTAAGGGGTGTTACAGTATTTCTTGATGTTATTTCATACATGATTAACTAAACATTTATTTCTAAAAGATGATGTAACCTTATTTGATCTCATGTTTTGAATTCCAAATATTATTAGTTCAAGTTATTCATCTTATTTGTGTTATTTTATTTAGGATTGCATCTTAATTATTTGGCCATTAATTGAGAGTGTTTGATGTATGAGATTCGATACTCGAGAGAGTGACTATTATACATGATTATAAAGATAACATAATCTAGGAATCATAGAGTTGAGAAGCTTATGAAACCTTTGAAGTTTTGAAGAAGAATTCATTGAACCTTTGTAGAGTTTTATTCTTGAGTTTTCATAGAGATATTGAAATTCATAATCAATTCGACACTCGAGAGAGGCAATTGATGAGCTTAGGAATTCTTGACTTACATGTATTGTTGGCTCGAATTAGTATGTCTTGGAAGAAAGAACATAAGTGATAATTAGATGAGTCATTCCTCTATAATTTCTTTCATAAAGCGTTTGTTGTATTACTTCTAAGAACTCTAGTTTTATCTTTGCAATTTTTATCTTATTCTACTTTGTTTACCAATCATCACTTAATTTTCTTGAAAAAATTAGGACTATTTGAACTACAATACTTGTTGCAAATTTGGTTACAATCCTTATGGATACTCAACTCAACTCACCGTTGTATTAAAACTTGACACCGTGCACTTGCGGTTTGCAAAATATATCACGAACAAGATTTTGGCGCCGTTGTCGGGGATTGTTTTATCATAATTGCATTAATATTGTAATGACTTAGTCTTGATTTTAATTTAGATTGTTTTTATTTTCTTCCCATATTTTGTTGTTGTTTTATCTTGCATTGAATTATACGTATTTGTATGCATAAGATTAGGAGTCTTGACTTGGGTTATTTTGATCCAGAAATTGAGAGGACTCTTCGAGCTATTAGAGCAGCAAAAAGAGTTGACAATCAAGCTATGGCAGATAACGTCAACAATGCTAATGTGAATGCCAATATTCCAATACAACAATTGCCACCACAACGAGCTATTTGGGACTATTTTCAACCCACAATGAACCAAAATTACTTCGGCATAGCCCGACAACCGATTAATACCAATAATTTTGAGCTCAAACCAGCCCTCATTAGCATGGTGCAGTAAAATCAATTTAGTGGAAGTGCGTTGGAGCATCCTAATACACACTTAGCTATGTTTTTGGAGATTTGTGACACCATCAAAATGAATAGAGTGTCCGATGATGCCATTGGACTTCGCTTATTTCCATTCTCACTTTGGGACAAAGCTAGGCTATGGTTATAATCTTTTTCACCATGTAGCATACCGAGTTGGAATGACTTGACATAAAAATTCCTTGCTAAGTATTTTCCACCAAGCAAAAACACTTCAACTCAAAAGTGAGATAGCTCAATTCCGCCAACAAGACTTTGAACCACTGTATGAAGCTTAGGAGAGTTTAAAGATTTTTCTAAGAAGGTCTCCTCAACATGGTTATAAGGATTGGCAACAGGTACAATACTTCTACAATGGTTTGAATAGGCAAACTCGAACTATAATAGATGCTGCCGCAGGTGGGACTTTGATGTCTAAGACCGCAAATGAAGCCTATATTTTACTGGATGAGATGGCTACTAATAGCTATCAATGGCCTTCTGAGAGGTCCTCCATTAAAAAGGTTTTTGGTGTTCTTAAGATAGATTCATTTACACAATTAGCTGCATAAATTCTACTCTTTCTAACAAATTTGCAGCTTGGACTTCTAATGGAGCTTCTCAAAGAATGGATTCCATGGCATCTCCTAGCACTGCATTGATGGAAACCAAAGGTAATGAGTAGGTAAATTTCGTTAATAACTATAATTTTAATTTCAGGGGAAATCAACTACCGACTCACTACCATCCAGGGCTTAGAAATCATAAGAAATTTTCCTACGCCAACAATCAAAATATGCTTCAACCCCCACTGGGTTACAACAATTCACCACATTCCAACCCTCAAGTAGGTTAGAAAAAGACATCTTTGGAGGATTTGATTAGCACTTTC
Organism: Paulownia fortunei; assembly: GCA_019321725.1. Taxonomy (NCBI): domain Eukaryota; kingdom Viridiplantae; phylum Streptophyta; class Magnoliopsida; order Lamiales; family Paulowniaceae; genus Paulownia; species Paulownia fortunei. Next base: position 13,348,560 of record CM033108.1, read on the forward strand.
ATTGGTGAGACAAGAGCTCGATTCAATAGGGATGAAATAAAGATAGACAACATTGAGACTCAATTGGGGCAACTACTTCAAGTTTAGGAGCTCAAATGAAATCAATGGAGACTCAAATTGTACAACTTGCTACTGAATTTAATGCTCAAAAACATAAAGGAAAACTTCCAAGTGATACAAAAATCAATCCAAGGGAGCATTGCAAAGCCATCCAACTTCGAAGTGGAACTGAAATCAAGGGGCCGGAAATGAAACATTCTAACAATGATGAGCTAATGGAAAGCACTTCTGGTCAAGATCCTATGGAGGAACAACCAAAGGAAGAAGAAAGGCAATCAAATGAACAAACAGGGGCTGAGAAGCTAAAATCTACTCCTAACTTTAAAACTTCTAAATTTAATGTTTCCATTCCTTTTCCACAAAGATTTCAAAAGAAAAAGATTGATTCACAATTTGCAATTTTTTTTTAAATCTTCAAGAAAATTCATATTAATATTCCTTTTGCGGATGCTTTTGAGAAAATGCCCAACTATTCCAAATTCATGAAAGATGTGATGTCAAGAAAAAGGCGATTGGTTGAGTTTGAAACTGTGAATCTCATAAAAGAATGTAGTGCCATTTTACGGAAAAAACTTTCTCAAAAATTGAAGGATCCAGCAAGTTTTACTATTCTTTGTACCATAGGAGGATCTTTATTTGATAAAGCATTATGTGATCTTGGAGTAAGTATTAATTTGATGCCACTTTCTATTTTTAGGAAAATAGGAATTAGAGAAGTCAAGCCATCCACTATCACCTTGCAATTGGCAGATAGGTCTCTCACCTATCCAAGAGGAGTTGTAGAATATGTATTGGTAAAAGTGGATAAATTCATATTTCTTGCAGATTTTATGGTGTTAGATATGGGAGAAGACTAATAAATTCCTTTAATTCTTGATCGACCATTCGTTGCTACCGGGCGTGCTTTGATTGATGTGCAACGTGGTGAATTAACTCTAAGAGTTAATGAGGATGAAGTGATGTTTAATATTTATTGTGCAAATTCCAAATAATATTAGTTCAAGTTATTCATCTTGTTTGTGTTATTTTGTTTAGTATTTCATCTTGATTAATTGATCACTAATTGAGATTGTTTGACAATATGAGATTCGACACTCGAGAGAGGGAAGATTATACATGATCATAGGGATAACACAACCTAGGAATCATAGAGTTGAGAAGCTTATGAAAAATTTGAAGTTTTGAAGAAGAATTCATTTAACTTTTGTAGAGTTTTATTCTTGAATTTTTATAGAGATATCAAAATTCATGTTGGAACTAATAGTTAATTCGGCACTCGAGAGAGGGAATTGATGAGCTTAGGAATTCTTAACTTACATGTGTTGTTGACTTGAATTAGTATATTTTGGAAGAAAGAACATAGGTGATAATTATGTGAGTCATTCCTCTAGAATATCTTACTCATAAGGTGTTTGTTATATTGTTTCTAAAAACTCCACTCCTGTCTTTACATTTTTATCTTACTTTACTTTATTTTTCAGTCATCATTCGATCTTCTAGATAAAATTAGGACTATTTGAACTATGGTACTTAATGTAATTTTTGATTACAATCCCTGTGTATATGATACTCAACTCATCGTTGTATTAAAACTTGACATCGTGCACTTGCGATTTGCAAAATATTTCATGAACAAGTTTTTTGGCGCTATTGTCGGAGATTGTTTTATCATAATTGCATTAATATTGTAATTACTTAGTTTTGATTTTAGTTTAGATTAGTTTTGATTTTAGTTTAGATTGTTTTTATTTTCTTCCCATATTTTGTTGTGGTCTTGCCTTGCATTGGGTTATATATATTTATATGCATAAGGGTAGGAGTCTTGAGGCGATGGCTACTAATAGCTATCAATAGCCTTCTAAAAGGTCTTCCATTGAAAAGGTTTCCGGTGTTCTTGAGATAGATCCGTTTACACAATTAGCTGCACAAATTTCTTTTCTTTCTAACCAATTTGCAGCTTGGACTTCTTATTAAGCTTCTCAAGCAACGAATTCCATGGCATCCACTAGCACTTCATTTATGGAAACCAAAGTTGAGAAAAAAGCATCATTAGAGAATTTGCTAAGCACTTTCACTGGAGAAACTAGAGCCCGATTGAATAAGAATGAAGCAAAGATAGACAACATTGAAACTCAATTGGGGCAGCTAGCTTCAAGTTTAGGAGCTCAAATGAAATCAATAGAAAATCAAATTGGACAGCTTGCTACTGAAATTAATGCTAAAAAACATTAAGAAAACTTTCCAATGAAATGGAAATCAATCCAAGGGAGCATTGCAATGCTATACAACAACAATAAATTGAGGAGTGCGAAACTATTGAAAAGTGCAATACCATCTTACAAGAGAAGCCATCTCAAGTGCTAACCAATTCAGGGAGTTTCATTATCCCTTATTCAATTGGAAACTCTACTTGTGAAGTAGCATTATGTGATCTAGATACAAGCATTAATTTAATTTCATTATTTAATTTCAAAAAAACATGCACTACATGAAGCAATGCCTACTAGGGTGACTCTAGATATGCTTGGCAATGGTGACCAATTCTTGTGCTCTACAGATTTTTTCATTTTTAATATGGAAAAAGATAGGTACATCTTTACCATGTTTGGAAGATAATTCACAGTAATAGGGGATACACTTGTTGATGTCCAAAAGGTCCTTGATGCTACTCCGGATCATCCTCACCTTGCCTATCCAGAAGGATCACCTACACTCTTAGAGCACACAAAGATGTGGCATAATAAACACTTATTTATAGATCCTGGATGAGTAAAGAACATAGTCAGGCCGACGACTTTAAACCAAGCACTTCTTGGGAGGCAACCCAAGCCCTTTTTCTTTGCTTTTGAATAATTTCTTACTTAGTTTTTGAAGCATGTTCTATTTCTAGAATTATGTATGATGAGCTTTCCTTTGTTTAGCTATTACATTACTTTAACTATGTTTTCACTTTTATGAATAATCCATATGCTTTCATGCTTTCTTTTCTTATGTAGATGGATGTCTCCTTGGTGATATGTGTGGATCTCCTATGAACTCCGAGTGTTATCTATTGAAAGAGAAGTTTCTTATTTCCACCTCTTATGTGCTTTAATTCTTTAAACATTGAGGACAATGTTAATTTTAAAGTTGGGGGTGAGATTTATATTTTGTGTGTTTGAGCTTTATAGCTTTATATGAAAAACTGAGCTAAATTTTTCAATTTGAATTACCCATATTGAGTGATGAGAATCCAAAGAGCAATCATGCTTTATTGACAAACTTAGTTGAGTTCATAGTTTATGATTGAATGAATAAATTAATTACTGATTGCACATGATGATACTAATTGATATTGTATAGAGTCTAGAGGTAAGAAAGATTGCAAGTCTTATGACATGTCGATTTTTATGTGCATTTGATCCTTGTTATGAATGATGAATTTTCATTGAGCACATCGTGTCGAAATCTTGTGAATTATATGCTACTTGGTGCTAGATTTTACTTCCAATAAGTTGTATTGGTCATTTTGTGATATTCTAGAACTTGCTTGATTACTCTTTGAGGTGAAATTCTAGATAACTACAAACTTGGAAATAATTTAGGCCATCTTTGACTTGTTTGTACCATTCAAGCCTACCCTGATGATATTTTTATTCACTAGTTACCCCTTTGAGCTATTTTTCAAAGAATGGTATGTGCAAGGCATATGAATGACCATCATTCGACTTCATTTCTTGAAGCTCACTATACCAACACTTTATAGCCCGAAAAACTAATGATTGTACCTAAGAGAGCTTAAAATATGACATGTTGTGCACAATCTTATCAAGGGATCATATGGAGACATGTTGAGAGCATGGGTGAATGTATTTAGGAGTATGAGCAAGGAAAATATGCAAATAAAAAAATGACAACTCATGTTGATGAAAAAAAATAATTTTGGTGGTTGTGAAAGCAAAAAAAAAACAAGAAATGAAACCTGGGATTCATGAAAAAAAGAAAAAAAATAGAAAAAGAAAAGAAAAGAAAACAAATTGTGAAAAAGAAAATAAAAGAAAAGCATAAATCCTAAAGAAAAAAAATGGAAAATAGAAAATAAAGGAGGAGAGTGAGATTCTATGTGCAACGTTTTATGCTCTTTTACGTTGTTTATCCCTACCTTTCTTTGTAAGCCAATACCTAGGCCTTACGTTACAAGCTTATTGAAATCATTTTGATCCTAGTTTGCAAGTGTCTATATTAGTAGAGAATTTGTATGAAAAGCAAGCCTATGGAACACCTAGAACTCCTTTGCTTAGATCATGAGAATCATTGGTTGTAAAATTCATACCTAAAATACATGCACAAATGAGTTTGACACTTCACACACACACGTTTTGAATTCATGACTAGATTAATGAGGCACAAGTTTTGTAGTGTCATTCGACTAGCTTTGTGACTAACCTTTGGATTCAGGTGCAATAAAAATTGATGAGACATTTGAATTAGTTGATCAAGTTTAGTAATTCATGATTAAAGTATAAGCCTATGATTGCTTGATTTTTAGTTTTCCTCGAGGACAAGTAAAAGATAAAGTTTGGGGGTATTTGGTAAGTTAGATTTATACTAATAATTCATATATCTTTTGATTAACAATTAGTTTATTTTCAAGTGTTTTTGTTACTTTTTATGCATTTAGTTTAAAATCTTGTAGGTAATGACAATAAGAGAAGAAAATGGAAAGAAATAAAAAACTTGGTTGAAATGTTGAAGAATTCGAGTTGTGGTGCTACTGATGGCAGTTTTGGTATTTTAATCATAACTCTCGGCCCCAATTTGATATCAACTTTATTCTTGATTCATTAGAAAGAAACGCAATAGATCTACAACTTCTGTGTTTACCATAAAATCCAATTCGATCGATCTCAATGAGAAACATTGAGTTCAAGAATCAACACTGGGCTGAAATTATCTAGTACAACATATCTTGGTATTTATTGCATACCTCTCTCCACAGACTTCAAATTTAGTTGATTCAAGTTTCTACATAACTCCAAGACATAGGGATACTATTTATTAGAAGCCATCAAAATCCAATTCAGCCTAGAAAGATGTCAAAATGCAGTTTTAATAGACTGAATAATGTCAAAGTGCTGAAATAGAGGCTTCCAGGACAGAATGCCCTATGCCTAGGCGCCAAAACAGACCGCCTAGGTAATTCCCTTCCAACAAAAAAGATACTGATGCATTTTTTTGGCGACAAGTCACCATGGATCATGAATTTTAGCATTTTAATGAGATATACACATTAGATACACCTATACATCATTACTCATGTGATGCTTTAGTGGATAGACTAAATTGGTGGAGAGAAAAATGAGAAAAAGCCAAGAAAAGGGGAAGGATTCCAGGTTTCTTTTGAAAATCCAAGAAAAGTGGAAGTGTTTTTAGGTTACTTTTGAAGAAAAGCCAAGAAAAATGGAAGATTTTTCAGGTTTCTTTTAAAAAAAAGCCAAGAAAAGTGGAAGGATTTCATAGTTTCTTTTGGAAGACTCTTGGGGAAAGAATCATTAGGGAGAAGTTTAAAAAGGGAAGAACAAGATCAACCAAAAACAAAAGGGGGGGGATTGGTTCTTGGAACCAAATGAGGCTATTAGGGGGTGCTTGGAGACAAGACCCATTCCATTTTCTGCAAATCAAAATAGGGCATTCTTGGAGACAAAGAGTCATTCTTGGAGACAAGGAAAGCTTCAACCATTCCTTCCCTTCACAAATTAGTGAACAATTTAATTATTCTTTCTTATTTATTTCTTGAAGTTGTATTCATCCATGGTAAACTAAACATTTCTTTCTAGAGGGTGATGTAACCTTTTTGATCCTATATTTTGAATTCCAAATAATATTAGTTCAAGTTATTCATCTTGTTTATGTTATCTTGTTTAGTATTTCATCTTGATTAATTGATCACTAACTGAGATTGTTTGACGTATGAGATTCCGCACTCGAGAGAGGAAAGATTATATATGATCATAGGGATAATACAACCTAGGAATCATAGAGTTGAGAAGATTATGAAACCTTTGAAGTTTTGAAGAAGAATTCATTGAACTTTTGTTGAGTTTTATTCTTGATTTTTTATAGAGATATCGAAATTCAAGTTGGAACTCATAGTTAATTTGGCACTCGAGAGAAGGAATTGATGAGTTTAGGAATTCTTAACTTACATGTGTTGTTGTCTTGAATTGGTATATTTTGGAAGGAAAAAAATAGGTGATAATTAGGTGAGTCATTCCTCTAGAATATCTTGCTCATAAGGTGTTTGCTATATTGTTTCTAAAAACTCCACTCTTGTCTTTGCACTTTTATCTTACTTTACTTTGTTTTCCAATCATCATTCGATCTTCTAGATAAAATTAGGACTATTTAAACTACGGTACTTAATGCAATTTTTTATTATAATCCCTGTGGATACTCAAGTCAACTCACCATTGTATTAAAATTTGACACCATGCACTTGCGGTTTGCAAAATATTTCACGAACAGTCGCCATCCCTTGCTACAGGCCCACTAAGAGTACCTTGAACTTTGTAAATTCCACTTGCTTATGTCTCTATAGGGGTTGATCCATGGCATATACTACCCAATCTAATGTTACAACCCCACCTCTCGGTCTTAATTACAACAATTAAAATCAACTTGAAACCAAGTCTCAAGAACTATGAAAAACATAGCATATGCTCATCACAATAAAAATTACATTCCAATCACAATAAAAGCGTCAACTCATAACTCCATTGAAGTGGTTTTCCAAATCTTAACAAAAGTGATTTAGGTCATGTTGAAATTACGCAAGCACCAAGTGTTTCCCAACATCATGATTCTTACAAATTTATCAAAACTAAGCAAAATGAAAGAAGAAATTAAAGTAGAAGAATAGAACCACTAAATGATTCTTCACTTATTCTTCACAATCTTCAATGTCCAATGAACCTCCTTATCTTCTTGTCTTCAAATCCCAAGCTTCGTGGTAATGGGTGTACATTCTAGATGTAGTGTGTGAAGAAATATGGAAGAATTTATGTTTTGGGTAGAGAGAAAAAGTGTGTGAGAACTTAGGTGTAGAGTGTGTGTGTGTTAAGAATTGTATGTTGAATAATGTGTTGAATGATATGTATATTGTGTGTTGTTCAAGAAATTATATGTAAGCATGTGTGTATCTATCATTTGTGTGATGTAATTGTGTGTATATAGTTATTCCAAAATTTTGAAGACTGGGCATCTGAAAGTTTCTGCTGATTTTTTAACCAATTTTCCATCTTTTGCTCTATTTATGCAATTCTTAGTTCCTACACACAATTATCACAAAATGAGATATAATTATATCAATTTTAAGGTAAAAACATATGCAATTTTGCTCATAGAGGTGTCAAAAATATCACATATTATAAGCCTATCAACTATCCCCAAACTTACCTTTTGCTCATCCTCGAGCAAAACTCACAATCAAATAATCATAAACTTATCCTTTGATCATGAATTACTAAGCTTGATCAACCAATTCAAATGACTCATCAATCTTTATTGCACATAAGTCCAAAGATTAGTTACAAAGCTAATCAAATGACATTACAAAACTTATGCTTCATCAATCTAGTCATGAATTTAAAATTTGTGGATGTGTAGTGTCAACCTCTAATTTCATGCATACATTTTACGTATGAATTTCACAACCAATGACTCTCTTGATCTAAGCAAAGAAGTTCTACGTGTTCTATAGACTTGATTTTCATACACCTTCTCTACTAATGTAGATACCACACAAACTTAGATCAAAAGAACTTTTATAAGCTTGCAACATATGGCCTAGGTTTTGGCTTACAAAGAAATGATAAAGATAACACAAAATAAGAGAGCTAAGTGTTTTTGCCTTCAATATCTTTACTCTCCTCATTTCTTCTTTCCTTTCCACTTCGCTTATTTTTTTTCTTTAGGATTCATGTTTTTCATCATGTTCTTTTTGCTTCATATATATGTTTTTCTTTTGTACATTTTTTTATTTTTTTTCTTCTATCATTTTTTTCATGAGTCCCAAGGCTTCATTTCTTGTTCTTTTGTTCTCACAACCCCCAAACTTATTTCTTTTTTGTCGAATTGGGTTGTGGTGTCCCCCATAGACTTGCCCACACACCTTTATTTTCCCTTTCATGTACCCTCATCAAAGTGCATAATGTGTCACACAATAAGTTCTCTTAGGTGTCAGTCATGGTTTTTTGGGTTGCACAAGATGGATGTAATGAGCTTAATGAAAGGAAGTCGAATGGTGGTAATTCAAATACTTTGCATATGCCATCCTATTCAATAAGGCACAGTGGGGTAACTAGTGATAGATATATACTCATGGTAGGCTTGAAAAGCTTAAACGAGTTAAAGATGGCCTAAATTATATCCAAGTTTGCTAGTAATCTAGGATTTCGCCTCAAAAGGTAATCAATCAAGTTTTAGGATACCACAAAATGATCAATACAACTCATTGGAAGTAAAATCCAACACCAACTAGCACACAATTCACAAGAATTCAACACAACGTGCTCAATGAAAATTCATCATTCATGACAAAGATCAAATACACACAAGAATCGCCATGTCACAAGACTAGCAATCTTTCTTTCCTCTAGATTCTACACAATATCAATTAGGTATCATCATAGGTAATTGATAATCAAGATATATCATTCAATTACAAAACATGAACTTACTCAAGTTTGTCAACAAAAGCATGCTTGCTCTTGGACAATCATCACACAACATGTATAATTCACGCACAAAGCTTCAACAAAAAAAAATAGCTTAATTTTTCACATAAAGCTCAAACACACAAAATATGCCTCCCACCCCAAATTTAAAATTAACATTGTCTTCAATGTTTAAAGAGTTAAAGCACATAAGGGGGAGAATAGAAAACTCCCCTTTCCAATAGATGGTACCCTTAGAGTCCATGGGAGATCGACAAATATCATAAAAGAGACATTTATCTATACAAGAAAAAGAAGACATGAAAGCACATGGGCGAAAGCAAAGAAAGTGAGAACACAAATAACAACAAAACAATAAATAAAAGAAACTAGACATGCCTAAATCTAGAAAGGGAACATACTTCAAAAACTAACTAAGAAACTATTCAAAAATAAAGAAAATAAAGGAGTTGGGTTACATCCCAAGAAGCGCTTAGTTTATAGTCATCGACCTGATTTTATTACCTCTTGTTGGGAAAAGATGAGATTAAATTTAGATATCTTACACTTATTACATGCTACTAAGTAGAGCTTGGATTGGCGTTAATCACTCCGTATCATGGGGTTTAAATTTGTCCACATGGGCCTCACCTTGCATGGTTGATCGTAATCTTGGTCTTGGCTTGCATAAAAATTTTGATTTCACTTGAAAATGCATCTTAAAAGGTGATTTGGCATCAAAGTATACAAGGTCAGCCACCAAGCTTTCATCATCCATCTCTCCTCTTTTTGATTTTTCTAATAGTTCAGTAAACGCATCATTCAACTTATTTTTCTGCACATGCTTAACAACAAAGGGATAAAAAGAATCTAATTGATTATACTTAGGCTTTTCTACCCAACAATTCAATCCCCTAACTTCATTTACATCAACATCCATTTCACCTTTTCAATTTTCTTTTAAGTTCACAATGCATGCATCAACTTTCTTCTCATAATTGGGTTATAGTAAAAGATCATTTTCCAATGGGTCAGGGGCATTAATTTTTCCACACAAGTTCATTTCTACTGAACAATTGAAAGCTTTTCAAATATGAAATGTCACTTGGTCATTCCCTATTCTAAGAATCAAATTTCCTAGTTGCACATTAATCAAAGCTCTACTCGTCGCAAGAAAAGGTCTACCTAGAATAAGGGACATATTAGCACCTTTCTTTATGTCTAACACATTGAAATCAATCGGGAAAATAAACTTATCTACCTTTATGTGTACATCCTCAACAATACCTCTTGGATACTGATGGACCAGTCGACTAGTTGAAGTGACACTTTTGTTGGCTTTGGCTCTCCTAATCCAAGCTTCCTATAAACTGACAAAGGCATAAGATTAATACTTGATCCTAAATCACATAAAGCATTAGGAAGGGTGATTGAACAAATAGTGCAAGGGATAGAGAAACTCCTGGTCCTTACGCTTAGGAGGAAGCTTGTTTTGCACAATCACCAAGCACACCTCGGTCAAGTTCACCATCTCATGTTCCTCTAATTTCCTTTTATTTAACAAAATTTCTTTCAAGAATTTTGCATAACTAGGCATTTGAAGTTAAACATCGGCAAATGGAATAATAATATGTAACTTTTTAAAGACGACAAGAAATTTAGAAAATTTCACATCTAATTTTTACTTTTCCAATGCCACAAGATAAGATGAAGGAACACTTATCACTTCATTAAGGATGACCGATTTAGGTGAAGTGCTAGGCTTTGATATTGGCTTGTCTTTCTTTTCTTGTTGAGGTTTCACTTCTTGCGCTTTGGTATCTTCCTCCTTTCCATTTCTCAACATGATTACATTTACTTGTGCTTTGGATTTTTCTTCATATCACTTGGCAATATCCCTTGAGCACGCCGTGAGACTATACTTACAATCTGACCCATTTGAGTTTCCAAATTTTGTAAGGTTGCTTCAATGTTTTAGAGTCTCAATTTGGTATTGGCTATAAACTTGGCCACAAGTTCTTCAAAATTTAGTTTCTTCTCTTGGGGTGGGTAACCGAATGGTGGAGGTCTAGCCATGTTTTGATTAGTTTGAGAAGTGCCTTAGCTACTTTGACCTCCTCATGCAAAATTTAGATAATTCCTCCATCTAGGATTGTATGTTTGTGAATAAGAATTATTTGCTTACCTAATGAGATTCCCAACATAATTGGCTTGCTCGAATGAGAATGAAAATGGATTCCCCACTTGACACTCGGTACTATAGTGTCCACCTCCACATAACTCACATGTGATGATTTGCACCTTCATCGCCGAAGCACTCATGTTATCTATCTTCTTGTTCAATGCCTTAAGCTAAAAAGGCAGAGTATATGTCGACAGTGTGGACTCCCACTGTCTTTTTTCCCAAACTTCTATCTATTTTCCATTAATTACTATTAGATGCTATTTTCTCTAATAACCCATATGCCTCTGCCAGTATTTTTCTCATGATTGTGCCTCCCGCCACTGCATCTATCATAGCTCGGTTGGTGGGTGAGATACCATTGTAAAATGTTTGCACATGAAGCCATGTAGGCAAACCATGGTGTGGACACCTCCTCAATAAATCCTTGAACCTCTCCCAACCTTCATACAAGGACTCCAACTTAAATTACACAAATATAGTAATATCGTTCCTCATTTTGGTAATTTTGAAAGGTGGAAAGTACTTGGCAAGGAATGCTTGCGCCATTGCCTCCCATGTAGTAATTGATCCAACGGGCAACAAATTAAGCCAACTCTTAGCTTTGTCCCTCAAAGAAAATGGAAACAATCTTAGTCTAATAGCATTATTAGTCATTCCATTGTGCTTAAAAGTGTCGCAAATCTCCAAGAAGTTTACGATGTGGGCATTGGGGTCATCACTAGGCAAACCACCATATTACACCAAAGTTTATATCAGTTGAATAATAGCTGGTTTAATCTTAAAAGTGTTTTTTTATATTGCCGACCTCCTAATACTTGAATTGGTCCCATTGACTGAAGGTTTAGCATAATCCAACAAAGATTTATTCTCTACGTCACTCTTGTTGTTGGTCATTCTTTCCTCTTTTGCTACCTTTATCAACATACAAAGAGATCTTTCAATTTTTGGGTCGTATGGCTCATGATCCCAAGTAGATGATCGGGTAATGCACCAACAACACCTACAATGAAAAACAAGAGCTCTCTATAGAGTCTAGAGAAAAGAAACATTGGTAGTCTTGTGACATGGTAATTCTTTTGTGTATTTGATCTTTGTCATGAATGATTAATTTTCATTGAGCATATATGTTGAAATCTTGTGAATTTCATGGTACTTGGTGTTGGAATTTACTTCCAATAAGTTGTATTGGTCATTTTTTGAAATTTGCTTGATTACTCTTTGAGGCAAAATCCTAGATAACAAGCAAACTTGGAAATAATTTTGGTCATCTTTGACTCGTTTGTGCTTTTCAAGCCTATCATGATCATATTTTCATTCATTAGTTACTCCTTTCAGCCTTTTTCAAAGAATGGCATGGGTATTGCATATGAATAACCACCATTCAACTTTATTTCTTGAAGCTCATTACACTTACCCTTTACAGCCTAAAAAACCATTAATTGTCCCTAAGAGAGCTTAAGGTGTGATATTTTGTGCACAATCTTATCAAAGGGTCGTATGGAGATGTGTTGAGGGTTTGGATGAGTGTATTTAGGAGTATGAGCAAGAAAATGTGCAAGAAAACCATCACAACTCATGTTGATGAAAAGAAATAAGTTTGGGGGTTGTGAATGCAAAAGAACAAGAAATGAAGCCTTGGGATTCATGAAAAAAGAAAGAAGAAAAAAAAGAAAAAAAAAGAAAAAATGTTTGCAAAAAAAGAAAAGAAGTAAAAGAAAAAATAAATTATTGAAAAAGAAGAACATGAATCCTAAAGTAAAACAAAAAATAATTGGGAAAGATAAAAGAAATTAGGAGAGTTAGATTTTATGTGGAACGCTTTATGCTCTCTTATGTTGTTTATCCTTACGTTACTAGCTTATTGAAGTCCTTTTGATCTAAATTTGCAAGTGTCTACAGTAGTGGAGAAGTTGTATGAAAAACAAGCCTATGGAACACCTAGAACTTCTTTAAATATAACATGAGAGTCATTTGTTGTGAAATTCATACCTAAAATGCATGCATGAAACTTGAGGTTGACACTTCACACATACAAGTTTCGAATTCATGACTAGATTGATAAAGTACAAGTTTTGTAGTATCATTTGACTAGCTTTGTGACTAACCTTTAGACTGATGTGCAATAAAAATTTATGAGGCATTTGAATTGGTTGGTCAAGCTTAGTAATTCATGGTCAAAGTATGAGAATGAGCTTGTGATTGATTGATTTTGAGTTTTGCTCGAGGACGTGCAAAAGGTAAGTTTGGGGGTAGTTGATAGGCTCATAAGGTATGACATTTCCAACACCTCCATGAGCACAATTGCACATGTTTTTGTTTTATAATCGATACAACTGTCTCTTATTTTATGATAATTATGTGTAGGTTCATGAATTAAAGAAATAGAGTAAAAGATGAAAAATCGATTAAAGAATCGGTAGAAACTTCTGGATGCGGCATTCTTTGTATGTCCAACATAAATTTCTCTGAAAAGTGATATTGAGCTAATTCAAGAATATTTAATAAGCTAATAGATAGGGCTACAACTCCTATAGAGACACTAAAAGCTAGTTCATCCTAGAAAGTGGTGAAAATCGGTTCAAATAAGTTGAATAGTGAAATACCTTGCGTTCAGTGCTGCAACAACAAAGAAAACAGAGACGATGATGCCGCAATGCCATCCTTAGGTGAGAACTCACTCTGCAGCACCAATTCCAGGTGCCACAGTGCTAACTGTTCAATAGAAAAAGATTCCCAACCCTCTTCTTGGCACAAGTGGCGATCAAAGGCAAACTTTGCCATCTTTATGATATATACACATTAGATACACCTATACATCATTTACCATATAATGTGCTTGATAGATACATTATGAACACACACAATTCACACATATATTCAATACACGCATCATTCAACACATAATTTATCACCCTCACACACTTTATACCTAAATTTTCACACATATTTTCTCTCCACCCAAAACACACATTTCTCCATATTTCTTCACACACCATACCTAGAACCATACACCCATTACCCATTCACCAAGGATCTTGGGATTTGAAGACAAGAAGAGGAGTAGCTTCAACAACTTAGTGGTTCTAATCTTCTACTTTAATTTCTTCTTTCATTTTGTTTTCAACTTGAGATTGGCCAAGTCTTAAGAAGCATTAAAAACATAGTATAGGCTCATCATAATAAAAACAACATTCCAATCACAATAAAAGCATCAACTCATAACTCCATAGAAATAGTTTTCTACGAATTGACAAAAAGTGATTTAGTTCATATTGAAATTAAGAAACCACCAAGTGTTTCCCAACATCATGATTCTTACAAATTGCTCAAACCTAAGCAAAATAAAATAAGAAATTAAATTAAAAGATTAGAACCACTAAGTGATTCTTTACTTCTTCTTCAAAATCTTCAATGCCCAATGAAGCTCCTCCTCTTCTTATCTTCAAATCCCAAGCTCCTTGGCAATTGGTGTATGTTCTAGGTGTAGTGTGTGAAGAAACATGGAAGAATGTATGTTTTGGGTGGAGAGAAAAAGTATGTGAGAATTTAGGTGTAGAGTGTGTGTGGGTTATGAATGGTATGTTGAATGATGTGTTGAAGGATATGTATATTATGTGTTGTTCAAGAAATTATATGTAAGCATGTGTGTGTATATCATTTTTGTGATGCAATTATGTGTATATAGTGTATATAATAGAGTGCCACATGGTGTGTGAGGGTGTAGTGGTGTATAACAAGAAAGACTCCATGCACGGATTAGATTGCTACTTGTCCCTCAAAATTTCGCACATATTATTTTTCCATAATGGACCATTGGCGAGCGAAGATTAGGCTGTGCGGCGTGAGATACCCTATTATTCAGGCACCATGGCACCAAATGGGTGCTGTCACGATGCCTCCAAATCCTCCATCTACTGCCCTGTAACACCCCCATTACTACATAACTAGATATATATATTATAATTTAACATGATAGAACCTGTCTGCATGCATAGAATTTTTTTTTGTAACACTTTAAGATATTTCACTTCTTACATGCACAACCCTATTTAAAATACTTTCTAACACATGTCATGTATATAGCATGATCAATATTTATATAAAAACACAACACCTACAATAACCCAATATTTACATACTTATTTACAGTAAAGTTTTAAAAGCGAAATATAGTACCAGTCTAAAAATATAATACAACAGACTCAAAATATAACAAGCCAACAAAATAGCCCAACAGGTCATCACCCATGTACACACTCTCTCAGACACCTGTAGGAGCTCCAACCGCCGTCCAGCCAATAAAAGATGCTTCAAGTATCGTCGTACTCACCTACAATGCATAAACTATATGAGCTAACGCTCAGCAAGTAAAGATTATGCATGTCAAAGAATAATCCACAATATCAAGTCATGCAACTCAAAATGCTATGCTCACAATACAATTTTATGCATTAAAATATTTCTCTCAAAATTATTTCTTTCTTGGGCCCCTGACCCACGCTACTATCCCATGCACCGGAAAAGAGCTCTGTAAACCGCCATAATCCAATGGCCAATAATCATATAAGCATGCAAATCCATGCACGCGAACCTACAAATCCATGCATAACACCATGCAAATCCATGCATGCTTCGGTGCACTAGTAGTGGTCAACAAAACATTTTCCTTTCTCTGAATTATGCCGTGCAATGCAAGATTTATCACAATGCTAGTATATGATGCATGCACGTGCTAATGACAATGCCCATGTATGTATGCTCAATGGAGAGCCCTCTACTATGCACATATGATTTATGATATTACATATAATTCACACATCTACTATGTCTATGCATTGTGGATGCAAATGAATCTTTACTTACCTTTCACTTGGTTGGTGGCTTAGTCTAAATTTGTTTAGTATTCCTCTCCAACCTTAGATGTAAAATAGCCTGTAATATTACCCAACATCAAGCACCATTCCCAATTTGGCAAGTTGAAAGCACAAAATCTCATACTAGACCTTAAACACCAAGCTATAAGCTAACAATCAAGCTTCCACAAACTAGAACCCAATATAGCCCCTCAAATACCTCAATTTCTCATCTTAAATACATGCAAACATGATGTAATTGAAGTATTATAACTCTAATAGCATGTGCCTAATTGTTAACACTCAATAGCAACATGTCTAGGTTGAAACATGCTAAGTGATCAAATGTGGCAGATTCACATTTTCATATTTTCTTGCTGTCAAGTTTAGTTGCATGATAATTTTAACATCCCTAAGCATATCCAATCACTCCCAAATTTTTACCACACTTAGATAACATGTATATAAATGTAACCATATCATATAATTGCTAAAAATCACGGATATAGCTTTCCAAGTTCAGCTCTCTTCACGACATACTGAAACAGATTATTTCCTACCGTGACAGTTTTGCACACTTCATGATATTAATGGTTTTGGCACCATTAAGTATATTCAATCACTCCAAAATTTTCACCATACTTAGATAGCATATATAAGGAGACAATCAGGTCATAATATTACCAAAAATAATGGATTTAGCTCCCCTAATTCAGTCTCCTTCACAGCACACCAGAACAGATTTTGCTATTTTGGCAGTTTGAGTGTTTCCCCAATATCATTCTCTATTTCAATTTCCAACTGATAAAACTTCATTCCAACACTCTTAACTCATATATGGTTATGTAAATGGTAATAATAATAGGTTTTATTCAACATACCATACACTTTTGAAGCCTAAAACACAAGAAAACAGTAAGATGACAGTTTCTGCGACAAGTATTTCCTATTAAGTGTTTGTCATCAAAAACCCTTTCTTTGTGCACCAAAGTCTAACCAAAAACTTCCTAAAACTTTTATAAGAGATATTTAAAGCTTAATAAACAATAAAACCATTCATAATAATCTAAAAACCAAAGGTAAAAGCGTAGATAAGTGTTACCTATGCAGATTTTGAGGTTAACTTGATGGTAATCACTTCTCCTTTGCTTTTCTTGCTTTTATTTCAACTTGGAATCAATTTGGATCACTTGGAGACCTTAAGGTGTGTGTTTGGAAGATGAAAATGGCTGAAATGAGGGTCTGGTCGTTGCTTAAGGGTGAAGGGTTTGAGGTGTTAGCTTGAGATGTTAGCTTAAGCATAATAAGAAAGCATGAGGTGGCAAGTAAATGGTAAAATCTGATTTTCTCCCTTATCTTGCAGCCCTAATCTTGTGTGTGTCACCTATTTTTATTTGATTGAAACCTATCTTAGTCACCATTCATTCCCATAGTTATTTCCTATGTCCGTTCATTCGATCTCCAAACCGATTCGCATCCGATTCTTAAAGAATTATCAAGTTTGCATTTCTAAAATCATATGCACATATGGGCCTTGTAATATGACACTTAAATCACATTATATCATGTCCAATATCCCAAGTATGCTAATTTACAAATATATACTTTTGAAATAACTTGATCAAATCAAATTAAATCGTATAACCTTACTAGTAACACTTTTAACACTTCCAAAATTATAACCTATATATCCCATCTATATCTAATATTGATCCACCTCATTTTCTTCTTATTTCAATACAAAATCAACTACTTAGATTAGGAAATTCAATAACTAATACCGTGCAAGAACTTCAGAATTAAGTTTAATAGTCAAGAATGTCGTATAAAATGAAATAAATTATGCAATGTCAATAGAAATGCAAATAACATATAAAATTAACACATAATGCATGAATCATATTTAGCCATGTGAGTAGTAAAAGTCTTGGGTGTCACATGCCCCATTTTATCCCCTCGCGCCACAACGCAAGATTGGGGGTGTCGTGGCGCGAGATTATTCTGGGCTGCACTATTTAGCCTCTTTCAACTAACTTTCTAAGCTGAACTGACTTTTGGTGTCTTCATAAGAATTGTAGCCCTATCTCTTAGTTTTCTATATCTTTTAGAATCAACTCAATATTTCTTTTGTAAAACGAGTTATGCTAGAAATATGAAGAGTGTGCATCTAAAAGTTTCTGCTGACTTTTTAATCGATTTTCCATCTTTCACTCTATTTCTTCAATTCTTAGTTCCCACACACAATTATCACAAAGTAAGACATAATTGTATCAATTTTAACACAAAAATATGTGCAACTGTGCTCATGGAGATATAAAAAATATCACACTTTATGAGCCTATCAGAATCTTATAAGGGGTTTAGATCAAGCTTGAGATTTGGTTCATGGAGCAAATGATTAAATCATTCCATACATTATCTCCAACCATAAGTGAAATAGCTAATTTTTTTTAAACAATTCACTCATGGTTTTAAAAATGCACAACGTAGTAATCACAAAAGAGTTCTGGAATTTATTTATTTAAATACGATGTATTGTTAGTTTTAAGTGTTGAAAATTTCCAATTTTTGCTACGTTAATGTTTCTCAGAATTATGTAAACCCTACAATGGTATCAGAGCCAATGCTCATGCATTTCTAGTAACTTATGCTTAAATTGAATATTTGCATGTGTGTGTGATTACGAATCAAATTAATTTCTTTATTTTGGATCAATTATGTTTATTATTTCAATGGTTGAGACGAATATAGAAGATAAAACAAGAAAATTATGAAAAATTATGAAAAATTCTAATGAACAGTTTCCAACGGGCACTAGCACCATGGTGCTAATTTTTGGCATTTCAGCAGAGAAGAGGGTAGTAGCATTGGCGCCGTAGTGCCAGTGCTGCCATGCAACTAGTCAAAATTTTGGGCCATATTATTTTGAGCCGATGTGCTAGTTTTTGGTATCGTGGCCCAAGATGGACTCATGCTCACGTAATTGTTATTGCAATAATTTTTTTTTAATTATAGAAATTTGAAATAAAATCAAAACAAAAAAAATTGCCACAAGAGTTGATTTCTTAATTTAAGAATATGATTCATGAGTTCAAGATTTCAAGTCTTGCATCCAAGAATTCAATTCTTGGTTTTCAAGACTTCAAGATTTATGAAATCATGATACTCTTAATTTAGAAACATGAAGATTTCTGAAGCTTGAAATTATTGAATTGTTGTAAAAATCGAATCAAGTAAGTTGATTTTGTGATCAAGAAAATTAGTTTTATGATTAAGTTTTACCTAATATATCTTGATATGATAAAAAAATCAAGAGTTCTTGATATTGATTAGGAAAAGGACTTATGCCTATTTCATTTTGACAAGCAAACATTGCATGAATATTGGATTTTTCAAAATTAAATTTAAAAGTTAGTTTAGAAAAAAAATTAATTTTCATGAGAAACCAAACATTCTCTAGTTTTTATTCTAAATATATTTCTATCTCCCTCCTATTACCTCCCCTTCGACTTGTTCCATGTTTTTTTATAGTTTTATCAAATGTAATGAGAGTAGAATTAGGTGTTGAGGACTTCATTATTTTGTAAGTTGGCAGACTTGATAAAATGCTGGAATATAGATGAAAAAAGCAAGAAATGAAGGCCCATGAATATATGGAATACATATAAGTAATAGATGGGCTAAATAGGAATTTGACTATCACCGTTAGATTGACCTTGATCCACTTTAGCTCAAGTGGATCGTATAGGATTTAAGGCCCTTGATCATCCCTTATTTTAGTAAGTATATGATGCATGTTGTGATTGTTTATTGTATGCCTTATGATGCTTTATTTTTTTCCATCCCTATGTTAGAGAATATTAAATAAGATAATCATAAGATGAGAGTTTGCATGACAAACAAACCTATGTGTTTCCCTCACTTGAAATTATTTCAAGTATTAAAACATTAAACGAATTTATATTAAGTGAGCAATATTGGGCGAGGCCCAATCATCCACACCTTCATCTTAAGCAGGGACATGTCATATGCTGTTGAGCTTAGTCCATTGGCCATGAGTCATGGGATGTTGCAAGTAAGGTAAGTTATGATCACTACTAAGCATTGTGATGCTCATAGGATGGGGCATTTAAATATTGGTCACAAGTCTTGGGACTTTTAGGGGTTTCATCACAGAGATATTTGATGGGTCCTGCTTGACATTGAATACCATATAGGCTCATAGCATTAGGGTATATGGGAAAGATGTGGAAAAATTATTTGAAGGTTGGATAGAGATGCAATTAATAATGCGTTGTCAACCTTTTGCCTTTATCAAATGGGCTCATAACATTGGGGTAAATGGCAAAGTCAATTAGACTTCAAGCCCACTAGGAAATTAGATTTCTTGAAGTTCCACCATGAGGGTGATGGAATTAATATAAAATATTGGGAGACATTTATAATTAAGGACCAAATTATTAATGGATATTAATTGAATGAATGCTTAATTTTCTGCCTCACTTAAGATATTTGTTGTCACAATTAATTCCAGTAAGATTGATCTAGACACATAAATAAACTCATCGGCTTAATCTATCTAGATTATTTTCAAAACTTGAGAATAGTTCCAATTTGAGAATATCATAATTATGCTAGAAGAAATTTCTACAAAGGGTTGTGGAAATAGTTCCAACAAAATTGTGGAAACACCTCCTACAAGGGTAGTAAATGCACATTCTACAAGTGTTGTGAAAAAGCCCACTACAATTGTTATAGAAGGACCAAGTTTGGATAAGATAGGTGTCTCCCAACGTAGCCACAAAATTGGGGCATAGAAAGGGGAAGTGCAAGTTTTAACTTTTTTGATTGAATTAAAAAGCATTCAAATTAAGTCTTTCACTTTGTTGAAATCAAATACTAGGGTTGATAATTCTTCTTAGGTATTGGATAACGAATATGATCCCATCTTTGCGAAGTATTGTAGAGGATAACAAGAAGAAAGGGACTAAGATGTTGGGACAATCCTTAAGCTTGGAAATGGAGCAAAGTGTTTCCGTATTAGCTATAGGAACAGTTCACTTAGCTTCAAATGGAATTAGGGAAGTATTAGCTATTTGTCTATATTACTAAACATTGTAAAGAAATTTTGATCGAAAAATCAAAAGGTGGAAATATTATATGGTTCTTAACATTAGAATTAGATAGTCAAAATAGTGCATTCTTATGGTATGCTAGATTAAGTCATGTCTCTAAAGAAAGAATTCACATGATAGCACATTTGCTTGACCTTTGGGACTTGCATGAGATGTCAACTTATAAATCCTATCTCAAGGGAAAGATGACTTTATCACCATTTGTGGAACAAATGAAGCAAGCCACTTCTTTAGATTTGATCTAAATGGATGTATGCAGTCTACTAAGTGTTAGTGCATGAGTGGACTATTCTTACTTCCTTACTCTATGTCCTTTAATGGGTTCAATAACTTAGACATGAAGTAGAGAATTAAGCCGACAAAAGTAATAAATCCATCAATGTGATCGAGGAAGAGAATACTTGGTGGTGAGTTCTTTTATTATCTAATGGAGAATTTAATTCACTTTGAGTGAAGGCATGATGGTTTTCACCAGACTTTCTCTTTCATTCTATGGATATAACCTAGAATAGATGATATTCTTATCGAATAAGAACATCATCTAAGTCGGTGCCTAAAATATCATATAGGATATGATATGGGTATGAAGACCTAAGGGTATGAAGGAATCTGCTTATGTGAAGCAGCTAGTGAGAGATAAGTTGGATATGAGATCCAACTTATGCAAATTTGTTGGGTATCTAAAGAAATCTATTGGATACCATTTCTATGACCTCTCGGGGTATCTAAAGAAATCTATTGGATACCATTTCTATGATCTCTCGAAATTAAAGTTGTTGGTTTTTAGGAATGTCACATTCTTAGAATTTCTATTAGATTGGAAAGGCAGGGTGTGGAGCTTGAAGATATTTAAGAATCAAATCCATCCACAATATAATGATGTATGAACAAATTACATGCTTCAAGTACACAACCTCCAAGGAGATCCAAAAAGACCTCGATGCCACCTATGAGGTGCGGCCTCTTGCTGGAAAGCAATAATGAGGATCTCTCATTTGATATTAATCTAAGAAATAAAAGAGTAGTGATGTATGACATCAATTTGGGAAGATGGCGAAAGGCCATGAAATTCAAAAGGAATTCCATATACTCCAACAAGGTATTGACCTTAGTGGGCATACTAGAGGGAATGGTTTCGAATAGCTGTAATTGGGTCTAAAGTATAAAATTGAATACATGGGGAGGTAGTAACCTATAAGGCACAACTGATAGCAAAAGGTTACGCTTAAAGTCAAATTGTTCACTCTTGAGGAAACCTTTTACCAAAAGCAATGCTAAAGTCCATTCAGATTTTGCTAACTATATATATGTATTGTGAATATGAGATACAACAAGTCGATATAAAGACCACCTTCCTTAAATGAGAAATTAAGGATGTGACTTATATGATGTGGCCAGAGGGCTTCATATCCAAAAGGGAAGTAAGCAAAAGGGTTTGCAAGCTTCAGAAACCATTTATGGACTCAAATAATCTTTTCAAAGTTATAACTTTCAATTCAATGAGGGTTTGATTCCCTTAGGAATATGGATGATTTACTACCCAAAACGCACACTACTCACTTCGTCAATATAATTCATGTATTACATGCTATGCATATGTCATTTGCATTGATATTGACATGACGTAATTCATTTCCACTTATAACAACATTCTTGAGCATTAAATTGCTAGAATTTTCGTATGTGTTAGTTGTTGATTTTTTCTAACCTAAGTAGTCCATTTAATATTAAGATATGAAGAAAATTTAGGTTGATCAATATTCCAGATATTCATGGGTTATATACTATAATTTTAGAAGTGTTAAAGGTGTTACAAATTATTTTTTGGAAGGTTTAATGGTGTTAATAGTAAGCTATATAATTTGATTTGATTTGATCAAGTTGTTTCAAAAGTATATATTGGTAAATTGCACATTGGGGACATTAGACATTATATATCATGATTGAAATGTGATACCACAAGGTTCATATTGTGTAAGATTATCAAATTGCAATTTTTGACAATCAAGCAAGAATCAAGTGTCAATCTGGTTAGATATCGAATGAACAATTAGAAAATTAGGATAGTAATTATTTATAAGATCTTATGGCAGCTAAAATAGGTTGCAATAAGATGAATAAATGTGGAGAACACCAGATTTGGTCTTGCAAATGTGAGTAGAAACTCAGATTTACTATAATCTACCACCTCATGCTTGCTTTAGATACACCTCAAGCTTACTATAGTTGTCCATATTACCCATTTCTTTCTTCTTAAGCCATAAGCCACGACCAACATCATTTTTAGACTTATGTCACATTTTAAACATCCATTTCATGCTTTATAAGCTACTCCCAAGTGATTCTAAGAGATAGAAAAGTCAAAGGAAGCAAAAAGGAAGTAGAAATAAACAACATGAAGCTGGAATTGTGAATTAGGTGGGTTAACTCACGGTTTTCGGCATAAATATTTATATTCTTTGAGGTTTTATGATTTATAGAACTTATTTTATTGTTCATAATCATGTTAAGGTATTATTGGTGGTTTTATTATGCACAAAAGATGGATTTTTGGTTGCAAAATCTTAGTAGGAACAACTAAGGGCAGAAATTGTGAAGTTTTTCATTTTTTATTCTTTCAGCTTTATAAATATGAATATTAGCTTGAGAAAAACCTATAATTTTACCATGTATTGTTTATATATTAGTTTAGGTTATAAATATAATTTTAGATAGCTTAGAAGTTGAAATATAAATTGAAGAGGTACTTAAAACAGTTACTTTCAGTTTTGATGTTTTGTGAAGGGGGCTAATTTTGCTGAGGTAAATCCATTATTTCTGATAGGGTTATGACATGGTTACCTATTATTATATGTTTCTAAGTATGGTAAAAATTTAGAAGTGATTAAATATACTTGGGGGTGTGAAAAACATCATGAAACACAGTTGGACAACAAACAAATATGGAAAAACCAGAATCTGTCCAATTTGATATTTTACCATGTTTCAACCCCTATATGTTGTTATTGAGTTCTAATGAGTGGGACTTATTTTTCCTATCTCTTGGGATTATAATACTTCAATGTAATGATGTTAACATGCATTTAAGATGAGAAATTAAAATAATTATGGGACTATTTTAGGTATTAATTTATAACTTGAAAGGCTTGATTGTTACCTAGTTTACCTTGATGTCTATGTTAGAGTAGTGCCCGGCGTGCCAATTAGATTGGGCATTTTTTATACTCTTTATTTGTAAAAATAATATTTTTTCAAATCATATTAATAAAAAAAAGCAATTTTTGTTATCTTGAATTGCGTATAGTAATTAGATAAAGTTCCTAGACCAAACCTAGCTATAGGGCATGGTCGCCCATTTGATGGTGATTATGGAATATTCTTTGGTCTTCAATTCGTTTCGAGTCGAGGGCTCTTTCAGATGAGACATAGAATAGCCCAATAGACTAATGCATACGATGCATGCTCACATGAGGAAGATGTCTCGCTCCATGGACCTTGGCGTAGTGATGCTAGTACATGTATGTGGGTATTTGTTAGAGAACAAGTATACTAAATAGGCCCGCTAAAAATTCTTAGTTGAAAACGTTGTCTGTCAAAATAAGAATTTCCATATTATGATAGTATACGATTAGTCTTTAGACTGGATGTACCATGGTAGCCTTGTACATATTATGTTCCATTTTGATACATCTTGTGATTGCCTGACAATCATAAAAGGTGTACGTTGGATATTTCATTGACATCTATGGAAGTTAATGAGTATTCAACAAAGGATCCATCACTTGTCCGAAAGAACAAGTAAATCTCCTATGTTTTCATAGTTCATGACTCAAAAGTCCTTAGCCAATGCAGGATGAATGTTAGATAGGGTTTTCTAACATTTCATCATGAGTTATTGCAACTAGAAATGGAATCATAGTTATCGAGTCAATTAAGGTTTTGACTAATAATCCATGCCCTAGATTCAATCGGGAGATTAGTTGGCAGAAGGACCTTACGTGTATGGTACTCGTAATTGAAATAGGTTCATTTGTTAATTCACATAAGAATAGGTTGTCATGATACACTTGCTAGGTGTTTCTCATAACTTTTGAGATTCTTTAAATTAAGGAGTTAATTCCAAACAAATTAATTAATTGGATTAATTAATCAGAGTAATTGTTATTCATAAGTTGTAAATGTTGCAAGCCTACACTAGCTTAATTGTGAACCTAAAGAGTCATATATAATTTGGGATGGAACATTTATAACTTTAGAATTGATCCAAGGTATTAGATCCAATTAATTAATATAGATTAATTAATTAGGACTTAAATTAATTCAAATGGTTGAATTAATTATTTAATTAAATAATTGAATCATTTAATTAGACATAATTAGATTAGAAAGCCCAATTGGAGTGGAATAATTATTTGATTGGATCAATTAATTATATGGACCATAAATTAATTTAATTATTAAATTAATTTATTCCATTGAATAATTGAATTATTCAATTAGGCCTAACTTTATTAGGTGGACTACATGGAATTAAATAATTAAATTTGGGCTTAAACAATTAATTGGATTAATTATGAAATTTATTTTAAGTTTATACCCAATTTAGAGAGGCTAATTAGGAGAGGCCAACAAGAGTTGTTGGAAAAAGATGGAGTCCTAGAAATTTGATATTCTTGGGAATATCTAATTGGATTAGATAAGAATATCTTCATATATCTTTAGAAGATACAAGAGATTAAGTTGGAGATTTTTAGGAGATTTTGAGATCAACCAAAACTCCTCCAACCAATGGGAGGAGTGGCCGAAAATCCAAGAGTTGAACTATTGAAATTTTTTGCCACCACATATAAATATAAGGGGCTGAAAATTTGAGGGGATTTCCCTCATATTTTTTCCATCAACGAAAAAAAAAAGGAGAAAAATTATTTTTCTCCTCTTCATCTTTTCTCCAACAAAATTTAATCTTTCTTGAAAATATTTAATACTTATATCACAAGTTGATATTAAGAATTAATACTCACAAAACACACTCCAGAACTAGATTAATAAACAAATCTAAATTGCTAGCGGAGTTTGGATTTTGTGTTCTTGCTCAAGGTGTGGGCTACTTTAGAGGAGAGAAGCTTGGATCCCTATGAACCAGATTCAGAAAAGGGCTAACAATCGATTGATTCAAACCCTACGACAATTAGGTTGCATTAAAGGCATAAAAAAAACTTTTTTATTTATCTATACAACCATTGAAAATTGTGAGATCGATAAAATCACATCGGATCTGCGGTGATGCTATAATTGTTATGGCAAGTTTATTTTAAATTTTTAAATTTTTACGGTGTATACCCCACAATCAAGCAAGCCTAATAGTGGTATAAGAGCCACGGTTTTAACCAATTCCAATCGAATTTGAATTATGCCTGCAGATTTTAATTATTAAATTTTGATTGTAAATTATATTTTTGATTGGGATAAAATAATTTTGCAATTTATTTAATTGTTAAATAAACATGTGTAATTGAATTTGACTCAATGGACAAAGCTACGCACACAGTATGACAACGTATAACACCATGCATGCACTAGCTACAAGCGCTGTTGCTATCCATGCACTTGGGCATGCGCATTGGCTACGCATGCTGACAACACACAATGTTGTGTATAGGGTTGTTGGATAGCCTCGTTGCGTTAGTTTGCAAAATTCAACTTTTCAAAAATTTTAATTAAACTATTAAATTTAAATTTTTGAAAAATGTGTTTTTCATGGAAAATCAAGATTTTATCCCAAGTCGTGAAGTTACAATTTTAAATGGATGGTAAGTGTACATGCTTTTATAAATTGAAGAGATATGTTTATGGGCATCTATGGGATGATTATGGAGCCATTTGACCAATGTGATTGAATTATTATGTTTTTGGGTTTAAAATGAGACCTGCGAGTCACTTATGCTTTCCCTATATGTACATTATATTTTTGAAATGAGAGTAACATAGGGTGAGGTTTTTCTTTTATTTTTGGTGGACAAGAAGAAGAACCAAGATGGAGAATCAAGACAAGGCCTATGAATGTATAGGATATATTCATGTAATGGAAATTTGTTTCCATTTTTATTTTATTACCTTTAAATTGACATATATCCATTTTTGGCTCAAATAGATCACATAGGATTGTCCCATTATCATCGAAGTTATGTATGTATTAGACGAATGCGTAGGGTTTGTTTAATGTTTTTCACATGACATGCTTGGTATCAATTGAATACAAAAATATTAAATAAACTAAGATTAAAATTAATGAGGTCTTGGTTAAAATAAATAACCTCACTTGAATTAAAATAAAGTAAAGGAATTTTTGAAATTCAAATTTCAAGGAAATATGGATAAAATTAGGTTGGACCTAATAATCTATGCCTATAATTAAAAGTAGATGACATGACGATGCTACCTTACTTAGTTATTAGCCATGAGTTGTAGAATGACTCTGCAATGTAAAGTTATGATCTTTACTAAGCATGGCAATGCCCATGGGATGGACTCGTCTCTATGCTAGCTATGAGTCATGGAATATTTTAATGTTCCATCTACATGGAGGTTTGATGGGTCTTACTTGACACTTAATACTATATGAGCTCATAAAATTGGGGTACATAGGAAGAAGTGAGGTAAAACATCTTGAGGGTTGTATGGAGATGCAATCGTTAAATGTTAACTAATTTTCAATATGTTTTATGGGCTCATAAAATTGGGACATACGACATGATGATTGGGCCGCAAGCCACTAGGAAATAAGATTTCCCGAATTACCAGTAAGGTGATAAAATTCGAATAAAATAGTGGGAGACATTTATTACTAAAGACCTATTATAAATGAATATGTTTTTAAAAGAATACTAAACTTTTGCCTCATTTAATTTTTTTAGATTGTCTATAAAATGGGTAAAAATCTATTTGCATAAATACTAGACACAAATAAATTAATGGTCCCCACTATGTTGATTAGTTAAGGAACCTTCGAATTATTTTGTAGTCCGAAAAGAGATATTACATCCTTGATGTGATACCGCCACCGAACAGGCAGACGGATGCCATTGAGAAGTATCTTGTGAGCCTGAAGAGTTCAGGTATTTATTTTTTTGAAGTTAACTTATCACTTAACAATGCTTCTTGGATAATAGATACCGGTTGTGGGTCTCATCTTTGTAATGATCTGCAGGTAATGGCAAGAAACAAGAAGCTAAGTAGAGGAGAGACAGTCCTGCGGCTGGGGAAATAGAGCAAAGGTTGCCACACAACCATATGATGTGTCAACTTAGCTTTAGGAAATGTTGTAGTTTTAGTTTTAAATAATTGTCTTTATGTTCCAAATATTGTTAAGAATATTATATCCATTCCTGTTTTGGATGGGGAAAGTTTTACTTTTTCAATCAAACATGGGAACAATTCCATTTTTAGAAATTCAGTTTTGATTGGCATATTGATGAATGGTTTATATTTTATTACTCCCCATAACTTCTTTTTCCACATTCAACAAAATAGAAGAAAATTAGACAATCATAGTTCACAACTCTTATGGCAAGCTAGATTAGATCACATTTCTGATAAGAGCATTCATAAGTTGGCCAAATTGCTCGATCTTTCGAAAGATCAAGGAATACCAACATGTGAATCATGTTTGGATGGGAAGATGACCAAATCACCATTTGTTGGACAAGTGGAGCGAGCCAAAGATATAATGGATTTGATCTATTTTGGATATATGCGGGCCACTAAGTGTTTGTGCTCATGGGAACCATTACTACTTCATAAACTTTATCGATAATTACTCTAGGTATGGTTATATCTACCTTTTGAGGTATAAATTTGAAGCCTTTAAAAAGCTCAAAGAATTCAAATGTGAAGTGGAGAAATAGACTGGCTAAGTATCATGGCTCTTCAATCAAATTGAGAAGGTTAATACTTGAGCACAAAGTTTCTTGATTATCTAATAGAGATGAGATTCTCTCAGTGGACCCCTCTTGCTACTCCTCAATTCAATGGAGTTGTGGAGCATAGGAATCAGACCCTGCTAGACATGATTCAATCAATGATGAGTTTCACTGTGCTTCTCATTTTATTCTAGGGTTATGGCTGTAGAAATGGCTGTATATCTATTAAATAGAGTGTTATCAAAGTCAGCGCCCAAAATACCATATGAGATATGGTGTGGGAAACCACCCTTTTTATAAATACCTTATGGTATGGGGGTGTGCTGCTTACGTGAAGCAGCAAGTGGGAGATAAATTGGATATGGATCCAATTTATGTAAATTCATGGGGTATCCAAAGGAATCTATTGGATACTAGACTCCTCGAAACAAATGGTGTTTGTTTTGAGGAATGTCACCTTCTTTGAGAAGGAGTTTCTATATGATAGAAAAGGCGAAGCTGTTGAACTTTAAGAAATTCAAGAACCACATAACCTCCTAACAGATGCAGTAATAGGCTAACCAGCTGAGGCTGTGCCTTCAGACGCACAACCTTCTAAGAGGTCTAAAAGGATCCCAAAGCTACTTAAGAGGTATGGATTTTTGTTAGAGAATAATGAGGAGAATGTCCCTTTAGATAGTGATCCAAGGACTTATGGAAAGGTGATGTCAGGCATCGACTCGGGAAGTTAGCAAGATGCCATGCAATCCAAGATGAACTCCATGTACTCTAACAAGGTACCTTGGTGGACCTACCACAGGGAATAGTTCCTATCGGGTGCAAATAGGTCTACAAGCGAAAGCTTGGAGTAAATGGAGAGGTAGTGACCTACAAAGCACGACTTGTCACAAAAGGTTATACTCAAAAGTAAGGAATTGATTATAAGGAACTTTTTTGCCAATAGCTGATGATTGGAAAACAAAGTAAAGTAAAATAAAAATGCATAGACAAGAATGGAGTTTTTAGAAGCAATTCAACAAACACCTTATGAGCAAGAAATTCTAGAGGAATGACTCACCTAATTATCACCTATGTTCTTCCTTCCAAAATATATCAATTCAAGTTAAAACACATGTAAGTTAAGAATTCCTAAGCTCATCAATTCCCTCTCTCGAGTGCCGAATTGACTATGAGTTCTAACATGAATTTCGATATCTCTATAAAAATTCAAGAATAAAACTCTATAAAAGTTCAATGAATTCTTCTTCAAAACTTCAAAGGTTTCATAAGCTTCTCAACTCTATGATTCCTAGGTTATGTTATCCCTATGATCATGTATAAAATTCCCTCTCTCGAGTGTCGAATCTTATACGTCAAACAATCTCGATTAGTGATAATTAATCAAGATGAAATACTAAACAAGATAACACAAACAAGATGAATAACTTGAACTAATATTATTTGGAATTCAAAACATAGTTTCAAATAAGGTTACATCATCCTCTACAAAGAAAAATTTAGCTCCTCATGTATGAATATAACTTCAAGAAATACATAAGAAAGAACATGGAAATTGTTCACCAATTTTTGAAGTGGAAGTAATAGTTGAAGCTTTCCTTGTCTCCAAGAATGGCTTGTCTCTAAGAATGACCTTCTTCTCTCCAAGTCTCCTTGTTCTCCTTTGCTTCTTGACTTCTCCTCACTCTTCTCCTCCTCCTAAAAAAACTCCTCTGGAGGATTTTGGAATCCCTCAAAATAGCTGGGAAATTGCCCTAAAGAGGGAAAAATGCCCATTTTGACCTTACTTGTCCGCCTGGCAGCGCCTGTCTGTCCAAGACAGTGTGCACAGCGCCTAGGCGCTGCACTTGCTGTCCAGAATCGGTTTCTACAGCGCTTGTAGCCTCTTTCAACTGATTTTTTCACTACTTTAGAGGCCAAACTAGATTTTTGTGTCTGCATATGAATTGTAACCCTATGTGTTGGCTTTCCATTGGAACTTGAATCAACTAAATATAACTTCTTTGTAGAGTGTTATGCTATAAATACCAAGATGTGTCATCCTAGAAAATTGCAGCCCAGTGCTGACTCTTGAAGTCAGTTTTTATCATTTAAATCGAACGAATTTGATTTTTTGGTAAACATAGAAGTTGTAGATATATATATTGGATTTCCAATGGATTAAGAATAAATTTTATATGAAATTGTTCCTCAGAGTTATGATTGAAATACCAAAACTGCCATCAGTGGCACCACAACTCGAATTCTTCAACATTTCAACCAAGTTTTTGATTTCTTTCCATTTTCTTCTCTTATTGTCATTACCTACAAGATTTCACATTAAATGCATAAAAAGTAACACAAACACTTGAAAACAAACCAAATGTTAATCAAAAGGTATATGAATTATTGGTATAAAACTAACTTATCAATAGCGATGTATAAGTCCATCTAGATACTGTTGGCCATATCAGCATATTATGACTACTAGATATGACAGATGGATGTGAAGACCGCTTTCCTTAATGAAAATATTAAGAAAGAGATCTACATGAGGCAGCCAGAAGGTTTTGTATCCAAAGAGAGTGAGCAAAAGGTTTGCAAGCTCAAGAGATCCTTTTATAGGCTCAAGCAGGCTTCTATTCACCAATTTGTGAAATAGAAGAAATGGTTGAAGCTCTCCTTGTCTCCAAGAATGGCTCACTTTTCTCTTCAAGAATAGCTCTCTGTCCAGTAGTAATCTCTCACTGTCCAGCAGCCTTTTTCTGTCCAAGAACAACTCCTCACGTCCCGAATATTTTTGGAGGCTCTTTGGGGTCCTTAAAATTAGATGGGAGAAGCCTTAAACAGGGCAAAAAACCCATTTTGCCCCTTTTATCCACATAGCAATGCATAGGCGCTGACTGGATAGTCTAGCATAGCAAGGCATTGAACTAGGTTTTTCTCATTGAGATCGATAGAATTGGATTTTTTCGTACACATAGAAGTTATAGATATATCTCTTAAAATTATAGTGGTTCAATAAGAAAGTCAAAATTATATTTGAGCAAAGAGTTATGATTGAAATACAAAACTGCCATCAGTAGCACCACAATTCAGATTCTTGAACATTTCAACCAAGCTTTTGGTTTCTTTCCATTTTCTTCTCTTTTTGTCATTACCTACAAAATCTCAAACTAAATGCATAAAAAGTAGCAAAAACACTTGAAAACAAACCAAATATTAATCAAAAGGTATATGAATTATTGGTATGAAACCAACTTATCAGCTTCCCAAAGTTGAAACTTTCGATTTGATGAGGTAATCAAATTGTTTGATTTCCACAAGAACCCGGATGAACCTTGTATCTATAGGAATATATGTTGATGACATCTTACTCATAGGAATGATGTACAGATGCTCGATCAACTTAGACTTGGTTGTCTAACCAGTTCTCCATGAAGGATTTGGGAGAAACATCTTTATTTTGGGAATAAAAATCTATAGAGATAGGTCTATAAAGATGATCGGACTATCCCAATCCACGTATATAGATAAAATAATAAAAAAGGTTTAGTATGGAGGAATCCAAAAGAGGATACTTACGAATGAGTCATGGCATTTCTCTCTCAAAGGCTATGTCCCCAAAGATTCCTGAGGAGAGGGAAATAATGACCCACATACCTTATGCATTTATCATTGGAAGCATAATATATGGTATGCCATGTACGAGGCCTGATATCACAAATGCTCTAAGTATCATGAGCAGATATCTGTCTAATCTAGGTGAGGAACACTAGAAAGCCATAAAGATGATCCTCAAGTACTTGAGAAGAACTAAGCATATCTTCCTTGTATGCAGCTCTAGAAAATTGAAACTAATAGGCTATACCAATTCTGGTTTCCAGTTTGATATACATGGCTCAAAGTCCATGTCCAGATACGTATTCAACGTAAATAATGGTGCAGTTAGCTAGAAGAATTTCAAGCAAAAGACGACCTTGAATTCTACTATTGAGGCTGAATACATTGCAGCATGTGATCCAGCAAAAGAAGCTGTTTGGATAAGGAACTTCATTTAACAGTTGTGTAGTTCTATCCGTTGTTGATCCTGTATTGATATATTGTGATAACAACAAAGCCATTGTACAAGCAAATGAACCAAGATCTCATAAAAAATCAAAGCACATTTTAAGGCGATTCCACCTGATTAGAGTGATCATTAGTAGAGGCGACATCGTAGTAGATAGAGTCACTTCAAAAAAAAAAATAACAGACCTACTAATCAAAACCCTAGCGTAGAAGGTACTTGATGGACATCTTGAGAAGATAGGCATAAAGTACAAGGGCAATTATCACTAAGGCAAGTGGAAGATTGTTAGAGTATCGTGCGCCAATTAGATTAGGCATCTTTTACACTCTTGTATTTGTGAAAATAATCTTTTTCAAATCATATTAATAAAATAGTTAATTTTCTTTATCTTTAATTGCGTATAGTAATTAGATAAAGTCCCTAGACCAAACTATCAATGGGGCATGGACACACATTTCAAGGTGATAATGGAATATGCCTCTATAGCTTTGGTCTTAAATTAGTTTCGAGTTGAGGGTTTTTTTATATGGGACATCGAATAGCCCAATAGACTCGATCATATGATATATTCTTGCATAAGAAGAATGTCTCACTCCATGAACACTATCGTAGTGACGCTACTACATGTATGCAGGTGCTTGTTAGAGAACAAGTACACTAAACAGGCCTGCTGGAAATTCTTAGTTGGAAACATTGTCTGTCGAAATAATAATTTCCATGTTACAATAGTACATGATTAGTCCTTGGAGTTGAGGCACCATAGTAGCCTTATGCATGCCATGCTCTATTTTGATGTATCTTCTGATTGCCTGACAATCACAAAATGGATATATTGGATATTTCATTGACATGTATGGAGGTTAATGAGTAGTCAACAAATGATCCATTACTTGTCTGAAAGAACAAGTGAAGCTCCTATGTTTTCATAGTTCATGACTCAAAAGTCTTTAGCCAAGGCATAATGAATGTTAGATAGGGTTTTCTAACATTTCATCATGAGTCATTACAACTTGAAATGGAATCATATTTATTGAGTCAATCAAGGTTTCGACTAAAAATCTATGCCCAAGACTCAATCGGGAGATTAGTTAGCGGAAGAACCTTTTGTGTATGGTACTCATAATTGAAATAGGTTCACTTGCTAATCGTTAAGTTAATTTACTCAATTGAATAATTAAGTTATTTAATTTGGCTTAATTTGATTAGGTGGTTAGATAGTATTATTAATTGAATTTGGGTTTAAACAATCAATTGAATTAATTGTGGAATTTATTTTAAGTCAAAGTCAAATATAAAGAGACCCATTAGGAGAGGGCCACAAGAGTTGTTGGAAAAAGATAGAGTCCCAAGAATTTGATATTCTTGGAATTATCTAATTGGATTAGATAAGAATATCTTCACGTATCTTTGAAAGATACAAGAGATAGAATTGGAGATTTTTGGGATATTTTGAGATCAATCGAAAATCCTCTAATTAAAGAGAGGGATGGCTGAAAATCCAATAGTTGGACTCTTGGAATTTTTGGCTACCATATATAAATATAGGGGGCCAAAAATTTAAGGGATTTCCCTCATATTTTCATCCATCAACACAAAAAATAGAGAAAAATTATTTTTCTCCTCTTCATCTGTTCTCCAATAAAATTCCATCTTTCTTGAAAGTATTCAATTCTTATATCATAAGTTGATATAAGAATTAATACTCACAAAACACACTCCAAAACTAGGTTAATAAAAAAAATCCCGATTGCTAGCAAAGTTTAGATTTCATGTTCCTGCTCAAAGTATGGACTACTTTAGAGCGGAGACGATTGGATCCCTATGATCTAAATTCAAAAAGGGGCTAGCAATTGATTACTTCAAGCCCTAAGACAACCAAAATGCGTTAAAGATATAAATTAAATATCTATAAAACTATTGAAAATTGCGAGATCGATAAAATCGCATCGAATCTGGGGTGACGCTATAATTTTTATGGCATCTTTGCTTTTAAAAAATCTAATTTTCTGCTGTGCATACCCAATCAAGTGAACCTAATTGTCTAACATCTTAGTAAGAGATTATGTATTGAACTTGTCAATTTAGGGATGGTGTTTGATGTTGGACAATATTACAGGTTGGTTTAACAACTAGAGTAACCCACCAACAAGGTCAAAGGTAAGTAAAAATCAATTTGCAACTACAATATATGGACATATATATCTTGGTGTATTTGTACTATATGTGATGATGGTAATTAGAGAGATATGATAACAAGTCGATTATACACTTCATATTAATGCCGCAACTGGGATACCTATCGGGGGATCATAGGAGAAGACAAGAGGTGGACCTTTGGTGGTCATGGGAGGATGGTCTACTTAACTGTGTCTTTGTTATGATTGACACTATAGGTGGGATACTTCTCAAGGGATCATAGGGGAGGATAAGAAGTGGACCTCTAGCGGTCACGGTGTGGTCATAGGAGGATGGTCCACTTAATTATGTCAATTTGAGATTGGTTATTTGATGATTTATATTATGCAGAGCTCTTTACAGTGCATAGTAGTGGGCCAATGGACCTATTAAAAAAAGTAAATTTTAGTGAAATACTTTAATTTATGAGTGCTTAAATAAGATACATTTCTGGTGTGATATCTTGGAATTGCATGATGTTCATACCATATATCTGGCATGCGTGATTTTTATTTACTAGGTGTTTGCTCACCTATTTCATGCATTGACTGGCTAGTAGAGCTCTTACAGGTTTCTAATAATCAATGTACATGGAAGACGACCAGTTGAAATATTTTGTGGGTTGTTGTTTGATCTTAAAATTTATTATATTATACTTTTGGGATCTTGTATTGTATATTACTTTGGAAACTTTATAGTCAATAAGCATGAGTGTATGGTGATTGTGATGGATATTATGGTTATACAAATAGTTATTTATTCATATTTAGGGCTTTTAATACGAAAACATTTTATTCTTCTCAGTAACATTTATGGCAGTATAGAAAAATACACATGTACATAAATAATATATTGCTTTCTAAAAGTTATTTCTATTTGTACATATATTTACTAGGGTGTCATAGATGAACCAAGTGTGCACAACAAGGATAATGGGAGCATAATGAAGTTTGTTGTGTTTTAAAGTTGATCATATTCTACTCATAGTGATGATGTAGCAATGTTGGATTCAACTAAGACTTGTCATCTACTAAGTTCTACACAAAGGATTTGGCACAAGCATCTTAGAGGTTGGGGATCAAGATCTATAGAGATAGATCTCAAAGGATGCTTGGACTATCCAAATCCATGTATATAAATGCTAAAAAGGTTTATCATTGAAGGATTCAAGAGGAGATTCCTACCTTCGAGTCATAGGTTTTCTCTTTCGAAGTCTATCCCCAAATACTTTTGTAAGAAAGCGGAAAAATGACTTACATACTTTATACATATGCAGAAGAAAGCATAATGTATGAAAACCTATGTACGAGATGTGATATCGTAAATGCTCTGAGTGTTATGAGCATATTTCAATCAATTTCCTTCAAAATGCATTGAAAGCCATTAAAATAATCTTTAAGTACTTATGAAGCACTAAATATGTCTTGTTGGAGTACAGTTATGAAATAATCAAAGTTGGAATGTTTTATCTAGCTTTTAGTCTAATGTAGATAACTCAAAGTCTACATCTAGATTCATGTTCACCCATATGGTGGGGCAGTTAGCTGGAAGAGTTTCCAAGCTTGAGAAAAACTATAGATTCCACCACCGAGAGTGAATACCTTACAGTAGATGTTGCTATAAAAGAGGCTGTTTGGATGTGGAATTTCATCCATACATTGGATCTAGTTTAGACTGTTCTTTATCACAGTACTGAAGTACTGCGATAACAACAAGTCTATTGCATAAGCAAAGAAACCAAGGTCTCATCAAAA
The DNA here is from genome assembly GCA_019321725.1 of Paulownia fortunei. Taxonomy (NCBI): domain Eukaryota; kingdom Viridiplantae; phylum Streptophyta; class Magnoliopsida; order Lamiales; family Paulowniaceae; genus Paulownia; species Paulownia fortunei. Next base: position 13,385,382 of record CM033108.1, read on the forward strand.
GATCCAAGCATAAAATGAGGCGATACCAAATCCTAAAAATTATTGGTAGATGCAATGTCAAAGTGAAGAGAGTTACCTCGACGAAAAATGTAGTAGACCTATTGATTGAACCCCTAAGGCAGTACTTGAAGGGTATCTTGTCAGAGTAGTGCCCGACTTTTCAATTACTGACTACTTTTATACTTTTGTAGTGCACAATCTTATTCAAAATATATTAATAACTTTGGCACTCTTTATCTTTAATCACACTTGAACAATTAGATAAAGTCCCCACACCATACTTAGCTATGAGGATGGTTAGACATGTGTGTGATAGCAATGATGGAATATACCTCTATAGATTTGGTTTTAAATTAGTTTCAAGTCAAGGGTATAATGAGATGGGACATTAATACGCCAGTTAGACTCGCACACATGATGCATGCTCAAAAGAAGGATGTCTTGTTCCATAGGCAACAATAAGATGATGCTAGTGCACGTGTGTGGGTGCTTGTTGGGGAACAATTATATCAAATAGGCTCGTAAGAAATTCTTAATTAAAATATTGTTCATTAAATGAGAATTTCCTAGTTACGATAGTGCATGAATTAGTCCTTGAACTTAAAGCACACAAAGGTAGCATTGTGCACGACATCATGTGTAACACCCCTTAACCTAACTACAGAACCTAGATAAGCTTATACAGTTAAATCAATAAATGTTAACTTTTCATCAATACTAAAGTTATGGTTTTAATAAAAGTTCCCATTTTTGGCTATAAGAGAAAGAACTTGAATTCATTTGTTGTTTCATTTCATTTAAACACACCATATACATAAACAAAAACTGAGTACATCTGTTTACAAAACCATAATAGAACGGCTTATTTAAAAACAAAATAGAGTTTTCAAAATAAGCTACAAAACAGCTCGAAGCATGGCATATAAACAAATATATGTCTTGGCTAATAAGAGAAATAATACAGGGTTTCCATACTTGGTCTTTCAACCTTAGGCATTAGCTGCATTCTGTCTCATTCTTTATGGCTTTCCCATACCATTTTTTCAACCTCAAGTATTTACGACCATTTGTTGGGTCCGTCAGTCCCTCCTGCATCCCTTGTCTACCCGACTATTAATCAAGTATCATACTTCCTTTTCAAAAACCTCATTATATTCTTAGTAGTATCATGTTTCATAAACAATGAATGCATCAAACATTACATCATTTCTGTAACACCTACTACTCAACAACTTTATATAAAGTATAATTTGACATGATAGAACTTATGTGTACGTGCGATATTTTTTTTTTGTGTAATACTTTAAGAAAAGATAAATCACTTTTTACATGCACAACCCTATTTAAAATACTTCCTCACATATGTCTTGTATATAGAAGGATCAATATTTATATAAAAGCACAATGACCACAGTATTTACATACTTGTTTACAATAAAGTTTTAAAAGCAAAATATAGTACCAGTCTCGAAATATAATACAACAGAATCAAAATATAATGAGCCAACAAAATAGCTCAATAGGTCTTCATCTATATACACACTCCCTCAAACACCTACAGGAGCTCCAACAGCCGTCCAGGCAGCAAAAGATTCTTCAAGCATCGTTGTGCTTACCTACAATGGATAAACTATATGAGCTAATGCTCAGCAAGTAAAAATTATGCATGTCAAAGAATAATCCACAATATCAAGTCATGCATCTCAAAATGTTATACCCATAATGCAATTCCATGCATCAAAATCATTTCTTTCTTGGGCCTCAGACAAATGCTACAATCCCATACACCAAAAATGAGTTTTGCACATCACCATAATGCAATGGCCAATAATGATACAAGCATGCAAATCCATACACACGAACTTGCAAATCCATGCATGCTTCGGTGCACTAGTAGTGGTCAGCAATCATGCCGTGCAATGCAAGATTGATCATAATGCTCGAATATGATGCATGCACGTGCTAATGCCCATGTATATATGTTCACTGGACATGAATGACAGTAATGTGTGCCCTCTGCTATGCACATATGATCTATGATATTATATATAAATCACATATTTACTATATCTATGCATTATAGTTGCAAATGAATCTTTACTTACCTTTCACATGGTTGGTGGCTTAGTCTAGATTTGTTTAATGTTTTTCTCCAATCTTCTAAGTAAGATAGCCTGTAATATTAACCAACATCAAGCGCCATTCCAATTTCGCAAGTTGAAAGCACAAAATCTCATACTAAGAACTTAAACACCAAGCTATCTAGGTAATAATCAAGCTTTCACAAACTAGAACCCAATATAGTCCCTCAAATACATTAATTTCTCATCTTATATACATGTAAACATCATGTAATTGAAGTATTATAACTCTAGTAGCATGTACCTAATTGTTAACACTCAATAGCAGCATGTCTAGTTTGCAACATGCTAAGTTATCAAATGGGACAGATTCACATTTTCATATTTTCTTGTTGTCCAATTTAGTTGTATGATAATTTTGACATCCCTAAGCATATCCAATCACGTCCAAATTTTTACCACACTTAGCTAACATGTAGAGAAATGTAATAATATTTTATAATCACCTAAAATCACTTATTTACCTCAGAAAAACCAGCCCACTTTTCACAGCACCAAACCTGTAAGTTTTATCATGACAGTTTTGAGTGTCTCTTTAAATATCAAACCATATTTCAATTTATAAACTCTCCAAACTTACATAAACACATAAAATAATATATAAACACATATATGGTAAAATATATAGGTTTTAATCAAGTTATTATACATATATAAAGCTTTAAAAATAAAAACCAGCAAGTATATAGTTTCTGTCCCTATTGATTTCTATTGTGATTTTGCAACTAAAAATCCCTATTTTGTGAATTATAAGACCATAGATAACATCCTAATATGATTATAAAAAATAATAGAATCTTTTGAAATCATAAACTCCCAAACAATTCAAGAACTTAAATAAAAAATAGGAGTTAAACTCACCCATGCACAAATTTAAACTTCTACTTGCTCCTCCTAATTTCAACAAGTCTATTGCATAAGCAAAGAAACCAAGGTCTCATCAAAAGATCCAAGCATAAAATGAGGCGATACCAAATCCTGGAAATTGTTGGTAGATGTAATGTCAAAGTAAAGAGAGTTGCCTCGACGAAAAATGTAGTAGACCTATTGATTGAACCCCTAAGGCAGTACTTGAAGAGTATCTTGTCAGAGTAGTGCCCGACTTTCCAATTACTGACTGCTTTTATACTTTTGTAGTGCACAATCTTATTCAAAATATATTAATAACTTTGGCACTCTTTATCTTTAATCACACTTGAACAATTAGATAAAGTCCCTACACCATACTTAGCTATGAGGATGGTTGGATATGTGTGTGATAGCAATGATGGAATATACCTCTATAGATTTGGTTTTAAATTAGTTTCAAGTCAAGGGTATAATGAGATGGGACATTAATAAGCCAGTTAGACTCGCACACATGATGCATGCTCAAAAAAAGGATGTCTTGTTCCATAGGCAATGATAAGATGATGCTAGTGCTCGTGTGTGGGTGCTTATTGGGGAACAATTATATCAAATAGGCTCGTAAGAAATTCTTAATTAAAAATGTTGTTCGTTGAATGAGAATTTCCTAATTACGATAGTGCATGAATTAGTCCTTAAACTTAAAGCACACAAAGGTAGCATTGTGCACGACATCATGTGTAACACCCCTTAACCTAACTACAGAACCTAGATAAGCTTATACAGTTAAATCAAGAAATGTTGACTTTTCATCAATACTAAAGTTATGGTTTTAATAAAAGTTCTCTTTTTTTGCTATAAGAGAAAGAACTTGAATTTATTTGTTGTTTCATTTCATTTAAACACACCATATACATAAACCAAAACTGAGTACATCTGTTTACAAAACCATAACAGAGCGGCTTATTTAAAAATAAAATAGAGTTTTCAAAATAAGCTATAAAACAGCTCGAAGCATGGTATATAAACAAATCTCTATCTTGGCTAATAAGAGAAATAATACAGGGTTTCCATACTTGGTCTTTCAACCTCAGGCATTAGCTGCATTCTGTCTCATTCTTTATGGCTTTCCCATACCAATTTTTCAACCTCAAGTATTTACGACCATTTGTTGGGTCCGTCAATCCCTCCTGCATCCCTTGTCTACCCGACTATTAATCAAGTATCATACTTCCTTTTCAAAAACCTCATTATATTCTTATTAGTATCATGTTTCATAAACAATGAATGCATCAAACATTACATCATTTCTGTAACACCCACTACTCAACAACTTTATATAAAGTATAATTTGACATGTTAAAACTTGTGTGTACGTGTGATATTTTTTTTTTGTGTAATACTTTAAGAAAAGATAAATCACTTTTTACATACACAACCCTATTTAAAATACTTCCTCACATATGTCCTGTATATAGCATGATCAATATTTATATAAAAGCACAATGACCACAGTATTTACATACTTGTTTATAATAAAGTTTTAAAAGCAAAATATAGTACCAGTCTCGAAATATAATAAGCTTGTTTGAGTCCATAAATGGATCTCTAAAGCTTGCATACTTTTTGCTCGCTCCCACTAGATATGAAGCCTTATGGCTGCTTCATATAGATCTCTTCCTTAAAGTTTCTATTAAGGAAAGTGGTATTTACATCTATTTGCCATATCTCATGGTCATAATATACAGATATGACTAGCAGTATCCGAATGGATTTAAGCATCGCTACTAATAAAAAAGTTTCCTCATAATCAATTCCTTCCTTCTAAGTATAACCTTTTGCAACTAAACATGCTTTATAGGTCGCTACCTCTTCATCTACTCCAAGCTTCCACTTATACACCCAGTTGCAGCTAATGGGAACAATTCTCTGTAATGGGTCCACCAAGGTCCATACCTTGTTGGAGTACATGGAGTCCATCTTAGAATGTATAGTTTTTTGCCACTTCTCCAAGTTGATGTCAGACATCAAGGGGAATCCCTCTTCTTTGTTCTCTAACAACAAGCTATACATCTTAGGTACACTTGAGACCCTTTCGGATCTTTGAAGAGGTTATGTTTCAGAGGACCCGACATCAGCTAGTGTGTTATCTACTGTGATAGTTGGGGCGTTGTGTGGTTCTTGAATTTCTTCAAGTTCATGACTTTATCACTTCCCTCTAAAAAAAATTCTTCTTCAAGGAATGTGGCATTCTTCAAAACAAACACGTTTTGTTCTAAAGTATCATAGAAATAGAATCCAATGATGTCGTCTCATTATATGCTTGGATCTTTTATGAGATCTTGGTTTCTTTGCTTGCACAATGACTCCATTATTATTATAGTAAATCATAACTGAATCAATAATGGATGGAACTAAATACATATATTAAAGTGCTACAGGATGCACACAAGGCTACCATCGTGCCTCAAGTCCAAGGAATAACAGTATACTATTGCAACACATAAATTATTATTTCGACAAAGCCTCCAGGTAAGAATTTCTTGCTGGCCATGTTCGAGGTACTTGTTCCCTAACAAGCATTCACATACATGCACTTATATCTCTACGCTAATACCAATGGAATGTGATATCCTCGTCTCACAAGCATGCATCATATGTACAAGTCTTACTAAGCTATTTGATGTCCCATCTTAGAAAACTCTCGACTCAAAACTTATTTAAAACCAAATACTTAGAGGTATGTTCCATGATCGTCATCATATGCGCAACCATACCTTGTACCTAAATTTAGTCTAAGGACTTTATCTAATGTGCAAAAATAAAAGATGCAAGACATAAGATAAAGAAAATACCTTTTTATTAATATGATTCTCAATAAAATTATCTTTACAAAAGAAAAAGTGCATAATACACCTAATCTAATTGAGGCTCTAGGCATCCTACTCTAACAATCTCCCACTTGGCCTAGCTCCAATTGCTCATATATCTAAGGCTCATCTTCTTAAGATGTCCGTCGAATACCTTTTGTGCTAAGGGCTTACTAAGCAGGTCTACTACCTTTTCTGTTAAAGAAAATTGATCCACAATGACATCATCTCTACTAATGATCTCTCTGATCAAGTGATATCGTCTCATTATGTGCTTGGATCTTTGATGAGATATTGGCTCCTTTGCTTGCATAATGGCTCCATTGTTATCACAGTAAATTATAACTGGATCAATAATGGATATAACTACACCCAACCCTTAAATGAAGCTTGTTTTGTTGCATCTAATATATAGCAATATATTCAGATTCGGTGGTAGAGTCTGCAGATGATATATAGAGATAGATCAAGAAAGATGATCAAACTATCACAATCCATGTACATAGATAAAGTTCTAAAAAGGTTTAGCATGGAAGAATCCAAGCGAGGATTCATGCCTATGAGTTATGGGATTTCACTCTCTAAAGTTATGTTTTCTAAGACACCTGAAGAGAGAAAAAGTATGGCTCGTATACCTTATGCTTTCACAATATGGAGCATAATGTATGCAATGTTGTGTACAAGGCCTGATATAACATATTCTCTGAGCATCATGATCAAATATCTATCCAATCTAGGGAAAGAACACTGGAAAGTCGTTAAGATGATCCTCAAGTACTTCAGAAGAACTAGGGATATCTTTTTAATATACGGCAATAGAGAACTAAAACTGGATAGATATACAAACTCTAGTTTTTAGTCCGATATAGACAACTCAAAGTCTATATCTGGATATATATTCACCCTGAATGGTGGTGCGGTTAGTTGGAAGAGTTCTAATTTTGAGATCATTGGTAGAGGCGATGTCATTGTGGATCGAGTTGGCTCAGCAGAAAATGTAGCAGACCCGCTTACTAAGCCCTTAGCACAGATGGTATTCGATGAACATCTCGAGAAGATCGATCTTAGATACATGGATAATTGGAGCTAGGGCAAGTGGGAGATTACTAGAGTAGGATGTTAGCTCCCCAATTAGATTAGGTGTATTATATTCTTTTCCTTTTGTAAAGACAATATTATTGAGAATCATATTAATAAAAAGGCATTTTATTTATCTTATATTTTGCATATTTTATTTCTACACATTAGATAAAGTCCTTAGACAAAATTTAGCTATGGGGCATGGTTGTGCATATATGGCGATCATGGAACATTCCTCTAAGGCTTTGGTCTTAGATAAGTTGCGAGTCAAGAGTTTTTTGAGATGGAACATCAAATAGCTAACTAAGACTCGTGCATACAGTGCATGTTTGTGAGATAAGAATATCATATTCTATTGGCATTAGCATGGAGACACAAGTGTATGTATGTGGGTTCTTTTTAGAGAACAAGAACACCGAACATAGCCCGCAAAAAATTCTTAGCTGGAGAGAATTTGCCTGTCGAAATAAGAAATTTTATGTTGAGATAGTACACGGCTAGTCCTTGAACTTGGGGCACAATGTTGGCCTTGTGTGCATCTTGCAGCATTTTAATATATCTTCTGATTGCTTGGAAATCACAAAGGGGGTTTGTTGGGTATTATACTGGTGTTCATGGAAGTTTGTCAGTAGCCAACGTAGAATTCAACACTTATTTTTTTAAACAAGAGAATCTCATTTATTTTCATAATTCGTGATTCAAAGATTTTGGCCAAGACAAGATGAATCATGATTCATCAAGAATCATTGAAACTTGAACTGGGATCACAATTACTAAATCATTTGTGGTTTCAACTTATAATCTATGTTTTAAATTCAATCAGAAGATTAGTTGTTGAAAGGACCTTATGTGTATGGTACTCACAACTGAAATAGATTTGCTCGCTATTTCACCTAAGACTAGTTTGCCATGATTATTTGCTATGTGTTTGCATAGATAGTGAGGTTTTTGGAATTAAGGAGTTAATTCCAAATAGATTAATTAATTTGATTAGTTAATTGAAATAATTGTTATTCATAAATTACAAATATTGCAAGTCCACTACTAGCTTAATAGTAAACCTAAGAGGGTCACACATCTTTATGGAAAGTAATATTTTTTATTTTGGGATTTATACAATGGTTGAAAATTAATTAATTAATATTGATTAATTAATTAATTAAAAGTTCTATTTAATTTAATGGTTAAATTAAATTATTCAATTAAGTAATTAGATTATTTAATTTGATCTAATTTGGTTAGAAAGCCTAATTGGAGTAAATTATAATTAATCAATTGGATTGATTAATTTGAAATTAAAACAATTGGATTGATTTGTGGATTTTTAAGTCTAATCCCAAAAATTAATGTGGATCACTTTAGAAGTCCACTGGAATATGAAGAGAATAAATTAAATAAATATGATTTAGTTAATTAACATATTTATAAATAAATAAATAAAGTAAGAAGAATTTTATAGGATAAAAATCAGCCACTAGGATTTATTTATATATAAATATATTTTTTGTATATATTTAATATATATTCATCTTGATATTATTTGAAGAGTTCAAATTAATATCAAGAATGTATGTAAACAATTTTGATGACTAATGTAGTTTCAAATAAGTCCACATACGTTGGAGAGAGAAAAAGAGGAGAGTTATTGGAAGATTTAGAATCCTTCCAAAATCAAACCTTGAAATAGTTCAAAATTGACAAACTTTCCGAAAGTTGGAGTAGGAACAAATTTTCCACCCCTAGTTATAGGGAGGGCCGAAAATTACCATGGTAATTAAAAAAATATATTATTTTGTTAAATCTTCTATTTTTCTCTCCAAAAAAGTAAAGAAAAGAAAAGGTGTTTTCTTGAAATCTTGATTTTCTTGTTCTTTAAAAGAAAACTAGTTTCTTGGTATTCTCTTTATATGTAAGTTTTAAGAACTTAAAGAATCAGTCTTTATTATTCTTGAAAGTTTGTTTTTGATCCATTAATTGGATTAAAAAAGCAAAATTTACTCTGGATCCAAATTAGTAAATGATAAAAAGGATACTGGCGAATCCTTTAAATTTTTCACTTCGCATGCCCCTGCAATTACTAGCAAACCCAACAGAAGAGCTAATGAATAAGTTTGACTTCTCCTTTTTCATGGTGGATTCTATCATTTTCAACATTTTGACCATTTTAACAAGGCTAGTCTCCATCTTATGCATGTTAAAGTTAACCACAAAGGTGCGAATTAGGGTGGCATAGATAATAGAATTAGATCCATATAGAGTTCTTTGTCCATAATGACTCCAAGGGACTCGAGCCTTTCTATCAAGGCTATCATCTTCAGTCTATGGTCTTAGACCGAAGAGTCTTCCATCATACAACATCAAAAAAAAAATTCAAGTCTTAATATCTCACCTGCCTTGTATGATCCTCATACAACTTGTTCATATAAAGGTGAATATAAAAAACATGTCCAAATCCTAATTATATCTTTGCAACTCATTTGACATAGATGCTAACATATAGCATCGAGCTTGCAGATCATCGTCAACTTGCTTGCGATGTTCCGCAAGCTTTTGCTCAGTGGCATCCACTCAAGAATAAATACAAGTAGATTTTTAGCCATTAACAACACAAGATAAATACAAAAGTGCGAGATAGAAAAAAATCATACATTCAAAAGTAAGTTCATTTACAATAAAGTCTTTAATTTTAATTGTCTCCCACTATTTAATTCGAATTCCAACACCCTCTAGATGTGTATTTACGAAATCATATTTTGTAGTGGCATGAGGTCTAATTATCTTTATTATACACCCTAATTTTATGAGCTCATATAATAAAATTAATAAAATTGAAAAGTAGCTAACATATTAGTAATTATATCCCCATGAAACCCTTAAGCTATTTTACATCACTACTTCCTATAATACACCTCTAATTTTATGAGCTCATATAGTACTAAGTGTCAGGTAAGACCAATCAAACATCCATGTGAGCAAGACACCTAAAGTATGTTCCATGACTTGTGGCCAACACCTTTAGCCCTCCTACCCCATTAGCATCTCTAAGCTAGTAGTGGCCACAACTATTACCTCTACTTAGTGCATTTCATGACTCGTGGCAATGGACTTAGTGTGGTAGTGTTTCACATGCCAACTACTTTTGATGGAAGACTTGGATGATTGGGCCCAGCCCAATATTGCCCATTTGCTCTTGATATAGAATTTACTAACAATTCTTAAACTTATAACATTTTTAAATGAGGGTTCTATTTTATGAAGACCTCATCATTTTATTTTGTTGTTTAACTATTGCACGCATAATCATAGAAAAGCATTAAAAAAATCTATGCATATATCTACCATACACACAAAAAGGGATGATCATGGGCATTATCCCATGCGATCTACTTGAGCCAAAGTGGATCTAAGGTTAATCTAAGGGTGATAATTAAAACAAAAATAGATCTTATCTATTATATGAATGTATCACCCATGCATTCATGGACATTTAGTCTTTCCTTGATTTTCTCTACCTTACTCATCCTTCTTATCGACTAAAAACAAAAAGAAGACCCCACCATCGTAAAACTACTCTCATTATAATTGCTATCCTAACAAGAAACTTTTGAATTTCTTCCAAGGGAATGTAGTAGACATAACATCAAAGATCAAAAGGACTTCCAAAGCTTGTTTTGTGAGGCTTGGATTGTAATAAACGAACCTCACACTACTCACTTGGCCAATATAATTCATGCATTACATGTTATTCATAAGTGCTTGCATTGAAACTAGCATGGCATGATCCATTTTACCTTATAATCACATTTGATCATTAAATTTTTAGAAAATCTCATGTGGTGTTAGTTGTCGATCATCATAATATAAGTAATCAATATTAAATTTAAATAAGAAGAAAATAAGGTTGATCAATATTGGATATCGATGGGATATAAAAGTTATAATTTTTGGAAGTGTTAAAGTTGTTACTAGTAAGCTTATACGATTTGATTTGATTTCATCCAGGTATTGCAAAAGTATATATCGGTAAATTGCATATTTAGGACATTGGACATAAGATAATATGATTCAAAGGTGATATTACAATATTCATATATATATATAAGATATAATTTTTAATATGGACATTTATTTAAGAATCGGGTGACAAAAGGATAATAAATTAAATGAACGACTAGAAAATTAGCTTATGAATTATCTATGGGATCTTGTGGTAATTAAAATAGGATGCAATAAAATTAATGTATAGTAAGACACAGCTGATCTAGGCTTGAAATATGGGTGAAAGGTCAGATTTATACCACAACGTACCACCTCATGCTTGTTACCAAGCTTAAGCAAGCACTTCAAGTGCCACCTCAAGCTTTCCTTCACTCTTAGCCATTTACCCACGAATGGGTCAATGTGTCTAGGACTCAATTTTCCTTTCTTCCCAAATTGCATGATGCCCTTCATTGGTGCTACTTTCAAAAACACCTGATCTACTTCCGCAAACTCCAGCGCCCTTCTTTATCGATCTGCATAAATTTTCTATCAATTTTGGGCAGTTTGCATTCTTTGTCGAATTTGTAACATGCCTTCTGTCATCTCTCGAATCATATCTGGGCCCAAAAGTTTCTTCTCACCAACTTTATCCCAGTATATCAGAGACCTACACTTGCCATACAATGCTTCATAGGGAGCCATTCCAATGTTAGTCTGATAGTTATTGTATGAAAACTCCGCCAAAGGTAGAAATTTACTCCACTTACCTTGTAAGTCTAATACATAAGCTCTAAGCATATGCTCCAATGTCGATATTGTTCGTTCAAATTGTCCATCCGTTTGAGGATGATATGTTGTACTAAATGACAACTGTGTTCCCAAAGCTTTGTGTAAACTTCTCCAAAAAGCAGATAAAAATCTCAAATCTCTATCAGAAACTATAGACAATCTCTTGAATGTATAATTAGGCATAGCAATCCATGGAATATGTAGAACATATGGGAAGAAAATGAGTAGACTTGGTCAATTTGTCAACAATAACCCAACTAGCATCATGACCCTTAGTAGTCTTTGGCAAACTAGTTACGAAATTCATGGTGATCGTTTCCCATTTCCATTCTGGAATCAATAGAGGTTGCAAATTCCCTATTAATTTTTTATGTTCGGCCTTTATCTGCTAACATGTTTGATATTGCTCCATATGCTTGGCGATGTTTTTTTTTCATACCCAACCACCAATAATGTATTTTCAAGTCTCAATACATCTTGGTAACCCCTGGATATACTGAATAAGGGGTTGAATGTGCCTCTTTTAAAATGTCTTCCCGAATGTTATCAATATTTAGCACACAAAACCACCCTCTAAATTATAAACTATCATTCTCAATTATCTCAGATTCAGGAGACTTCCCTACAGCAACATTTTTTCTCATCATGATAAGATATTCATCATCTAGTTGTCCCTGTTTGATCCTATCATTTAGCGTAGGTTGAAGAATCAAGTCTGCCAATTTCGTTTCTATTACTCCTGTCTATAAAATCTTTATATTCATTTTCTATAACTCATTCAATTCTGGTTTCTGAATTAAAGCCATAGCTATTGTACTTTGTGTGGATTTTTGGCTCAACTCATCAGCTATAGTGTTAGCTTTACCAGGGTGGTAATTGATCACACGATCATAATCTTTTACCAGTTCCAGCCATCTTCACTACTACATATTCAACTCTTTCTATGTGAAGAAGTATTTGAGGCTCTTGTGATCTGTATAGATCTCGTACCGTTCACCATATAGATAGTGCCTCCATATTTTAAGCGCAAATACTACAGTAGCAAGTTCCAAGTCGTGTGTGGGGTAATTAATTTCATACTCTTTAAGTTGCCTGGATTCATATGTAATTACTTTACCATTCTGCATCAGTACATATCCTAATCCATTCTTCGATGCGTCACTATAAATTACGAATCCTTCAGTACCTGATGGAATTGAGAGAATAGGTGCTGAAGTCAACCTCTTTTTCAGCTCCTGGAAACTTTGCTCACACATATCCGTCCATCTAAATAACACCTCTTTTCTTGTTAATTGTGTCAATAGCATTGCAATCTTGGAGAATCCCTCCACGAATCTCCAGTAATATCTATCTAAACCCAAAAAATTACGCACCTCCGAAGGATTAGTAGGTTGCATCCAGTTGTCAACTTTACTTGGATCGACTGATATTCCCACTCCTAATATAACATGTCCCAAGAATACCATGTGATCCAACCAGAACTCGCATTTCTTGAATTTAGCATATAACTGCTTCACTTTCAGGACCTCCAGTACTTGTCTTAAATGTGCGGTATACTTTTCTGTAGTTCTGGAGTAAACTAGAATGTCATCGATGAACACGATAATGAATTTATCCAAAAACTCCTTAAACACTCTGTTCATCAGATCCATGAATGCTGGTGGAGCGTTAGTCAATCTGAACGGTATCACCAAAAATTCATAGTGCCCATATCTTGTACTAAATATCGTCATGGGGATATCCTCTTCCCTTATTTTTAGTTGATGGTACCCAGAGCGTAAGTCAATCTTCAAAAATATTGCGGCACCATGAAGTTGGTCAAATAAATCATTGATTCTAGGTAATGAATACTTATTCTTAATCATGACCCTGTTCAACTCTCGATAATCGATGCACAGTCTCATGATGCCATCCTTCTTACGTATAAATGGAATCGATGCTCCCTAAGGTGAAAATTTTGGTTTGATGAATCCTTTATTCAACAACTCCTGTAATCATACTTTTAATTCTTTCAACTCCAAAGGAGCCATTCTACAGGGAGTTTTAAAAATTGAAGACGTTCCTAGTTGTGTGTTAATAACAAACTCTATTTCACGATCTCATGACAATCCCGGAAGATTATCTGGGAGTACTTTAGTATATTCCCGCACCACTGGTATTTCACTAAGAGTTGGTGGGTGTTGTTCCTTAATGCTCATGACACTCACCAAGTATCCTTCGCAAATAGCATCGAGTAATCGTTGTGCCTTTATTGCTATAATCACAGGAATCTGAAATTCTTCACAATGCTGGCAAATGTGAAAGACTCTTTCCCAAAAAGTTAAAATGTCACTGTATAGCCCCGTACTTTGACAACTAATCCATGCCAAAAATGACATCATAATCATTCATATCCAATACAATCAGATTAGCTTATAATTCTCTACCTTCAACAGGTATAGCACAAGCTCTCAAAATCCAATTGGTTTGTCTAGCATCTTCAAATGGGACTATTACACTATAACTGATTTCTACTACATCTGGTATTCTACCTAGCCTCTTCACATATTCAGTAGATGCAATTGAATGTGTGGCTCCATAATCAAATAACACAAGTATTGGAACACTAGAAATATAAAGTTTACCTATCACAACCAATAGATTTGCCTCTGCATCCGCCCTAGTCATGGCGAAAACCTTTGCTAGTACATCCCTTTGGACAGTATGATTTTATTTATTTGGGCAAAATTTAGCAATATGTCCCGATCTTCCACATCGAAAGCACGTCCCGGTATCTATAGAGCAGACTCTAATATGTTGATTGCTATATTTCTAACACATAACTTCTGGCATCGGTACTTTTTCTCATTCGACCCGTGGTCTCTTACTTCAACCTTCTTGTTGTTGGCCTCATTCTCCTTGAAATTTAAATCCCAGTCTCTCCATTTAGACCGGCCTCTGAGTAAGTATTTTAAATAGGGTTGTGCATGTAAAAAGAGATTTATCTTTTCTTAAAGTATTACACACAAAAAAATATTGCACGTACATACAAGTTCTATTATGTTAAATTATACTTTATATATAGTTATTGAGTAGTGGGAGTTAGAGATTGGTATCAGAGCTCGGTTTAAGTTCTTGTAGATTTTCCATGTACGCAAACTCACAACTTGTGAAGCACAGTCATGCTAGTAAGTTTTACATTATCATATAATGTATTACATATTTCAAGAATTATATTAGCCATATGTTGTCAAACTTATATAAAATAGAGCTGCAAAATGGTGAGAACTCATGGTGAGAGCAGTGGTGGTGCTCGAACGCAGAGAGATGAGACACCTACCCTGAGTAATGATCGAGATACCATGATTAACCTATTACCAAAGTTGATTGAACGACAGTCCGAACAGATTCAGCAGCTAATTTGGCAGAGGAATAATGGTGAGCAACTGCGGGTGGAGGTAAATCAATAGCAGGCAGAGTATATATATATAGTGGGAGAACGATTTAGAAGGCTAGATCCCCCGATATTTAAGGATGCTATTGATCCTACCACTGCAGAATAATGGTTGAGGACCCTAGAAAACATGTTCTAATACAGCAGGGTGCCAAAAGAGGAGAGGATAATGTGTGCCACTTTCATGCTTTGCGGTAGTATAGGCCATTAGTGGGATATAATTAGCATCATAAAGGACATTACCACCATGAGTTGAGATAGATCCAAGAGTTATTTCAAAACAAATATTTTAAGGCCCAAGTTCGTATGATGAAGATGAACGAATTTATACAACTGCGATAAGGAGCGATGACTATTAGGGAATATATTTGTGGATTTGAACAACTATCCAGGTTTGCTACACACATGATCAGCACTGAAGCACTGAAAGTATAGAGATTTCTGAAGGGTTTGAGGACGAAGTTGTACCAGGATATGAATATAGCGGTTACTCAAGGGATGATATTTTCACAGGTGGCTGAGAGGGCGCTGGTGGAAAAATAGGCTGAATCGAGAATCGCTTATACATAGAAGGCTTGACAGTAGTTCAGATAACAGGGATAGAGATGGACTGCGTGATAAAAGAGGTCAGTCCAAATACAGAGGCTGGGATTTAAATTTCAAGGAGAATGAGGTCAATAATAAGAAATATGGCAATCGACATATTGGAGGCTGCTCTACATATACCAGGATGTGCTTTCGATGCGAAAAGCTGGGACATATTGCTAAATTTTACCCATATAAAAAAAATCACACCAGCCAAGGTGTTCACCATGACCAGGGCGGATACAGAGGCAAATCCATTGGTAGTGACAGGTATACTTTATATTTCAAGTATTCCAACACTTGTGTTATTTGATTCTGGAGCCACATATTCATTTGCATCCACTGAGTATGTGAAGAGACTGGGTAGAATACAAGATGCAGCAGAAATCAGTTATAGTGTAACAATCCCCTCTGAAGATGCTAGACAAACCAATCAAATTTTGAGAGCTTGTGCTATACCTATTAAAGGTAGAGAATTATATGTTGATCTGATTATGTTGGATATGAGTGATTACGATGTTATTTTGGGCATGGATTGGTTGTTAAAGTATAGGGCCACTATCGACGGTAAGGAAAATACAGTGACATTTCAACTTTTTGGGAAAGAGTCTTTCACATTTGCCAACATTGTGAAGAATTTCAGATTCCCTATAATTTCAACAGTGAAGGTAGAATGATTACTTGATGCTGGTTGTGAAGGGTACTTAGTGAGTATCATGAGCATTGAGGAACAACACCCACCAACTCTTAGTGAAATACCAGTTGTGCGGCATTTAGTACAAGATATAGGCACTATGAATTTTTGGTGATGCTGTTTGAATTGACTAATGCTCCAGCAATATTCATGGATCTAATTAATAGAGTGTTTAAGGAGTTTCTGGATAAATTTGTTATCGTGTTCATCGATGATATTCTAGTTTACTCCAAAACTAAAGAAGAGCATGCTGCATATTTAAGACAAGTACTAGAGGTCCTGAAAGTGAAGTAATTATACGCTAAATTTAAGAAATATGAGTTCTGGTTGGATCGCGTGGTATTCCTAGGACATGTTATATCAGGAGTGGGGCTATCAGTAGATCCAAGTAAAGTTGAAGCTATCAACAACTGGACGTATGTGATACCCGAGCCTCTTACTACTCACATGGCCAAATATGATTCATGCATTACATATTAATTGCGTGCTATTTGCATTGATATGACATCATATAATTTATTTTATTTTATACGGCGTTCTTAATCATTAAACTTAATTTTAAAGCTCTCGTATGGTATTGATTATTGAATCCCCTAACCTAAGTGATTGATTTTGTATTGAAATAAGAAGAAATTTAGGTATCAATATAGCGAATAGTACTAGGTTACACGTGGTAACCTTAGGAGTTCGAAAGGTGTCACCAAAAAGTTTATAGAAAGTAAGTCAGTTCGATCATGAATTTTAATATTATATATATATATATATATATATATATATATAAATCATACACTTGGGACAACTATACATACAATACTATAATTTAAATGTTATATAACTAGGTTCATAGGTTTGTAACACTATCGGTGCACAAACTTATCAATCGGGCAAGAACTGATGATTTTTTGGGTGAAGAACCTAATGAACGGACATAGGAATTAACTTGGTAATGAATGGTGATGAAGATAGGTTGCAACCAAATAAGAATATGTAAGACACACAAGATTAGGGCTACAAGATAAGGGAGAAAATCAGATATACCATTACATACCACCTCATGGTTAGACTTATCAAGCTAGCACCTCAACCTATTCTTCACTCTTAAGCTAACAGCCATGACTGGAACCTTCTTATGAACCATTTCAGCTTCTAAATACATGTAAAAATATCTCTAAGTAGGTCCTAAGTGATTCCAACCAAAAAGGGAGTCAAAACAAGCAAAGGAAAGGAGAAATAACTAAGTTCAAGTAGAAAACTGTGCAAGGTGAGCTTAACCTAAGGGTTTGACATGACTTTCAGATTTATTTTGAGGCTTATTGGCTTATTAATCTGTGAATATTAGTTATAAATGTGTTAGGATGTTATTAGATAGGCTTTGATGCATAAAGAAAGGGTTTGTGGTTGGAAATATTTGATATAAAATATTTGTGCTAGAAACTGTCACCTTGCTATTTTCTTATATTTTAGGCTTCAAAAGTTTATGGTATATTGAATAAAACCTATAATTATCATCATATACATGTTTATATATGGGTTAAGAGTATTGGAATAAATTTTCATCGGTTAGAAATTGAAATTGGGCATGATATTGAAGAAAACACTCAAAACTGCCAAAGTAAGAATATTTGTTCTGGTGTGCTGTGAAGGGGATTGAATTATAGGACATAAACCTATGTGTTTTGGAAACTTTATGGCATGGTTATATTTTTATACATGTTATCTAAGTGTGGTAAAAATTTTAGAGTGAATAAATATTCCTAAGGATGTCAAAATGTCTATGAAACCTAATGTGGCAGCAAGGAAATTAGAGGTGAAAATCTGTCCTATTTAATAACTTAGTATGTTTCAGCCTAAACATGTTGCTATTGAGTTCTAACAATTAGGTACATGCTATTAGAGTGATAATACTTCAACTACATAATGTTTACATGTATTTAAGATGAGAAATTAAGTTATTTGAGGGACTATATTGGGTTCTAGTTTGTAAAAACCTGATTGTTACCTAGATAGCTTGGTGTTTAAGGTCTTATTATGAGATTTTGTGCTTTCAACTTGCCAAATTGGGAATGGTGTTTGATGTTGGGTAATATTACAGGTGATTTTACATCTAAGGTTGGAGAGAAATACTAAACAAATCTAGACTACGCCACCAACCAAGTGAAAGGTAAGTAAAGATTCATTTGCAACTACAATGCACAGACATAGTAGATGTGTGAATTATATGTAATATCATAAATTATATGTGCATAGTAGAGGGCTCTCCATTGAGCATACATACATGGGTATTATCATTGGCACGTGCATGCATCATATACAAGCATTGTGATAAATCTAGCATTGCACGACATAATTCTGAGAAAGAAAAATATTTTGCTGACCACTACTAGTGCATCGAAGCATGCGTGGATTTGCATGGTTTTATACATGGATTTGCAGGTTCGCGTGCATAGATTTGCATGCGTATGAGTACGTGTGAATTTGCATGCTTATATGTTTATTGACCATTGGATTATGGCGGTGTACAGAGCTCTTTTCCAGTGCATAGGATAGTAGCGTTGGTCAGGGGCCCAAGAAAGAAATAATTTTGAGAAAAATATTTTGATGCATAAAATTGCATTATGGGCATAGCATTTTGAGATGCATGACTTGATATTATGGATTATTCTTTAACATGCATAATCTTTACTTGTTGAGCATTAGCTCACATGGTTTATATATTGTAGGTGAGTACGACGATGCTTGAAGCATCTTTTACTGGTTGGGCGGCTGTTGGAGCTCCTGCAGGTGTTTGAGGGAATGTGTACATAGATGACGACATATTGGGCTATTTTGTTGGCTTGTTATATTTTGAGTCTGTTGTATTATATTTTTAGACTGGTACTATATTTCTCTTTTAAAACTTTACTATAAATAAGTATGTAAATATTGTGGTCATTATGGGTGTTGTACTTTTATATAAATACTGATCCTGCTATATACATGACATATGTGAGAAAATATTTTAAACAGGATTGTGCATGTAAGAAGTGATTTATCTTTTCTTAAAGTGTTACAAAAAAATATTCCTTGCATACACAAAGGTTCTATCATGTCAAATTATATTATATGTATAGTTGTGTAGTAAAGGGGGTATTACAACGTAGCCTACTAATCCTTCGGAGGTGCACAATTTTTTGGATTTTACTGGATATTACTGGAGATTCGTGGAGGAATTCTCCAAAATTGCTATGCCACTGACACAATTAACTAGAAAAGGGGTGCCATTTAGATGGACGGATATGTGTGAGCGAAGTTTCCAGGAGCTGAGAAAGAGATTGACTTCAGCACCTATTCTCTCAATTCCATCAGGTACTGGAGGGTTCGTAATTTACAGTGACGCATCAAAGAATGGATTAGGATGTGTATTGATGTAGAATGGTAAAATAATTGTGTATGCATCCAGGCAACTTAAAGAGTATGAAAAGAATTACCCTACGCACGACTTGGAACTTGTTGTTGTAGTATTTGTGCTTAAAATATGGAGACACTATCTATATGGTGAACGATGCAAGATCTATATGGATCATAAGAGCCTCAAATACTTCTTCAGGCAGAAAGAGTTGAATATGCGGCAGCGGAGATGGTTGGAATTGGTAAAAGATTATGATTGTGTGATTAATTTCCACTACAGTAAAGTCAACATTGTAGCTGATGCGTTGAGCCGAATAACTAAATAGGAAATTCAATATAAAATCAACTACTTAGATTAGGACATTCAATAACTAATACCATACAAGGGCTTCAGAATTAAGTTTAATATTCAAGAATGTCGTATAAAATGAAATAAATTATGCAATGTCAATAGAAATGCAAGTAGCATATAAAATTAGCACGTAATGCGTAAATCATATTGGCCAAGTGAGTAGTGTGAGGCTTGGCTATTACATCCTTCCCCTCCTTATAAAAATTTTATCCCAAGATTTTTCTTACCAAAAAGCTCTGGATATTTAATTATCTTTTTAAGCTTCTTTTCCTAAGTAGCTTCTTTTGTTGATTGACTTCTCCTTAGTACTTTAACTAATGAGATATTCTTGTTTCGAAGTTTCCTTACTAAAATCTCTCTAGGTCTTTCTTTATATCTCCGACCTCAATTTAGTTCTATTGGTTCCTTCTTCAGTAAATGAACTAGATTCATGATATACTTCCTTAAAATGAACACATGAAATACATTGTGAACTCGAGACATTGATGCAACGAGATCGAGTTTACAGGCAATATCCCCAATTATCTCAGTAATGCAAAATAAATCAATGTACCTAAGATCAAGTTTGTATGTAACATCCCCAAATTTTCTTTTTTGCACAAGCCGCATAATCCATTTCATTAGAGACACCTTGAAAAATTTGATCCCCTATTATAAATTGCGACGATATTCCTCTTTAATCTGCAACCCTAAATTTATTTATTTTTTCTACCCAAGCTGCATAATCCATTTCATTGGAGACATCTTGAAAAATTGAATCCCCTATCATAAATTGCAATGATATTTCTCTTTAATCTGCATAACTCTATGGTCACCTCTAACTAGTTTCTATACATTGGCAATTTGTTCTACCACTTCTATCATTTCCCAAACCATATTCAACCTAAAAGAAACTAATTTCATTTCAATAAAATGATGACCTATATTTTCTATCATACAATGCCTCATAGAGAACTATCCCAAGTAGTTTTATCATTGTTGTTATAAGAAATTCCACCCAAGGAAAAAATTTCTAAATTGACATCAACAATCTAATGCACCAGCTCTAAGCAAATCTTGCAAAGTCTAATTTGATTGTTCTGATTGCCCATTAACTTATGGATGATCACAATACTAAAATATAATTTTGTTCCAATACCTGATGTAAGATCTTCTAAGTCATGGACAAAGATCTTAAATATACATCAGAACTAATAGACACTAATAAATCATAAAGTCTAAGCACTTTCTATACATTTATCTTTCCATAGATTTTCAAGGAATACCTAGGGTAAATTGAGAAAGAATGAGCATATTTAGTTAACCTATGAACTATAACTCAATTCCATTATCATATACAATATTCATAATGTTTTCCCATTTCCACTTGAAAATAAAAGCAGAACTAAATCATTCTTATGTATGCACTTTTATGTATATACTTTTTTTGGCAAACGAAATATTTAACAATATATTCCATAATAGCTCGTCCAGTATCCAATATACGTACATTTTCTTGAGATCACAAACATCATTCATACCACTAAATAAAATAAATAAAAAGTACATGATCATCACCTAAAACTTAGTCTTGCAATTTCTTATGTCTCATTGTCACATCTATCTCTCATTAAGAGATTATTATCACTTATCACAAAAATCTATTTAAGTACCTTTTATGCCTTTCATCCTAATCCTAACTTTTCATCAACCTTATTTTGAGCATTTGAAATTGGATCAATCAAAATCAATCTTACCAAAATATTAATAAACAGATAATTCACCATTTACTCTAATTCATACTCTATACAACCCTCAACTCCCGTAATAGTTTATGATGTAAATTTTTTTTATAAATATTAGTCTATTGAGATATTTCATGCCAATGACATCTATAGTTGTATGGATCATACAATATATTCACTTACTAATAATATATATCCTTTTTAGGTTCAACTCCTTTTAAGTACTTCGGTTTTATAATGTCACATATAGTATTACTTAAATAATCTAATTAACTCAAAAAGTGCCGAGTAACTTTTCTATATTACATCAAACATATACCAAAACACAATGAGATACACCACTATACACGATAAATAACTTATATCTAAAGTTGGAGTCACTAGTGAAGCTCAAATCAATTATCTTTAACTAATTAGAGATTTCTTCCCACTTAGCGAACCATTCAAATTCCCTATACTTGTATGTATGATGAAATAAAGCAGTAACAACTAAGGAGAATTTTTTGACTGAATACCCAATAATATCACTAACCCAAAAAAATTATTATTTCTATCACATTTATTGGTCTTCTCTATTTCAGTACAACCTCGAAGTTTTGAATAGTTACAAGAACGCCTTCTTAAGAAAATTATCAATCCCAAAAATAAATATTATATTATATAACCAAAAGATCGTATTTACTAAATTGAACAAATAATTTTCTACTTCCTTAGAGTTTCCAAAATCATATTGAAAGGTCAATCATATTTCTCCTCATTGTACACTAAGATATCATCAATGAATATCGCCCCAAACATACCAATATAGAATCATCAAACACATTATTCATCATGTATATCAAAATAATTAAGGCATTAGTCAACCCAATGGCACAACAAGAAATTCATAATTAATTTAAACTTAAAATTAATCCTCAGGATCACAGTAGCTCCTCTTAATTTATCAAATAAACCTTAGTATGACAAATCTATACTTATTATAAATTATTACTCAATTAAGTTGCAATAAATAATATATAACCTCAAGATTCATCTTTCTTCTAAGTGAATATGAAGTGTAGCTAGTTTAGGATAAGCACTAGACCTTAATGTCTTGCCCAACATTATAACAATATCACTTAAGGTTCGTTGAATTCCAATAGGTGTATATGATAAATTAAAAGAGAGATTGGATTTCTTCTTACAACTATGTCCATGATAATTGGTTAGTCAATAACATGCCCGAAAACTTCTTTTCAACATATATCAAGAGATCTAAGATCACACAAATGGATTTTTAGTAAACTTGTTCATTTCTAAAAATTCTAACACACCCAAAGATCAATAATAACTCTTTCTTACTACTCTCTTTCATACTGTAGAAAATTATAATTTGACAATCTTCTTTATTTTCTACAAATTATTCCTGCTATGGTTTCCATAAAATTTCTAAATTTTTATCACCAGAATTTAAAAGTGTTAATAATCCTGGAATAATCCACAATGCATAATTCTCAATAAATCAATCAACACAGAAAGTTATATCATAATCCTAGCCAATATAACAAAATTAACCTAGAGCTCTTAAAATCTAATTAGTTGATCTTAAACTTCCAAATGTAATTAAAACATTGTAAATAAACTCATATATATATATATATATCAAGTACCCTATCCAGTCTTATTACACACTTAGTGAATAATAGAGAATATGTAGCTCCAAAGATACAATACCAAACATAAATTTTATACATGTTATTACTGATGAGTCCGCCTCAACATTATTTTAAACAAAATCTTAAAACATATGGCCAATATTATTCACGAAATACAAAATAAATTATACAATAAATAAAACTTACTAGCACGGTTTGCTCCACCAGTTTCAAAGATCATGTGCATGGACAATCTACAAAACCACAAACCGAGCTCTAATACCACTTTGTAACACCCCACCACTAAATATAGATATTGGTATAATAATAATTTTGACAAGGTAGCACATATGTGTGCATGTGTGTATATATATTTACTTTTGTCAAATATCTCAAATATACAATTTAACCATATATGCTTTTGAAATACATAGATAAAATCGAATCAATCGTATAAGCTTACTAGTAATACTTTTAACACTTTCAAATTATAATATATATCCCATCTATATCCAATATTAATTAAATTCATTTTCTTCTTATTTCAATATAAAATCAACTACTTAGATTAGGAAATTAAATAACTAATACCATGAAAGAGCTTCAGAATAAAGTTTAATATTCAAGAATATCGTATAAAATAAAATAAATTATGCAATGTCAATAGAAATGCAAGTAGCATATAAAATTAGCACATAATGCATGAATCACATTGACCAAGTGAGTAGTGTGGGGCTTGGCTATTACATAGTATGAGATTTTGTGTTTTCAACTTACCAAATTGGGAATGGTGCTTGATGTTGGGTAATATTACAGGCTATTTTACATTTAAGGTTGGAGAGGAATACTAAACAAATCTAAACTAAGCTACCAACCAAATGAAAGGTAAGTAAAGATTCATTTGCAACTACAATGCATAGACATAGTAAATGTGTGATTTATATGTAATATCATAAATCATATGTTCATATCAAAGAGCACGCATTACTGTCATTCATGTCCATTGAGCATACATACATGGGCATTGGCATATGCATGCATCATATACGAGCATTGTGATAAATCTTGCATTGCACAGCATGATTTTGAGAAAGAAAATATTTTGCTGACCACTACTAGTGCACCGAATCTTGCATGGATTTGCATGCTTATATGCATGGATTTATAGGTTTGTTGCATGGATTTGCATGCTTATATCATTATTCTCCATTAGATTATGGTGGTGTGCAGAGCTCTTTTCCGATGCATTGCATAGTAGCATTGGTCAGGGGTTCAAGAAAGAAATGATTTTGATAGAAATGTTTTGATGTATGGAATTGCATTGTGGACATAGCATTTTGAGATGCATGACTTGATATTATTGATTATTCTTTAATATGCATAATTTTTACTTGTTGAGCGTTAGCTCATATAGTTTATGCATTATAGGTGAACGCGATGATACTTAAAGCATCTTTTGCTAGCTGGGTGGCTGTTGGAGCTCCTACAAGTGTCTGAAGGAGTGTGTACATGGATGGTGTAACACCTCTATTACTACACAACTATATATATAATATAATTTGACATGATAGAACTTGTGTGCATGAATGAAAAAAAAAATCCTGTAACAGCTTAATAAATAATAAACCATTTTTCCCACTTACAAACTAATATATATATACTTGCAAATGACCCATAACAAACACAATATTTACACACCCATATACAGAAAAGTTTTAGAAGTAACACAGTACAAATCTCAAAACCTAATACAATAGACTCTAAAATCAAATAAGTTAACAACTATCCCAACAGGTTGTCATCCATATACACTGATCCTCAGAGCTTGTAGGAGCTCCAGTCGCTTGCTCATCAAGTCTATGGCTTCAAGTATCATCAAACTCACCTACAATGCATGAACTACCTGAGTTAATGCTCAGTAAATGAAAATCATGCATGCTGAAGGGATAATCCAACATAAATGCAATGCATTTCTATGAGATCATGACAAGAATGCAAACTTATGCATAAAAATAGTTCATTCAAAATTATTTTCCATTACTGGGCCCTTGGCCCACCTACTATGAACTCGATAGAGCTCTCAACAATATCAATAATCACATGGCCATAAACAGATTGACTCAGTTTGGGGCCATCTCCTGGGATCACTAGAGGTCCACCCCCTGTCTTCCCCTATGACCCTCCAGAGGTCTTCCCACCAGCGGCGTCAATAAGGGCACAGTCAAGTGGTCTACCTTCTCGTGACCACCAGAGGCACACCCCCTATCAACCCCTATGATCCTCCGAGAAGTATTACTCGCGGCGCCCCCAAATATCATATAAATAAACCACACATAGGCCTCGGTACACTAATAGTGGCCAACTAAAATGTTTTCATTCTGAAAATAATGTCATGCGTGCCAAAAACTTCAATTGTGAGTATGTGTTATGCATGGACATGTAAATGCTGATGAATGGCATGTCCAATGACACAATGGATCCTATGTCACATCATCCAAGCAACATATGCACTATAAGGTATGTATAATACTCATAACACACACATCAAGATACAAGGATCACATTTAATATAGATAATGTACAAAATACTATGTCCATACATTGTAGTTGCAAATGGATTTTCACTTAACTTTCACCTTTGATATCCTACTGAAGATTAACAAGATTCTCCTCCCTAACCTTATATATAAGGCAGCCTGTAAAAGTATAACGTATTCATTTTCATTCTTAATCAATAGGTTTCTATATCAAATCTCATAAGGGATTTTAAATCTTAAATTTAATTAAGTAACAATCAAATCTTAAAATTTTATACTTCACCCCAATCAGAACCTTTTAAATACCTTAATTTATCATCTTAAATTTATTCTAATATTATTTAATTGATATGTTATAATCCTGTAACCAATCCCTCAATTTAATTTACTCCGCCATCCAATTAATAGAAGATAATAAAATTGAATCTTTGTAACTAATTTCGAATTAAAGGTGTATATTAATAGGTAGATAACTAATTAACTTAGATCAAAAAAAAAATCTTTCAAATTAGAAATAAACGTCATAAATATATATTTTTATCCGTATGAAAATAAGAAGGGACTTACCCAAAATTTCTCAAATTTCTATGGTTGAAATTTATTCTTTCTTTCTCCCTTCTTCTTTTTTTTCTTTTTTTTTTCTTCTCTTTTTCTTTCCTTTGCTGGCGTGAACGTGTGTGTGTGGTGTTTTAATATCTTAACTATTACTTAGGTATTAAGAAAACCTAATATAATATTATAACATAGGTATACTTATCCTTAATATAATATAATATATTATAACCTAGTATAATATATTATAACATATGTATAATATCTTGTTTTAATATCTTAACTATTACTTAGCTATTAAGAAAACCTAATATAATATTATAACATATGTATATTTATCCTTAATATAATATAATATATTATAACATATGTGTAATATATTATAACTATTACTATACACTATACACATGTATACATATATGTATATAGAAACTAACATTCTAATAAAATATATATATATATATAATATGCTTATCTAAAACATAAGCTATACACACATGTATATATATATATATATATATATATATATATATATTATGGTATTATTTTATTATACTACACACATATACTTATATCTATATATATTTCATACATCTATACATATATATAATATATTTCATACATCTATATATATATATTATATTTATATATATATATATATATAATATATATATATATATATATTATATTTATTTATAAACCCCCAAATTTATTTTCTAGTAAGAATTTATACCCTCTTAATTAATATGATAATGTCCTTATTTTTTATTATTATTATTATTACCATTACTATCACTATTTTCTCCCTATTTAATTTATTTGCATAGTTTATCCTACACTGATAAACACAACGATGCCACCTTTCACTTACGTGTATCGTAATGGTATCTGATAGTTGACACCTAAATTCTCGTATCTTAGTACCAACTCAACCAATTAGGTTAAAGAATTTGGAAACCAATATCGATGATAATTTTAAAATTTTAATTATTAAAAATATCATATAAAATATAGTACATTATGAAATATCAATTAAAAATGCAAATGACACATACATAGCATGAAATGCATAAACTATATTGGCTAGGTGAGTAGCGCGAGGCTCGAGTATTATAGATGGCGACCTATTGGGCTATTTTGTTAGCTTGTTATATTCTAAGTTTGTTGTATTATATTTTAAGACCGGTACTATATTTCGCTTTTAAAATTTTACTGTAAATAAATATATAAATATTGTGGTCGTTGTGGGTGTAATACTTTTATATAAATATTGATCATGCTACATACAGGACATGTGTGAGTAAGTATTTTAAATAGGGTTGTGCGTGTAAAAAGTGATTTATCTTTTCTTAAAGTGTTACACACAAAAAAATATCGCATGTACACACAAGTTCTATCATGTCAAATTATACTTTATATATAGTTGTTGAGTAGTGAGAGTTACAATAATGCAGCGGCAATTAAAAATTTGTAAAACAACATGCTTAACATTTATTTAAGTAGTCTCGCATTCGATGTAGTTTTTGGTTACACCCAAATACTTTCATTTAATAAAAAAATAGAGTTTGCGATTATACCTTCAAGTACACTCCAAATGTCAAAGAGGATTTGAATGATTCAAATCATGGTCTTTAGTCATTACTTTAATTTGCCACAAGAATCTAAGCGTCTTCCATCTGATGTATCCACAATGAGCAGGATCACACATTTGAAACTTCTACTAGAAAAATCAACTCTTTTGTTTCTAACTAAAATATTTGGAGTACAGATTAGTTTAATATCAACTTAGAAGAATTAATCAGTTCATGTGTATATAGCCTAGAACCAAATCGATAGAACTAAACTAGGGAAGATATGTAAGAAGATGAAAAATAATTTTTCTGGTCTAGGAAGGGGACATTTTTGCAGCTTCTTAAAGCTCTGAAAATGGTCCCGTATACACCTTCAAGTCTTTGACCAAATCCTATTAGGTCTCCAAGATATTCCATATTTATCTCTTGTTTAATTCTATCCAAGGTATATCTTGAATCAGTTTTCTATTAAGACTCAAAGTCTTAATTACTTTTCATCCAAGATATGAGTCTTTAATTCATAATTAAAGACCACAGATTGGCCTCTTCCTACAAGCCCATTAACTATTAGGCTTTCTAATTAATTAAGCCCAATCATTAATTCTAATGGACTACTTAATTAATAGGCCCAAATATAAATAATATAATTATTTATATTAACTAAGTTAATTTAATCATTATATTAATCTAAAGTTCATTAATTGATCCAATCAATTAATTAATTACTCTCAAAAGAGCCCCTAATCTTAGTTAGCTCCGACTAAATAATTATATTATTTAATTGGATGAACTAATTTAATTATTAAATTAATTCTAGCTCCAAGTTTATTAATCTCCATTAATTAAATTGATCTGATTCTTTGGATATTATTCTAGATTTAAGTAATCCATCTCGTTTTGTGTGCGGCACATTAGGTTCATGATTAAACTAGTAGTAAGCTTGCAACTATTGCAACTTGGCAAAAATATATTATGATTAATTAATCCAATTAATTAATTTGACTTAGAATTAACTCCTTAATTCCAAGAACCTTACAAGTCAAGGGAAGCACCTAGTAGTACATCTTGACTACCTAGTCTTAGGTGAAATAGCAAGCGAACCTATTTTTGTTATGAGTACCATGCAAGTTCGGTCCTTCCATTAACTAATCTCCCAACTAAGTCTAGGCCATCAATTATTAGTTGAAATCCTATGGTGTCGTGCATAAGGCTACTATAGTGTCTCAAGTCAAAAGACTAAGTCATGCACTATCGTAACTGGAAAATTGCTCATTCGACGAACAATATTTCTAGTGAGAATTTTCCACGGGCCTATTTGGTGTACTCATTCCCTAACAAGCACCACACATGTGTATTATCATTGCCATGCCAATGCTTATGGAGTGAGACATCCTCATTTCAAGCATGCACCATGTGCGTGAGTCTTTAAGAGCTTATCGATGTCCCGTCTCATTGAACCACGACTCAAAACTAATTTAAGACCAAAGTCATTGAGGCATGTTGTATGATTGTCATCATATGTGCAACCATGTATGTACTAAGTATGGTCTAGTGACTTTATCTAATTGACTAAATATAATTGAGAATAACTAAAATACAAATTTTAATAATATATTTTGAATAAGATTATTTTTATAGAAGTATGATAGCGGTCACTAATTGGCACATTGGACACTACTCTAACAAATATATCAAAGTGCATGATATCATGCACAAGGCCACCATGGTACCTCATATCAAATGACTAGTTAATGCACTATCGCAACTTGAAAATTCTCTTTCGACAAATAATATTTCTAATTGAGAATTTTTATGGGATGTTCGGTGTACTTGTTCTCTAACAATCACTCTTTTAGCAAGACTAGCGCTATAGGGTTGTGAACGTGAACCATTTTTAGTCATAAGGCAGGCTACAAACTAAGGCATTTCATCAGCAAAGGAACTAGATGATCAAAATAGGTAGGTCTGGTAGCTACTAGCTACAATCAGTCATCTTCAACCCAAAGCGATAGCTTCTAACTAGTTCAGTAGATAAGATGGTTGCACGAACTGATCCAGTTGAAATATCAACTACATTTCTACCTCATCCCTCTAACAACCAACCTTGGTGCAACATCTAGGTAATTCTCATTGGGAACCATTATAATGAAGTTGGTAGAAAATTAAGCATCTATCCTCTCAATGTGTAAAACTCTTTTCTTCTTTCTCCACTGTCATCCCGTTTTCAAATGGTTTTTATATTATGTACGATTGGAGAATCATTCTTCGGTCCATTCTCATAGGAGGAAATGGTGCATGCTAAAGCAAAGCTAGAGCAACTTCATGATAGAGGTGTCATTTAAATAATTCAGTACTTAAGATATGGTGTTCCCCCATCAAATGAATTGAAAAATAAATCAGGTTGGCTTTTCAATCCTTTGATACCGACCACTAGAAAAACCCATGCCCAATTGCACTAATGTCCTTACACTAATATCTATGGAATGAGACATCTTTCTTTCAAGCATACATTTTGTGTGTGAGTTATCTGGCTTATCAATGTACCATCTCAATAAACCCCTGATAAGCTCATAATTTAACAAGTTTCTAACACTCTAAATAGCACAAATTAGGATGTTTTATCATATAATTGATGAATTTGTGCATTTATCTTTAGTTAAATTTTGTGTTGGTACATAGATTGAGGTGATTGATGAAAAAGGAGAAGAAAATGCTAAAAATTTAAAAATATTTAAATATTGGGAAGAATCTGTAGTACCTAGGCATTATCCTGCAAACCCTAGGCACTGCAGGAAGGAAATTTAGCAGAATATGCAGCGCCTTGGTGCTACCCTGCTAACAAAAAAGATGTTGATCTTGTTTTTGTGTGACAAGTGGTGATCAATCACAAATTTTAGCATCTTTTATGAGATACATACAATAGATATACTTATATATCACTACCTATGTGATGCTTTTGATAGATACACTATACACACACAATTCACACATATTCAATTCACATATCATACAACACACAATTCATCACCCATACACACATTACACACCACAATCTACACACACTTTTCTCTCCATTAAAACACCCATTCTCCCATACAACTCCTACACTTAATCCATTAACCTATTACCCATTCACCAAGGAGGATTAACGATTAAAGTCACTACAAGGAGGAGCTTTAATTAGGCTTGAAGATCATTGAAGATCATTGAAGAAGAATTGAAGATCCTTCCAAAGGTTGTAAATTTCTTTTTTGTTTCCTTCTTGCATTTTATTTAGTTTGAGGATATGTGTACAACATAATGTTGAGAAACAAGTACTTTACATTTGAATCCAATATGAGCTAATTTCCTTGTCATCAAGATTTGGAAAGTCATTCTTATGGAATTATGAATTGATGTTTATTTTGCGATTGAAATATTTTTTTTGTTATGATGAGCATATATTGTTGCAATTAAGATCAAGAGGTAAGGTTGTAGCAATAGATCGGGTAGTATGTTCCATGGACCAACCACTAAAGAGATATAGGCATAGGTATGTGCGGTAGTCATAGGTGTGAAAAATCAAAAGCTAGTGGGATTCACAAAGCTCAAGGTACTCCTAGTAGGATGGCCCGTAGTTAGAGATGGCACCAGTGGCATACTAGGGGTAGATTTGGTCCGACTCGAGAGAGAGCACCAATTACATTAGAAAGATTCACTGTCATACAACCCACATAATTCCTAATCACAATTGAGCTAGGTGCATAACCACATAGGATGGCTAACCAATGCCTTGACTCTCTTTAGTATTGAATTCAATCCATCAATATCCTTTGGTTTTTAGTTGCTTTTGTTAAGTTTGATAGTTGTGGCATCTTAATTCAATCACCACTATAATTGTTAGGTCAAATATAGCATAGGTAATCTATAATTGGTATTTATACATGCACTCCCTGGGGATACAATACTTTACTCACTCTTTATTACTTGTGGACATCGTGCACTGGTGGCTTGTTAGCAACTATTGTGCGGTCACCAAGTTTTTGGTGTCGTTACTAAAGAGTGTGTTTTGTGAAATATTGAGGTTGATTTGTCTAGCTATAGTTTGACCATTTTGATTGCTTTATTTTGATTTCCTTTCTTTTATTTTTGTTATTTAGTTTTACTTTGCTTGTTTTGTTTGTTTTTGTAGGAGACACTTCGTTGGATGCAATGACAGTGTATAAATATTATTGACCAACAGAATGTGTAATGTCTATTAGAACTTTTTGAAGTAGAAGACCTTGCTGCATTGACTGCCCAATCGATGCCTTATCTAAGAAGATTGATAAATTTTTACCTCATGCTACTCATACACCCTTTGCAATGCAAGAGCATATAGTGGTTTCCATGTAAGAACAAAATATCAAATAAGAAATCCATGGGCAGCACCACATATCGATCATGCTCAATATATGTGGGACTATAATGAGCACTATGAGACTCTTTTCTCCACTATTACAATCAAGAATGATAAGCACACCTGAATTTCTCTAGGGGAAATGATCGTAATATAACATGGTGTGAACCCAGATATCCACCTCAAGAGAGTCAAATCTGGAAAATTTACTAACTCAATTTATTGCAAACACTGAATCCAGTTATCCACCTCAAGAAAAGGAGTCAAGTCTAAAAGAATTATTGACTCCTATGATGAATACTAAGGCTAGACTCCAAAATACATTAATATCACTTCAGAAATTAGAAGGCCGACTAAGTGAGCTGACCAGTGCACTTGTTGATGAGCAACTTGAAAACTTACCTTGCACATTTAAGGTAAATAAAGTGGGGGAAGATCATGGTAATGTGAATATTTTGACAAGTGATGAACAGTTAAAATGCCCCTTGGGAGTTGATAAATCAGGCAAGAGTGGACAAGGGGAAACAACACAAATGCCTATTGCGAAAGATGAAGAAGGCCAAGTTGTGATTCAATCAAGCCCTTCCCAAGAGCCATCACTGAAAGTTCCTTCTCCTCAATTCTTAGAGAAGAGCAAGGTTATGTCAAACTCTATGGTGGATAAGGTGGAGATCCTCTCACAATAGCAACAATTGGAGGAGCGTAAGACTGTTGAAAAGTGTAATGCTATTTTATAAGAGAAGCCACCTCAAGTGCTTACCAATTCAGGGAGTTTCACTAACCCTTACTCAATTGAAACCTCTACCTTTGAATAGCATTGCATAATCTAGATGGAAGCATTAATTCAACATTATTGTTTGATTTCAAGAGGCATGCACCTAATGAAGCAAGGCCTACTAGGGTGATGTACTTGAGAATTATGAGCAATTCATGTGCACTACTGGTTTCCTCATCCTTAATATGGAAAAAGATAGGTATACCTTTACCATGCTTGGACAACTATTCTCGGTAATAGGTTGTTGATGTCCAAAAGGACCTTGATGCGATTTTGAATCATCCTCGCCTTACCTATGCTGAAAGATCACCTATACTCTTAGAGCACACAAAGGCATGGCATGATAAACACTTATTCTTAGATCCGAGATGAGCAAAAAAGATAGTAAGCTGATGACTATAAAGCAAGTGCTTCTTGGAAGATAACCCAAGCTCTTTTTCCTTTGCTTTTGAATAATTTCTTAATTAGGATTTGGAACATGTTTTCATTCTAGAATTAGACATGTTTAGTTATTTGTTGAGTAGTTATTGCTTTGCTTTTGTCTTTACTTTATTTTTACCCCACTCTTCCTTGTTTCCTTCTTCTTGGTTATAGATTTTAAAGTCCTTGATGGTGTGTGGATTCTCATTAGACTCCAAAGGACAAATGCTCATGGATGCACATCCACAAAACATAGGATTTCTTCTTTTCCCCCCTTCTGCTTTTTCTTGCTTTAAATATTGAGGATAATGTTTGATTAACGTTTGGGGATGGGAATTATATTTTTTTGAAAATTGAGAATTTTTTTCAATTTTTGTTGAAGAATTATGTGTAAATTACATGTTATGTGATGAAAGTCCTAGAGTAAAAAAGTATTTTGTTGACAAACTTGAGTAGGTTCATGTTTGAGAGTGAATGATTTATCTTCATGACTGATAGCCTATGATGAAACTTAATTAATGTTGTATAAAGTCTAGAGAAATGGAAAATTACTAGTCTTGTAACATGGTGACTCTTATGTGTAGTTGATCTTTGTCAAGATTGATGAATTTTCAATGAGCATGATGTGTCAAAATCTTGTCAATTGCGTGTTACTTGATGTTGGATTTTGCTTCTAGTGAGTCTTTTGGTCATTATATGGTGTTGTAGAAGTTGCTTGATAACTCTTTGAGGTGAAATCCTAGATAGCTAGCAAACATAGAAATGATTTAGGCCATCTTTGACTCATTTGTGCCTTTCAAGCCTACCAAAATAACATTTGGATTCACTATTCACCCTTTAAGCATCTTTTAAAGAATGGTATATGAAATGCATATGAATGACTGTCATTTGACTTCATTCTTGTAGCTCAAAAAACCATTAATTGTCCTTAAGAGAGCTTTATATTACATATTGCACACAAATTGGTGTAATGGTCATACGAAAATATTTTGGGCATTGAAGGGAATGCATTCGAGTACATAAGTAAGAGTAATGTGAATAGAATTTGTCACAGCCCGTGAATATAAAACAAGTTTGGGGGTTGTGAAAGCAAAAGAATAAGAAATCAAGCCTAGGGATTCAGGAAAAAAAAGAAAAAAGAAAAAAGAAAAAAATGCAAAAAAGAAAATAATTAAAAAAGAAGTGTTGAAAAAGAAAAGAAAAGCATGAATCCCAAAGGAAAAAGTAAGAGAATTAGGGAAGAGTCAAAGAAATTAGGAGAGCGTGATACATGTACAAAACTTTATGCTTTTTTATTTCGTTAATTCTTATCCTTTCTTTGTAAGTCAATATATAGCCCTTATGTTACAAGCTTATTGAGTCCTTTTCATCTAAGTTGGCTAGTGTCTACATTAGTGGAGAAGGTATATGAAAAACAAGCTTATGGAACACCTAGAACCTCTTTACTTTGATCAGGAGAGTCATTGGTTGCATAATTCATACTGAGAATATATGCATGAAGCTTGAACTTGACACTACACACACACACACGTGTTTGGGATTCATAACTTGATTAATGAAGCACAAGTTTTGTAGTGTTAGTTGATTAGCTTTATAACAAATTTTTAGACTTGTGTGTAATAAAAATTGTTGAGGTACTATGTTTGTTGATCTTGTTCATGACCGAATTATGAGCTTATGTTTAGTATGATTTATAACTTTACTCGAGGACAAGCAAATGATAAGATTGAGGGTAGTTGATAAGCCCATAATTTAACATATTTCTGACACTCTCAATAGCACAAATTAGGATGTTTTTTCATATAATTGATGAATTTGTGTACTTATCTTTGGTTATATTTTTGTAGGTATATAGATTAAGGTGATTGATGAAAAAAAGAGAAGAAAATGCTGAAAATTTGAAAATATTACAATATTAGGAAGAATTTGCAATGCCTAGGCGCAGCAGGAAGGAAATTTGTGCAGAATGTGCAGCGCCCAGGCAACGCCCTACAAAGCCTAGGGGTTGCCCTACTCACAGAAAAGATATTGATGCTATTTTTGTGCAACAAGTGGCGATCAATCACAAATTTTGGCATCTTTTGTGAGATATACATATTAGATACACCTATACATCACTTCTCATATGATGCCTATGTGATACTCTTGATAAATACACAATACACACACAATTCACACATATATTCAATTCACACATCACACAACACATAATTCATCATCCACCCACACTATACACCATAATCTAGACATAATTTTCTCTCGATTAAAATACCAATTCTCCCATACAACTCTATACACTTAATCCATCAACCTATTACCCATTCACCAAGGATGATTGAGGATTGAAGTAATTACAAGGAGGAGCTTCAATTGGGCTTGAAGATCATTGGTGACCCTAAAACATGTGGTAACAAACCGCAAAGGCAAGTTGTCAACAAGTAATACAGACTGAGTAGAGTATCATATCCTTAGGGAGTGTGCGTAGTTATCGAATATAGATTTCTTATGCTATATTTAACCTAACAATTATAATGAAGATTGAATTAAGATGCAACAACTACCAAATTTAACAAAAGCAACTAAAACCCAAAGAGATTGACGGATTGAATTCAATACTAAGGAGAGTCCATACATTGGTTAGTCATCCTATGTGGTTATGAACCTAGCTCAATTGTGATTAGGAATGATGTTGGTTGTGTGATGGGGGGTTTCTTATATAGTTTGTACTCTCTCTTGAGTCGGACCAAATCTACCCCTAGTAGGCCACCAGTACCATCTCTAGCTACAGAATATCCCACTAAGAGTGCCTTGAGCTTTGTGAATTCTACTAGCTTTTAGTTTTCACACCTATAACTACCGCACGTACCTATGTCTGTATCTTTATAGGGGTCGGTCTATGGCATATACTGCCTGATCTATTGCTACAACCACATCTCTTGGTCTTAATTGCAACTATCAAAATTAATTTAAAATTGACCAAATCTCAAGAAACATTAAACATATAGTATATGATCATCACAATAAAAATAACATTTCAATCATAATATAACCATCAAGTTATAACTCCATTAAGATGGCTTTCCAAGCCTTGATAAAAATGGTTTAGTTCATATTGAAATTAAGCAAGCACCAAGTGTTTTCTAACATCATGATTCTTACAAATTTCTACAAACTAAGTAAAATGAAAGAAGAAATTAAAGTATAAGATTACAATCACTAAGTGATTCTTCACTTCTTTTTCAAAATCTTCAATGCCCAATGAAGCTCTCCCTCTTCTTATCTTCAAATCCCAAACTTCTTAGTAATGGGTGTGTGGGTTCTTGGTGTAGCATATGGAGTTGTATAAGAGAATGAGTATCTTAATGGAGAGAAAAATATGTGTAGCTTATGATGTGCAGTGTGTGTAAATTTCAAAGAATGTTTTAACCTGTTTTTCCATCTTTCAACTCCATTTTTTCAATTCTTGAACTTATGCAACAAATATCACAAGATAAGGCAAAATTCCATCAATTATGACATCCAAATTTGTGCTTTTGAGAGTGTCAAATATATGTCAAATTATGAGCTTATAAACTACCCTCAAACTTGTCTTTTGCTAGTCCTCGAGAAAAGTTATGAATCAAACTCAGCGTAAGCTCATAACTGATCATGAATAACTCAACTTGATCAACTAATATAGTGCCTCAACAATTTACATTGCACACAAGTCTAAAGATTTGTCATAAAGCTAATCAATTAACACTACAAAACTTGTGCTTATTCAATCTAGTCATGAATTCCAAACGTGTATGTGTGGTATCAAATTCAAGCTTCATGCATGCATTTTTAGTGAGAATTATGCAACCAATGACTCTCATGATCTAAGCAACTAGGTTCTAGGTGTTCGATAAGCTTT
Source organism: Paulownia fortunei (assembly GCA_019321725.1). Classification (NCBI taxonomy): domain Eukaryota; kingdom Viridiplantae; phylum Streptophyta; class Magnoliopsida; order Lamiales; family Paulowniaceae; genus Paulownia; species Paulownia fortunei. The sequence goes on from CM033108.1 coordinate 13,423,026, forward strand.
CTCTCCATTCACATTCTCCACTAATGTAGACACTAGCAAACTTAGATCAATAGGACTTCAATAAAGTTGTAATGTAAGGCCTAAGTATTGGCTTACAAAAAAAGGATAATGATAAACAACATAAGAGAGCATATAGTGTTGCAAATAGAATATTGCTCCCTTTTTTTTTACACTTCCTCGATTCTCTTCCTCTTTCCTTGGGATCATGCTTTTTTTCTTTTTTTTTCTTTAACTTTTTTTTCATGAAGCCCAATACTTCATTTCTTGTTCTTTTATTTTCACAACCCCCAAGTTTTTTTCCTTTTATCAACAGGAGTTGTGATAACTTCTTGCACAAATATCATGCATATGCACCTAAATGCATTCATTTTCATTCCCCAAATATTTTCATATGACCCTAACACCAAATTGTGCATAATATGTCATATTAAGCTCTCTTACGCACAGACAAACAATAGTTTTTTGGGCTATAAGGGTTAGGTATAGTGAGTTATAAGAAACAAAGTTGAATGTTGGTCATTTATATGCATTACACATGTCATTCTTTGAAAAGGCTCAAAAGGGGTGACTAGTGAATAAAAATATGATCATGGTAAGTTTGAAATGTACAAACGAGACAAAAATGGCCTAAATCATTTTCAATGTTTGATAGTTATCAAGAATTCCACCACAAAAAGTAGTCAAGCAAGTTCTAGAACACCACAAAATGACCAAAAAGACTCATTAGAAGTAAAATCCAACACCAAGTAACATGCAATTTGCAAGATATCGACACAACATGCTCAATGAAAATTCGTTAATCATGATAAAAATTAACTACACACAAGAATCACCATGTTACAAGATTGGCAATCTTCATTTCTTCTAGGCTCTATACAATATCAATTAAGTTTCATCATAGGCCATTAGTCGTCAAGATAAATCAATCAATCTCAAACACGAACCTTGTCAAATTTGTCAACAAAACATGCTTGCTCTCAGACTTTGATCACACAATATATGTAATTCATACATAATTCATCAACAAAAATTGAAAAAAAATGGCTCAATTTTCACAAAATAAAATTCCCACCCCCAAATGTAAATCAAACATTATCCTCAATGTTTAAAGCAAGAAAAAGGTAAAGACGAGAAAGAAGAACTCCTTTATTTTGGTGGAATATACTACCCGATCTATTGCTACAACCACATCTCTTGGTCTTAATTGCAATAATTAAAATCAACTTGAAATTGGCCAAGTCTTAAGAAGTATTAAAAACATAGTATATGATTATCACAATAAAAACAACATTTCAATCACAATATAAACATCAACTCATAACTCCATTAAAATAGCTTTCCAAGCCTTAACAAAAATAGTTTACTTTATATTGAAATTAAGTAAGCACCAAGTGTTTCTCAACATCATGATTCTTACAAAATTCTCAAAACAAAGCAAAATGAAATAAAAAATTAAAGTAGGAGATTACAACCACTAAGTGATTCTTCACTTCTTCTTTAAAATCTTCAATCCCCAATGAAGTTGCTCATTTTCTTGTCTTCAAATCCTAAGCACCTTGGTAATGGGCATGTGTGTTCTAGGTGTAGTGTATGAAGTTGTATGGGAGAATGAGTATTTTAATGGTGAAAAAAAGTGTGTATAGATTATGGTGTGTAGTGTGTGTAAAATTCTAAGAATGATGTAAAATGTGTTGTGTGTATATATCATGTGTAATGGAGTATCACATGGTGGGTGATGTGACAAAAGTATCTATAGTGTGGCCAACAAGAAAAGATGCCAGTTGAGCTTTGTGATGCCATTTGTCACACAAAACATTTGAGAACTAATTTTGTTATGCTAATTGGTGCCACGCGCGCGGCCTTTTGGGTCATGATGCCAAAACTCCTTAACCTACTGCATAATTTTTAGTATTGGTGCCACGACACCTATTTTCCATGTTGCAGAGTGAAATATTCCCCTCAACTGGCATTGCGGCGTGACCTTTTTGGAGTTGGGGAGCTGACTTGTTTAGACTACATTGTTCAGCCTCTTTCACTTGATTTTGACTTGTTTCTATAACAAATTGGTTGTTAGTGTCTTCATAAGAATTATATCTCTATCTGTCAGCTTTCTCTATCCACTTTAGTCAGCTTAACATTATATTTTTGGAAAAGTTATGCAAGAAATATGAAGACTGCTACATCAGGAAATTTTAATACACTATTGATTCTTTAACCCGAGTTTTTCATCTTTCAACTTCATTTCTACAATTTTTGAACCTACGCATATCACAATAAAAGGGAGAATTCCATCAATTATGAGATAAAATATCCAAATTTGTACTTTTGAGAGTGTTGGAAATATGTCAAATTATGAATTTATCAATTATTGAAGAAGAATTGATGATCCTTTCAAGGGTTGTAAATTTGTTTTTCATTTTCTTCTTACATTTTATTGTAGTTTGAGGATTGTGTGTAGAGCATGATGCTGAGAAACAAGCACTTTACATTTCAATTCAATATGAGCTAATTTCCTTTTTATCGAGGTTTGGAGTTCAACCATCCTTATGAAATTATAAATTGATGTTTATTTTGTGATTGGAATATTGATTTTATTGTGATGAGCATATAATTTCAAGTTGATGTTAATTATTGCAATTAAAATCGAGAGATGAGATTGTAGTAATGGATCGAGTAGTATATGTCACTAACTGACCGTTATAGAGATATAGGCATCGGTATGTGCGGTAATCATAGGTGTGAAAACTTAAAGCTAGTGGAATTCACAAAGCTCAAGGCACTCTTAGTGGAATGACCCATTACTAGAGATGGCGTCGTGGCCTACTAGGGGTAGATTTGGTCCAACTCAAGAAAGAGCACCAATTACATTAGGAAGACCTGTCGTCACACAACCTACATCATTCTGAATCACAATTGAGTTAGGTTCATAACCATAGAGGATAGCTAACCAATGCCTTGACTCTCCTTAGTATTGAATTCAATCCATTAATTTCATTAGGTTTTTGTTGTTTTGGTTAAATTTGGTAGTTGTTGCACCTTAATTTAATCACCACTATAATCGTTAGGTTAAATATAGCATAGGTAATCTATATTGTGTATTTACACATGCACTCCCTAAGGATGCGATACCCACTCTTTATTACTTGTTAACACCGTGCACTTGCGGTTTGTTACCACCTGTTTTGGGGTCACCAACCTCCTGATTCGAAATAAGTTTATGATCAAATTCATTGAGGTATGTTCTATAATCGCCATCATATGCGCGACCATGCCCCGTAACTAAGTATATTTGAGGACTTTATCTAATTGACTAAAAATGTAATTGAGGATAAAGAAAATGTCAATTTTAATATATTTTGAATATGTTTATTTTTACAAGAGTATAGTAGCGGCCATGCATATAATGGGATATCGAATAGCTCAATAGACTTACGTATACGATGCATGCTCGCATGAGGAGGATGTCTCTCTCCATGGACATTGGCGTAGTAATGCTAATGCATGTCAGAGAACAAGTACACTGAACAAACCCAATAAAAATTCTGAATTGGAAACTTTATTTATTGAAATAAGAATTTTCATGTTACGATAGTACACGATTAATCCTTGGACTTGAAGCACCATGGTAGCCTTGTGCATGTCCTGTTCTATTTTGATGTATCTTCTATTTGTCTGACAATTGTTCGTGAAATATTTGCAAACCACATGTGCACGGTGTTAAGTTTTAATACAACAGTGAGTTGAGTATCGTATCCACAAGGATTATAATCAAAAATTACAGCAAGTATTGTAGTTCAAATAGTCCTAATTTTATCTAAAAAATCAAGTGATGATTGGTAAACAAAATAGAAGAGGATAAAAATTGCAAAGATAAAACTGGAGTTCTTAGAAGTAATACAACAAATACTTTATGAATAAGAAATTCTAAAGAAATGACTCACCTAATTATCACCTATGTTTTTCATTCCAAAAGAAACTAATTCAAGTCAATAATACATGTAAGTTAAGAATTCCTAAGCTCATCAATCCCCTCTCTTGAGTGTCGAATTGATTATGAGTTCTAATATAAATTTCAATATCTTTATAAAAACTCAAGAATAAAACTCTACAAAGGTTCAATGAATTCTTATTCAAAACTTCAAAGATTTCATAAGCTTCTCAACTCTATGATTCTTAGTTTATATTATCTTTATAATCATGTATAATCTTCTCTCTCTCGAGTATCGAATCTCAAAAATCAAACACTCTCAATTAATGACTAAATAATCAAGATGCAATACTAAACAAGATAACACAAATAAGGTGAATAACTTGAACTAATAATGTTTGGAATTCAAAACAAGGATCAAATAAGGTTACATCATCCTCTAGAAAGAAATGATCATCGTGTATGAAAATAACATCAAGAAATACATAAGAAAGAGCATGAAAATTATTCACCAATTTTTGAAATAGAAGAAATGGTTGAAGCTCTCCTTGTCTCCAAGAATGGCTCACTTTTCTCTCCAAGAATACCTCTCTATCCAACAGCCTTCTTTTGTCCAAGAATAACTCCTCACGTCCAAAATGCCTTTGGAGTCTTTAAAATCAGATGGGAAAAGCCCTAAATAGGGCAAAAAATCTATTTTGCCCCTTTTATCCATGTGATAATGCATAGGCACTGACTGGACAGCCTGGCACAGTTAGGCATTGAACATTCTGTCTTCAGCATCTGCATCCTCTTTAAACTGATTTTTTACCACATTCTAAGCCGAACCAGTTTTTAGTGTCTTCATACAAAATCTAGTCTATGTCTTGAATTTCCACAGGCACTTGAATCAACTAATTATAGTATCTGTGGAGATAGTTATGCCTAAAATACTAAGATGACACTTAGCAGAAAATTTCAGCCTAGTGCTGACTCTTTAACTCGATTTTTCTTATTGAGATCAACAGAATAAGATTTTATAGTAAACATAGAATTTATAGATATATGTCTTGCCTTTTTGTTGGTTTAATAATCAAGTCAAAATCATATTTTATCAAAGAGTTATGATTGAAATACAAAAAATATCATCAGTTGCACCACAATTTAGATTATTCAACATTTCAACCAAGTTTTTTGTTTCTTTCCACTTTCTTCTCCTTTTATCATTACCTACAAAATTTCAAACTAAATACATAAAAAGTAGCAAAAATACTTGAAAATAAACCAAATGTTTAATCAAAAGGTATATGAATTATTGGTAAAAAATCAACTTATTAAATACCCTTAAACTTGAAGATTTGTTTGTCCTCAAACATCAAACATAAAATTCTCAATAACAACCCCTCTATTAATTAGGTAACCAAAGTTGAGAAATATTTTTTTTTCACATCTCATCTCAAAAGATTAAAAAAATATATCAAGTTTACATGTTAACATACATATTGGTTTCACTTAACTTCATGGTCTTGTATGTGTGAGTGTGAAAGTAGTAGTTTATCAAATTTCATTTATCATTGGGATAGATTTATAAAGCTAACTACTCATATTTAATCCACTTTTAAAGTGCTTACCAAACTCTATAGGCTTGTTTTTTACACTAGTCTCCACTAATACAGGTAGATCATAGCACCAAATTAAAAGGACTTCCAAAACTTATACTGTGAGGCTTGGGTAATGGTGGGAATATATGGAAAATTGTAGCTAAATTTTTTGAGAATTTTTGTGAATTTATAATAAGTACATCATTCTTGTTCTTGGAAATAAATATTGTCCGTAGAAAAAAATCTTGATATTGTAAAATCATAATCACCAATTGGGAAATTCATTGAAATATATGTAATCACAATTGCATAATAGACAATAAACAATAAAATAAAATACAAGTTACTTGTTTGTTATTTGTAAAATAATTATGGAAGATATACGATTTCATTGTGAAGGTTAAAAATCACAAATGCATAATAGAGAATAAGCAATATAATAAGATAAAAATTACTTGTTTGTAATTTGTAAAATGATTGTTTAGAAAATAAAGCAAGATTTGGAATAACAATATTGAACTCTAAGTAAAAATTGTGAAAAAAATACAAGTTTATTGAGAAGCAAATTAATACAGCACACCATTCAGTTTCAACCAAAAGATATAATTAAACGTAATTATTTATTGTAACAACTTTGTATTTTAACCTATGCCAAAATAAATTATCACACAAAATTAAACATGAATTCAATCAATAGAAGAAGAATTGTTAATCTAATAAAAATATTAGAAATATTTACTCAAAAAATACTTTAAATTTGAGTACATAATCATAAACATAAATTCAGACAGTATGTACCTTATTCTTGTCCAACAATACTTTCACTTATTATAGATATCGATCGAACACAATTAGTAATATGGGCTCAAATAGTGAATTTGTTGGTGGCAAACTTTTTAATATTTTGATACCATTATGTCTCACCCATTGGAAAAAGAAGTGGATATTGCAAATAGTCATATAATATATATAATAATATTTTTGTGCATGTGACCTAAATGTGCATGGATTATAATATCTTGTTCAAATTGTGTATTAACATTACTTCCTTTAATCCATATAGCTGTAATTTAATCATCTGTAGGAGAACTATACACTCATTGATCCAATTTTATATCTTTTAAGATATGGAGCTAAACATCATCGATTGAAGGATAATCTTTTAATCTTCTAAAGAGTTTTGCTTATGGATTTACCTCTAAAATTTTTATGAGTTTTTTCACATTAACTTTAGATAAAGTTGAATTTTTTAGTGTGTTCATTCTATTCTCAACCTTATTTCTAGTTTCAATAAAATATTAAAAATGACCAAGACCGTCTTCTTTGAGTATTAACTTTGGAAGGTCATGATACAACATCATTCCCTGTGGTCGGAGAGTATTTCACTTTGTAGATGCTAGTTCTTTATATAATTTCACACCAAATGAAGTAAAAAAAAATATGCAATTGAATGTACTAATATTTGTTCAAAATTCAAAAGGCCCCTTCTTTCTAAAAGTAAACAACTCATACAGTTTCAAGAGAGTTTCAATAGGTGTAAGTTTAATTTTTTTTCAATTATATTATTCTTAATTATCATGGTCTAATTTGTACTTTTATTGAGCAAAATTGCAATTTTCTCTTTCCTGTATTTTTCTAATTTTCTCATTGTCTTGTTACTTATTTTTTATTTTTTATTTTTTGTCTCACGTTGTTCAATGGGATTAGGGAAAAATTCTAAATTAATTAATAAGGTTTTATAGAAGTCAAGTGGAATAAGCCATAAAATCTTTAACTTTTTGTATACTTCATTTAGAATCCAATTAAGAGTCTAAAATCATTAACTTTTTGTGCTCTTCGTTTAGAATACAATTAAGAGTCTAATGGAACAAATTAGGAATTTCTTATTATTGGAAAGATCGACTGGTAGAATTATAATGGATGAATTGCTCCGGTACTTCAATGTATTAATTAATCTATTTTTTTGCTTGGAGTTCTATTAAAGATCTACTACTAGGTATATATGAAATTATTAATTGCTAGTATTCTCCCATTTGTAGTTTAACTTAGACTATTATATTGATTATATTATAAATTATATTATTGTCATTAAAGTTAATATATAAAAGAGCATTTTAGTAATATCAAAAAATTTATTTGGAATCCTATTAAAAATCTACTACTATTAATTAGGCCCTTTTGTAGTTTAATTTGAACTTTATTAAATTAGTTATATTATAAATTACATTATTACCATTAAAAATAACATTTTAAAAAAATATTTTAATATAATCAAAAATTGAAAAAAACATTCACACTTTTATAATATATAATAATAATATAATATAATATAATATAATAATATATATAGTATAATATAATATGTAAAACTTATTTATGTAGATATGGTAGATATACAATTTTTTTTCCTTTCTTTTTTAAGTTTAACTTGAGACAGGAGTATAAATTTTGAAGGGAACATTCAACTTTCTTCAATGCATCACTAGAAGGGAAAGATCAACGTAATTATCACAACAGAAATGGATCACTTGACTTTTGGACTGAACTTCAAGGGGGTGGGGTGTGAGTAATTTTCCATAGATAAAATGCAAAGAACACCTACTGGGCTTCGGTTAATGTACATAAATAATTGACGTCGTAGATCTTGCAGGAGTTTTTGGTGATCTACAATGTCAGTATAATCTGCTGTGACATTTTACTACCTTAGTTCGCTAAGGTCAGAGCAGTTTCTCGGGCACTCTATCAGCAAACTGCATGGTACCGTATCCGTCCGTACGTATGGGCAATTGAAAGCTGAATTTGTAGTTTAAATCAGACAAGGGTCAACTCATCCAAGGTAGCTGCTTTTTTCAATTCGGTGGCAGCAAGAGCCTTTCGTAGTGCCACCAACTCTTCTCCTGCACCGCATATGTAGGCAGACGCTTGTCTTCCAGACAGAGTCGCTCCTTCCATGCTGTCTATATAATCCTGCAAAAAGAAACATGTTACAACAAAAAACGGACAACAAAATTATTGTCAAGGCTAAAGTCATGGGCTGTGAGCAGCTATCATGTTTTACCAAATAATGTCAATTAACCTGTTAAAGTTGTTACAACCCAAGAATGACAATAAAATCAATGATCTGTAGAGACTATTATCAGACTGACGAATGACAGGGTCCAATTTTTGCCATTTTATTTTATTTTTACATATACCACTCAAATACACAGATGATAGTGTATTTGATAGCTTCCATAGTAAATGCTTGACACATTTGTAAAAGGTCAATTTCAAAATGTAGCCTAACCATAATAAAACCATATTTACATTAATCCAAATTGAGTCATTACTACTGTAATTTGGGTTAATCTATCAAATAGTACGAACAATGAAATGAAAGGCAGTGTCACCTGTTTAGTGTATGAGCCAGCAAGGAAGAAGTTCTTGACTGGCGTCTTCTGGTCAGGTCTGAATGGATCTTTACCAGGTCCTTCACGATATAAAGACTGTCCGATTTTGACAACTGATGACCATGTGACTTCCAAACCTTGGGAAGATGGAAAGAGCGCCAAAACCTTATTTTAAGAAGTCATTATCAGCAACATGAACATGATTAGAAATATGTTAAAGTGAGATTTGAGAATGAGAAAGAAATAGAATGTCCTGCCCCAACTCCCAACCGCAGCTCCCAACCAAATAAACATAAAAAAGTTTTCACGGGTAGAGTTATAGGATCAACCACAGAATCAATGAAAGCTGACTTATAATAATTTGTACATCTAGCGTCACTAACTTACTGAAAATGAAACCCAACAAATGATGGAACAAAAAGACAGATCTAATTAGCATATTACCAATATATTACTCTTCAAAAATTTATTTCCCATTCTAAAATATGAAAATTAGTTTTATTAACACCAATTTTTTTCATGTTCATCATAAGTTTATAAATATCTCCCGCAAAACCCCTCAACCCTGATCCCCGAGACCTCAATTTCCCTATCCTGGCAGTCTAGACCCCTGCCACCAACGCTGACCTTCCTGCTGCACAACCCTACATCCTTGCCCCCACTGCCACCCAAACCCCCCAACACAACCAGCCCGGCTCCCTCTGCTGGAGTTATGATACTGACCTTCCCAACCAGTATCATACAAAAGAATTGAGTTAGAAGTTCATCATCTACTTTTCCCTACTCTTGCAGACATTGATTTTTTATAAGCTGTAATGTCTCTACATGAAGGATTATCAAGAAGCCCATGCCAAGATCAAGGTCCCCATGTTTCCACCCCCATCAAAATGCCATGAGAATCCCCTCAATACTCTCTTTTTCTGTGTTTAATTTTTATTTATTTTTTTTGGGGGGTTGGGCGGGGGGGGGGGGAGGTGGAGGTCATTGAATCCCCTCAGATCTTTGCTTCTTGCTTGGCACATCTCTTGCTTCACACTAGAAATAGCCATGGCATGGTGACTGCACCAATGAATTTATAATATCAAAATGCCATTTCTCAGCCTCCACTTGCTCATTCCACCATTTTCTATCCCATGTTTCCCATCCGCATGCCGTAGTACAGATCGTGAAACTCATGAGAGAGTTTGCAGAAATCCATCCCTGAGCGCACCAAATTGTCCATGGCCACAAATATCGAGAAGTAGGGGAGTTGAGCTGGGGGGAAATATTGGGGGCATGGATGTGGACGGTTGCAGTGTGAGGTATGGTTCATAGTCGCAGTATTGGCGCTAATATCAGTAGGTATTGTTCCACATTGGTCACGGCTTATCACGATATTATCAAGCATACAAAACAAATGCATTATAGGGTACTCAAATAATTCTAGAAAAGAAATTTTGTTTTTTCATTTTTTTCTTTTTCCTCTTTGGCGAAGTTGCAGTTATTACCAATGAAAATCAATATTTACTTGTCGACAGAATTATTGGTATTTTTTCACAATGGTTGTTGGAGGTTCAACTACTAGACTAGCAGAGTTTCTCATAAGAGCCAAGGAATGGCAGAAGTAACACCAACCTGCTTTGAAACTCTCTTTATAATTTCGTCATTTGGTAGAGGCATGTACGGGTCCCCAGGTGTAAGGACACATCTGTAAATAAGTACTAAATAATGAGGCTGAGCAGAAGACCATCATAATGGAAAATAACTTGCTTACATATTAGTCCTCTGCCTCATTATGGGCAGAATTACAGTAGTGTAATTGGTCTTTGCCTGCATGGACAAAAATGAAACATAGGCAAAAGTAGCAGCAACATTTTTCTTACTGAAGCAATGAGCCTTGGCCATTAAGGTAATAATCCTCTGGGGATGTGAGTGCAAGGTCTGCAAAACAAGAGAAATCTGCATCTGGAGTATAAAGTAGATTATCGAGACCCTCAGCTTGCCTCAATTGCCTGACCATCTCAGAGTTAATGAATTTGAAAGCAATGCAGGATTCTCTGAGCTACAAATTGAAACAAACTGTAACTATAGTAAAGGTTAGTGTTCGTAAAAGTTAGTGCTCACCGTGCACGTTCCAAGTCCCTTAATTCCGTAACCCAGCCATTATATCGCAGTTGCACTGTGACAACAGGTACTCCGACCAGTTTATAGATATTGTCAAAGAATTGCGACTCCCTCCAATTTTGTGGAAGTAACCTTTTAATTCCAGGGACATCACATGCTGCAAATCACAAAGATTTTCGGGAACCTTGAGTTCATCCGGCTGGAGAGTAAAAGAGAAAACACGCACGCAAGGTTAAACCACAAACCTGCTACATAAGCATCAGCTTTTACTGTTTTCTTTTGAGTAGCCTAGACAAAGGAGTACCATTCGTTAGTCCTCATGCCTGGCCAAGCACTACCATAGAAACTCACACCAATAATGGATTGTGATATATGGAGATCAGCCATAGGGTCATAGCCTTAAAACTACCACAATCGATTTCAGTCTTGCAGATGAACCAAAAGAAAAAATCTCTCCAATTGTAATTCAGTTTCATTAACATAATGAAAGGGGAAGAATATCAGGTTTTTTCATTATTTGTCCATGTAATACTTAAAAAATACATGTAAACAAGAAATCCAGAAAGGTATATTTGATGCCACAATATTTTTATTCCTATTTTCACTTTCCAAACACACAAATTATCAAGATAGATTGGATCTTTTGCTGTCCAATCTACAAAGGGAGTGCCACTGATGGAGAGAATAAATATATAAGATACTAGTCCACTGCAGATGGCATGTTTCATTTTTGGTGAGATATAATTATCTTTAAGTTCAATTCAGATACTTTAAGAAAAATGTCCCCTATTGTTGTCAAGAAATTGTGGTAAAGGTACAATGAATGTGAATAGCCACACATATAAGGCTGGCAAATTCACTTTGAAGAAGCAATTAAGGATGAATTGCACATGTTTGGAATATCTCAATCTTAAGAAGTGTCAAGTTTTTGCCTTTAAATTATTTACATCATAAGTGAAGATGCTACGCCATGAATTCACAAATATATCTGTGATTGTGGAATATAATGAGCTGAAGTTTGCCACCTAAATCACTTCAATCATTTAGGACAAGGTAAAAATGGAACTATCTGAACAAGATGCATGTACCTTGGACATGGCAAGCCCAGTTACATATACACCTCCATCAGCTGATCTATCATAAAGAATTTCTCTGCATCCCCACCTTAAATGGAACCTGCACTAGCAAACAGATATGAGCAATATAATCAATACACCAAACCAAAAAACAAACAGTGTATTCATGTAAGTTCCAGTATATACTGTGCTCACCTGCCTCCCTTGTCCATGATATGCTTTTTGATGGGACCACTCAAATAAACATCTGGAGAACCTTTAAGCATGCGAAGTAGGGAAGCCTCGGTTTTAGTAGCAAAAAGTGAAAATATAGTGAGCATACAGCGTGCACTAATATTATCACAGTCAATGAATCCCAGGGCATAAGCAACAGGATCCCACATCCTCTGGATGCTCTTTCGAGTCCCCCCTTTGGACATGAACCACTCAGAGAAGCTTATCTGTTGTAAATACAAAGTCAAGTGATTACTAGAAGCCAACATATAAAAAGGAATATGTGTATTTTAGCATGAAAATGCATGGCACCAACTTGTGCAATATGTCACATAATTTGTCAACCATGATGAGTTTCAACGCCTATACGCAATCCAGCAATATTGCAGTGAGAAGGCCAAGGCCCTCCTATCATTTTTTTAGTAGCACTCTAATAAACCCTAAGTCTTGGCATCAAAATCTCAAGCAACTGGTAGCTGAGATGGTAGAAGCTTCAGTGGGAGCAGTAGACCTGGTTGAAGAGAAGGCTTTGTGATCAATCTACTGAAGAAACACGAAAGACGGGTTCAAATAGAAGGTAATGACAGAAGGTAGTGGAGTAGTAGAGCAGCAGGAAGAAACAAGAAGGAAAAGAAAAACCAAACATGAAAGAAAATATAAGGGTGAAGGGCTTCGACAGATGTAGTGACCAGTAGAGAGTTATGGCCATTCAGATTTTTCTCATTTCCATCCTTATTTTTAGGTAAAGCATATCCATCCTAATTAAGAAGTACATACAGGAAATAATAGAAAAAGGATACGCTAAAACTTTTCAATACGGATACATAGAGTTGAGAGTGCAACAGACTCTGCTCGCTGATATCTTCATGCAATTGGCCAATTGAATATATCATTCTACTTTATGCCTGTTGTTATCATGCTCTATGGCTCTCTCATTCTGTCTCTCTCTTCATAAAATTTTGTTGCACTCTTATGCTCCCCATTCCTGCCTTATGTAACTTAGGTCACACATCTAATGAAAAGAAAAGGAAATAGACTAATTAGAGAGAACACAAACATTATCCAGATCTCGTATGTTCCGCATTGCTCCATCTGGATCAACAAGAGCCCTTACAACTGGACTAAGGGCGAGAGCCACAGCATTTCTTGCTTTATCATAAGTCTGCAAATCAGAGAAGGGAACACATTTCGAAAATCTCATTGAATAAATAGATTTACAAAGTTTTCTTCAACTCGTATGACAACAATAATAAAGAGGGTAAAACTTTCTCTTGTATTCTACTTGATAAAGAGAACAAACTATTATCATGCAAATATAATATAGTAAAAATTTTGCACAAACTTTTTTAACACAAGCGATCATATGACAATGTGAACTTGAAAAAACGTTGAAGATAAACAATCATGACCAAGGAGGCAATGAAGTCAGGAATTAGAAGTAACAACCAGGGAGCCATCATGTGTGATGTGGAATCAGATAAAACAATCAGCATTGCTGGAGGTAATTATAAATGGGGGAAAGCTGCAATTGCATTCACTATGTAGAAAAGGTTTTCACATCCAAATTTTGTGCATGAACAGAAGCCACGAAATTGTCACAACAAGCAAGTGGTTATTATGTGTATTTTCCAAGGTCTTGAAAAAGCATTTCAAAGATTCCGACGCTTCACGTAGTGTCCCCACCAAAGGTTTTACCCCTCTTCCATTATATCCTATGGACTAGTAAAGTGCACTCACGTTGTGCGTGGAAAGGTGCACATAGATGTATTTACTATATTATTTAGGGTAAAATATATTTAACCCTAGTTTGATGCAAACTTTTAAACTTTGTTTGCATTCAGTTTCGTTCCAATTCCAGTAGTTTCAACGTTTTCACAAAATGAAACAGAACATTCGAAAAGTGAATCATCCAACACTATTTTCATTCGTGCCCAAAATACTATAAAAAAATCCTAATTATTATTATACATATATATGTACATATACATTTGTATATACTTTATATATATTCAAATCATCTTATTAAATTCACATCCAATCATTATATTAATCTAAAAATAATATAAAATAATGATGTAACCATGACATCTACAGGAACTCTCTCTCATAACTAAAATCAAACAAACATCACAAAACCCCATGTATTGTCAAATAGTAAATCTTCCCATTGTTTTTCGTGAAAACATTGGATCTGGAGCCAAACAAGCCCTTATTATCTGACTATTGGTAGTGATGAAATTATTAATTGATGTCTTGAAATAACAATGCATGATATTTGTAAACTTTATATGTTATTAGTAACTATCCGTTGTAATGGATTACTAATAGATATAAATGAGAATAGTGCCTGTTTCCTATTTAAAAAAATTTAGCATACGCAAAATGCTTAATTAATGAGATTAGCCTAAGGTACTAGTCAAACCCCTAATAAGTCAATATCTATGTATCTAGTTACATGACTCCATGATAAAATTAAAAAAAGAAAAAACTTTTCTCTAAATTTCATCTAGGCTTAACCAAGGACTTGCAAGTCAACAATCGTAGAAAAAATAAGAGATTCACCTATTCATGGTAGATCTTTGTTGGCCACTCATAACCTCCATGCAAAATAATGTTGTACCGAAAAGAAATTCAAAGAAACTAATGGATTCAAGAATTCTACGGAGACATAAAGAATATTACATCTTATCTGCCAAGAAATCGTAACGATAACTCAATTAAAAAGGGGAATTTAAGGAAGGTTCCCCATATTTCTCAAAAGAAGAAGAATATTAGGTGCACAAAAAATGGGTAATTGGTTGCGGGAGGACCATTGACACCATTCTCTTGTGATTGTCATGCAATTAAAGAATAAATCAAAGAACAACATATCATGCACAAGATTACAATGGTGTTTCAAGTCGAAGGACTAATTCATGTACCAACGTAACAAAGAAATTCCCATTTGACAAAATTTTGTTTCTAATTATGAATTTCAAGGTGGGTTCAGTGTACTTGTTCCCTAATACCCACCCACTTACATTACATCAATGCCCTATTGAAACGAAACATACTCCTTGCGAGTCTACATTGTATATGCAATTCTTATTGGATCATTGATGTCCCTTCCGAATGATCATCGACATGGAATGTTTTAAGACCAAAATCATAGATGCATGTTGAAGATTTGAATGTTAGGATTAATTATAAGATCTGATTTGATTGATCATAGGACATAATTTTTACAGATTTTATGGGACAGTTATAGTTTCCATAATAGAATAGGATCAGCACTAATTTTTGCTTATTTGTAATTGATTTTGTAATTATAGGTATGAGTCAAACCTTCCTAGAATAGTTTAACTTCCTAGAATAGATTGATCAAACCTGTATATATGTTTGTATACTCCTTTGATTGATATGCAATTTTGAATAGAGAATTTTTCTCTATATGGTATCAGAGTCAAGTTAGGGTTTTCTTTGCTTCCAACTTACTCCAATATTCCGTCCTTCTGCATTTTTTTTTCACCATGTCTGAAATTTCTGAAAATACCTCAAAAGAACCTGTTGTCATGAACTCTAAGAATCTAGTAAGTCAAACCATTGGAGAACTCCAAAATTTGCAGGCTTCATATCGGTTAAATGGAATAAATTACCTAAAGTGGTCGCAAATTGTGAAGACCTTCTTGAAAGGAAAAGGAAAAATCAACCACTTGATAGGTGTCTCTCCAAGTCCCGAAGATCCAAATTTCACACTTTGGGAACAAGAACACTCCATGATCATGTCATGGCTTTGGAACTCCATGATGCCGGAAGTGTGTGGGCCCTATATGTTTCTGGCGACGGCCAAAGAAATTTGGGAGGCCGTGAGACAGACTTATTCAAAGATTAAAGATGCTGCCTTCGTCTATGAAATCAAGATAAAACTCTCAACAACCAAACAAGGTAACTTATCTGTCATTGAATATTACAACATAATGAAAGGTTTTTGGTTGGAGTTGGATTACTATCAAGATTTCAAGATGAAATGTAGTGAGGATGTTGTAACACTCAAACAATATGTGGAAAAAGAAAGGATTTTTTAGTTTCTTGCAGGCCTCAATGTAGAATTTGATCAAGTTCAGGTGCAAATCCTTGGAAAGGAGGTCTTGCCATCCCTTAATGAAGCCTTCTCCCTAATTAAGGCTGAAGAAGGAAGAAGAACAGTTATGTTAGAAGTGCCAAACTCAAAAGGATCAGCCATGGTGACCACAGAAGGAAAAATCCAAGGTGAAGGTCTGGTTGCTGTTGAATATGCCAAGAATTATGGACAAAACAACTCTCACAAAGACAGCCTATGGTATACCTATTGCAAAAAGAAGGGACATGCCAATGAAAACTGTTGGAAACTTCATGGAAAACCTCAAGGCATGGCCGTGGTGGAGGATATAAAGGAAACCAGTTAAAGGGACAAGGCACACCAACAGTGAGGTATCAACCCATGAAAATGGTTACACCTCGGAAGGACTTAACTAAGAGGAGATTGAGAGGCTAAGAAATTTCCTTAACTCACTTAAGAAGCCTTCTGGATCATGCTCTCTAGCTCAAAATGGTAAATCTTCTGATTCTTATGTTTTTAGTGCCTCAAATAAATCTCTTTCTAATACCTGGGTCATAGACTCAGGTGCAATGGATCACATGACACACTCCGCCAGTTCCTTTATCACTTACCAGCCATGTTCTAGTAGTAAGAAAATCAAAGTCACCAATGGTACATTAACCATGGTGCCAGGTCAAGGAACAGTAACCATTTCTCCTTCATTCACTATTAATAATGTGTTACATGTCCCTAATCTTGCTGTTAACTTGCTGTCCATTCATAAAACAATTAAAGAACAGAATTGCTGAGTTGTTTTCTTTGCTGATCATTGTGTTTTTCATGACCAAATTACGGGAAGATGATTAGGCAAGCTAGAGTGAAAGATGGGTTGTACCTACTTGAAAATAAGAGTAGACGTAATGCTCCTTTGTCTCTTTCTTTTATTTCTATCAAGTCAAATAAATATGATATTTGGAATCATCATCGTCTTTTAGGACATCCGTCACTTAAGACTCTAAAAAGAATGTTTCCTTCTTTATTTAAGAATATTGATGTTGAACATTTCCATTGTGAGACTTGTGAATTTGCAAAGCATCATAGAGTGTCTTTTCCTTTGAGTAATACAAGATCATTATCTCCATTTGTCATAATTCATTCTGATATTTGGGGACCTTCAAGAATTCCTAATATTTCAGGGGCTAAAGGGTTTGTGACATTCATTAATGATTGCACTCGAATGACATGGGTATATCTTATCAAACAAAAATCTGATGTAAGTCGTATCTTCCCAGTCTTTTTTAACATGATAAAAACTCAATTTGGGGTTAGTATTAAAGGTATTAGAACTGATAATGTTAGGGATTACTTCAATCAATTTTTGTCACCATTCCTCGAAAAAGAAGGTATTATCCATCAATCCTCATGTTTTGACACTCCACAACAAAATAGAGTGGCTGAATGGAAAAATAAACATATCCTTAAAGTAACCTGAGCCTTACTCTTTCAAAATCAGGTTCCAAAAGGATATTGGGGAGAAGCTATTTTGACTTCCACATATTTGATTAATAGAATACCCTCTAGAGTCATTGATTTCAAAAGTCCTTTGAATTATCTACACTAAGTTCTTTCCAAATAATAGTTTTTACTCAAAAATCCCTCCAAAAATATTTGGTTGTGTTCATATGTCCACATTCATAAACACCAGCGAAGTAAACTTGATCTAAGAGCCCTCAAATGCATCTTCATAGGATATTCAGCCACTCAAAAAGGATACAAATGCTATCATCCGTCCTCAAGGAAATTTTTTGTGTCAAAAGATGTCACATTTGATGAAAATCAATCCTTTTATAATCAAACTTATCTTCAGGGTGAGAATACTCAAAAGGAAGATAAGTATGCAGAGTTTAACATGTTCTCACTGGACATTCCAGCAGCTAATCCTCCTAAACAGCAACATTCTAATCAAAATTTATGTCCTTCTCCGATGTCAAATCCTGGTTGTGAGCCTATTCAAGTTCAACTTGAAAAAACTCCAACAACTCAGCCACTACAGGTTTATACAAGGAGGTCACAGCCCATCCAAACTCCATTGCAACCTCAAGAATCTGAACCCATATCAGGTACTCCTCCTATTCTTTCATCAATTTCTTCTCCTAATATTAATGACCTTGATCAACTTATAGCTCTTAGAAAAGGTATTAGAAAGTGTTTAAAACATCCTTTATATCCCATAGCTCATTATACATCATTTGATATTCTCTTCTGCACATAGAACTTTTCTCATAAAAATCAGCACCATTCAAATCCACAAACACTTTTTGAGGCATTAGGAAATAAGAATTGGAAGGAAGCCATGAGAGAAGAGATGAATGCTCTAGAAAGGAATCACACGTGGGAAATAGTTGAGTTACCTAAAGGAAAAAGAACAGTAGGGAGTCAAGGCATTAGTAAAGAATGCTTTTTCATATGGTGACTTAGAGGAAGAAGTTTATATGGATCTTCCACCAGGATTCAGTGATTCTCTCTCTAAAAATCAAGTGTGCAAATTGAAGAAAGCACTATATGGCCTAAGACAATCACCAAGAGCATGGTTTGGGAGATTTACAAAAGCTATGCTAAAAATGGGATATCGTCAGAGTCAAAGAGATCACACACTCTTCATAAAACACTCGGTTAAAAGGGGAGTTACAATCCTCATTGTTTACGTTGACGACATAATTGTGACTGGTGATGACAAGGAGGAAAGGGAATCACTTAGAAGAGAACTCGCCGCAGAATTTAGGATCAAAGAACTTAGCAAGTTGAAATACTAACTTGACATAGAAGTTGCTCAATCTGAGAAGGGCATTTTTATTTCTCAACAAAACTACGTCTTGGATTTATTGAAAGAAATCAGCATGATAGATTGCAAACCATGTGAAACTCCAATTGAACCTGGCCAGAAATTAGATATTGATGGAGGAGTTTAGGCGGACAAAGGGCAATATCAAAGACTAGTGGGGAAGCTAATCTATCTATCCTGCACTCGTCCAGACATCACATTTGCAGTTAGTCTAATAAGTCAGTTCATGCACAAACCGAAGGAATCTCGTCTTCAAGCTACTTACAGAGTTCTTAAATACCTAAAGTCAACTCCTGGAAAAGGGATTCTCTAGAGACGGCATAGAACTCTGAAACTAGAAGACTATACAGATGCAGATTATGCATGGTCATTAGTGGATAGAAAGTCAACTTCAGGTTACTGCACATTACTTGGAGAAAATATGGTAACTTGGAGAAGTAAAAAGCAAACAATTATCTCGAGATCGAATGCCGAATTAGAGTTCAGGGCAATAGCACAAGGAATTTGCGAACTACTATGGTTGAGGATTATCTTAGAAGACTTGAAGATTAAATGGGATAGGCCTATAAGGATATATTGTGATAATAAATAGGCCATTAGCATTGCTCATAATCCAGTACAACACTATCGAACAAAACATGTAGAGGTGGACAAACATTTTATAAAGGAGAAACTAGAAAGTGGGCTGATCTGCACTCCTTATGTTCCAACTAGTGGTCAACTTGCAGATGTGTTTACCAAGGGGCTTCCTAATCCTACATTCAAAAATATTTTAGACAAGCTGGGAATGCTAGACCTCTACCAACCAGCTTGAGGGGAGTGTTGAAGATGAATATTAGGATTAATGATAGGATCTGATTTGATTGATCATAGGACATGATTTTTACAGATTTTATAGGATGGTTATAGTTTCCATAATAGAATAGGATCAGCACTGATTTTTTTCTTTATTTGTAATTGATTTTGTAATTATAGGTATGAGTCAAACCTTCCTAAAATAGTTTAACTTCTTAGAATAAATTGATCAAACCTGTATATATATTTGTATACTTCTTTGATTGATATAGGATTTTGAATAGAGAATTTTTTTCTATAATGCATATTCTATGATTGTCATCCTATACGTGACCATATCTCGTAGCTATGTATGGTCTAAAGATTTCATTTAAAATAATATAATTGTAAAATAAAGATGAAGAATTATCTTTATTAATGAAATTAATTGAAAAAGATCGTTTGTACAAGAGTATTGAGCAGCCACTCTAATTGGCTCACGGGGCACTACTCTAACATCTTCAAGCTATAGAGCTAATACCATATGTGATACTAAGGCAGTCTTATATTGCTAACAATCCTATCTTCCATGACCATACAAAACACACATTAAGGTTGACTTTCATTTTATGCGGGAGAAAATCTTGCAGGATATTGTTTATATATACAATCTAAAGCCTAATGATCAATTAGCCGATCTGTTCACAAAGGCATTAAGTGGTACGAGAGTTACGTACATTTTAACAACCTTGGAGCATATGATTTACATCTCCAGCTTGAGGGGAGTGTTGATGGACAAATATGTAAATACACATTATTTTATTTCTAATATAAAAATAGGTGGGTTGGTCAAGGTTAGAATGACGTAATTCCACAAGCCCTAAAGGTGTATTACTCTATTCAACACTATTCAAGAATTACCCATGGCATTTTTCCTCTTAGCAATTTAATTAATAAAGGTGAGCTTAGGAACAAGACGATATATAGTTATTCAAGTTCATCAAAAGACAAACATTGAGATATAAGTAGAATAAAAGTAGTTAACCAGACGGTTTATTAAGTTCTCTTGCTCAAGATTTCATTCTGTTTCACAAAGAGTGATCAATTTTGAACCTATAGATTATAGAAATTTTAGGCAATTTTGTAAAATTTGAGCCTTTAGATGGAATTGGGAGGAGTAGAGAGATATTGGGCAATTTTGTAGACTCAATCTAATTCAAGCAACTTTGTTTAGGAGCTAATTACAATGCCGCCAATTTACTTAATCACAATCTCGAATTATATCATTACAGTGGATTGAATAGGGAGATTTTTATCTACAAAAAAAAAGGGAAGAGACCTTTTGAGCTATTTGTACTTTTACATTTAGTATAGATATAGATAGGTTGCTTCAGATTATATATGCTTACCATCTTAATAAGCATGAAACATGGAAAATTCATTTACTCCCTAATGAAGGCCTGACTTGCTTTTGCGATAACTTTAAGAAAGGACAAAAAACTTATTTACAGCCATATGATGCAGCAGAAGCAGAAAATGAACAGCACAATTTTTTTCACCCTCCCCCAAAATTCAAGGCCGAATCTGATTTTGGAGTAGTTTTAAGGCAGGGATAGGAACAGATGGCTTTCAGCTTTAAACATGTATACTCAGTTACATTACGAGGAATGGCACGTATACTCAGTTACATTACGAGGAATGGCACGTGACGTAAATTCAAGAACATAATACAAAAAATTAAACTGGATTTGAATACCCCGGATAGAAACTAGAAGATCCAACTTGTGATGGGAGGAAGAAATGTAAAATTAGATGTCTCAACTTGAATCATTAAAGAGCAATAGCTTATGGAACCGGTATAGTTCAAGAAACCACAATGGAATGAATTTTTATGTTTCTGAATGAGATTCAATAAGCTTTTGATGGGCAAACCAGAAATTAATTAAAACCTGGGGTGGGAGTTGGAGATTGGAGATTGGAGAAACAGATATACCCTCTTATCGTTCTGCCAAATATATTGAAGGAAATGGATATTCGCTTGTGGTGAAAAAATATGGCAGAAAAAGCCATAAAAAACTTATTAATTTTTTGAAGTACAACCATCCTCATCCAAAAAATAAAAAATTAGAAAGTAACTCAAATCAAAACGAAAACAAAGAAGGGAGTAAGAAGACACTACAGAGCTAACAAAGGAGACTTTTTCCAGCTCTGCCCTCAGTTGTTCTCAGTTGAATAGCAAGGATGGGAGTGGGCAAGGCAATCATTAATTCTTCAAACCAGTAGGGGGCGGAAGTAATGGAATAATGATGTAGTAGGTAATAATATTCATGGCTATGGACTAAAGAGAAACTCCGACTGTCATGATTTTAGAAAAGGTATGTCCAAAGAAAATTTAATGACCGAAGCAGTAAAGGTGAATCAAAGCATGGAGGCAGGTGTAGCACACTTCAATTATATTTCCAATACCAAAGATGGTTGGAGAACACATAACGGACACAACTTGTATTCCCAACATGACAAATTGATTTGCTTCTACTTCTCATCAACTGACCAATTTTGGGGTCTAAATTTCATGTTAACTCTTCATTTACATTTGTGATAGTGGCATCATAACGAAACTTCTAAAAAAAAAAGAACACACACACACATGACAGATCTTGAAGGTTTTTGACTTAAAACACTTAATACAAAGCTTTAACCCTAGAAAGCTATAAGTTCACAAGAAAATCTCAGAGAGAAAATTCATTTGTTTCAGGGAGCATGAGACAGCAAAAATCAAGCCAGTAAAACATGTGATTTCTTTCAGTGTTTTCTAGAATTGAGTACATATGATTTTGCTCCAAAGGGGAAGTTCTCATTGACTAAATACATAAGCCTAAACAGTCATGCAGAAGCGAATAACGTACAAACATGCATAGAATATTGAGTACCTCAAGCTGATTTGTCGTCAAAAATGCGCGAATTCCATGTAGTGGTGCTCCAATTGGGAAACGAAAATCAAGTTCTGCAATTAGTTATGCATTTGATTACATGTTCCTTCAGATTACATGCCCATGGACCATTTACTTTGCAAAGATAGACAGATTACTTTTGTATTAAATATTGATCATACCGCCAATTTCACCCCCTTTGTTGACGAAAGTGTGAGTATGATCCTTCACAAGCAGATTTTTATCAGCACCTACCTGTGTCAAGCAAAATTGGAAAATTAATCAGAGACCATTATGGTCAATAATGAACTCATTAATCTGCATAAAGCACTGAGACATTACTTGACAATGCTAATTATTGACACCAGTAGAACTTATTTAATCTGGGCATCACCATATGGAGATTACATATAGCATCATTGTGTTCGAAAGCAACCCTAGACCATGGTCTACTAGGTAAATCCATTATAAGGATTCCAGGATAAATCTTTTAAAGATCTTCCTATAAACCATAATAAAAACAACATTATACTTATGACTCCTATAAAATATGTAATGGAGCAATGCTTCGTTTTAAGTTCCCTTGGGAGTCAAATGAACAATCTCTGACAGCTTGTAGTTAAATGACCAATCTTAGGGGGTAGAAGAAGCAAAGATGTCCTATTTTAATCAATTTTAATTGAGGCCATCAGACAATTGGAGTATCCATGCAAGTGACTGTGAAGATCAAGCATGGAAATGGCATAGCAAACAGTGTAAAATGTCCTCCTATTATGAAAAATAGCAGCACACAAAGATTCTGCTTTAGTAGGAAGAGGGCTTGCTATCAGCAGTACGGACATGCATTACTTCTTTAACACATTATAAGGAAACTGCTTTATTTATTGATTCTTGCAAATAATCTCAACCAAATGCAATTGTCTCCTTCACCTTCAGGATGTTCCTTCTAACATGGTAAAGAGAGACAAACAATTCAGATGGATACAAGAAGGTAGATAATAGCTTAAAATCATTTTTCCCCTTCTGTAAGCACAATGGATTAACATATGACTAACTAATTTATCAATAGAATAATTTTTCTTGAGATATGGACAGGCAAAAAATTAGTATCTAAAGAACGAGAGAATAAAGAATTTGAGATTCTTTCTATTATCTGATTTCTAATACACATAGTAAAGGTCTCTTCTTATAGCATGAAGAGATCTGTAAAAAAGGAAACTAATTACAACATAGGATCCTACAAATCCTTCTAGTCAACTATTTCTAATGATTACAAAACATACTGTTTGAAAATAATTACAACAGAATAGGAAATAAATCCTAAGAATTAGAAAATGGATTTGACATTTCCAACACTCCCCTCAAGTTGGCATAAAGATGTCTTCCATTGCCAGCTTGGAAACTAAGGTGTCAAACTATTTCTTATAAAGTCCTTTGGTTAGAACGACTGCCACTTGATTAATAGAAGGAACGTAAGGCATACAAATGATTCCACTACCAATCTTCTCTTTGATGAAGTGCTTGTCAACTTCCACATACTTTGTCCTATTATGAAGAACCAGGTTGTGAGCGATGGCAATTGCTGATTTGTTGTCATAGTAAACCTTAATCGGCAGTGGAGTGGAAATTCTTAATTCTTCAAGAAGTCTCTTCAACCATAAAACTTCACAAATTCCTTGAGCAACAGACCAAAATTCAGCGTCTACACTACTCCTGGCCACCACATTCTGTTTTTTACTCCTCCATGTCACTGAGTTTCCTCCTATAAAGGTGCAGTATCCCGATGTTGATCTTCTATCAATGACACTTCCTGCCTAATCTACATCTGTATAAGCCTCT
Organism: Paulownia fortunei; assembly: GCA_019321725.1. Classification (NCBI taxonomy): domain Eukaryota; kingdom Viridiplantae; phylum Streptophyta; class Magnoliopsida; order Lamiales; family Paulowniaceae; genus Paulownia; species Paulownia fortunei. The sequence goes on from CM033108.1 coordinate 13,447,757, forward strand.
AT
>CM033108.1:13447858-13520610 GCA_019321725.1 Paulownia fortunei
TGGCTGAAAATTGATCTACAAGCAAGAACTTGAAGTAAATAGAAAGGTGGTGACCTACAAAGCATGACTAGTTGTGAAAAATTATACTTAGCAGTAAGGAATTGATTATAAGGAAACCTTTTTACCAATAGTGATGCTTAAATCCATTCAGATATTGCTTGCTACATCGGCATATTATGACTATGAGATATAACAAATGGATATGAAGACTATCTTCCTTAATGAGAACATTAAGAAATCTAAATAAGGCAGTCTGAGGGCTTCATATTTAGAGGGAGCGAGCAAAAGGTTTGTAAACTCCAGAGATCCATTTATTGACTAAAGCAGGCTTCTCGAAGTTGGAACATCTGGTTTAATAAGACAATCAAAACATTTGATTTCCATAAAAACCTGGATAAACCTTGTATCTATAAGAAGATTAGTGGGAGTGCAGTTACATTTGTTTTGTTGTACGTTGATAACATCCTACTCATTGAGAATGATGTAAGAATGTTGTAGTCAACAAAGACTTGATTATCTAACCAATTCTTCATGAAGGATTTGGGAGATGCATCCTTCATCCTTAGTATAAAGATCTACGGAGATAGATCTAGAAGGATGATTGGGTTATCCCAATCCACATACATAGATAAGATGCTAAAGAGGTGTAGCATGGAGGAATCCAAGAGGGGATTCATGCCAATGAGTCATGGCATCTCTCTCTCAAAGTCTTTATCACTAAGACTCCTGATGAGAAAGAAAGGATGACTCGCATATCTTATGTATCCGCTATTAGGAACATAATATATAGTACGCTCTGTACGAGGCCTGATGTCGCACATGCTCTGAGTATCACGAGTAGATGTTAATCCAATCTAGGTGAAGAGCATAGAAAAGCTGTAAAGATAATCCTAAAGTACTTGAGAAGGACTAAGGATATCTTCTTTGTATAAGGCAGTGGGGAATTGAAATTAGAAGGTTATACCAATTTTAGTTTCCAGTCGGATAAAGAAGAAACCAAGTTAATATTTGGATTTATATTCACCATGAATAGTATTGTGGTTAGTAAGGAGAGTTCCAAGCCAGAGACGACATAAACTCCACCACTTAGGCTGAATATATCACTGCACATACAACGATTGAAACTATTTAGATAAGGAACTTCTCTAAGAGTTCGGTATATTTTAATCAATTGTTTATTTAGAATTGCTATATTACGACAATAATGGATCTATTACACAAGCAAAGGTGTCGAGGTCTCATTAATGATCTAAGCATATCATGAGATAATACCACCTAATTAGAGAGATCATTGATAGAGTCGATGTTGTAGTTGATACGTCACCTCAACAAAAAATATAACAAACCCACTGACTAAGCCTTTATCACAACAAGTATTCGATGGACATCTTGAGAAGATGGGCTTAAACTACATAGGCAATTAGCGCTAAGGCAAGTGGAAGATTGTTAGAGTAGTGCCCGGTGTATAAATTAGATTGGACGTCTTTTTACTCTTGTACTTTGTAAAGACAAACTTATTTTAAACACATTAAATAAAAGGCTCATTCTTTATCTTATGCTTGCACTTCATTTCTGCATGTTTGATAATGTCCCTAAACTAAAATTAACTATGGGGCATGGTCGTATATATGATGGAGATCTTAAACTAGTTTCAAGTCAAGGGAAATTCGAGATATGACATCGAGTAGCCCAATAAGTCTACGCATACGATGCATGCTCGCATTAAGAGAATGCCTCATTCCATGGGCATTGGTGTAGCAATGCTAGTGTACGTATGCGGGGAGAATGCCTCATTCCATGGGCATTGGTGTAGCAATACTAGTGTACGTATACGGGTGCTTGTTACAAAATTTTTTTACTAAATTGGCCCATCGAAGATTCTTAGTTGGAGCCATTATCTATCGAAATAAGAATCTCCAAGATACGATGTTAAACAATTAGTCCTTGGACTTGAGGCACCATAGTAGCCTTGTATACGCCATGTACCATTTTGAAATATATTCTGATTACTTCATAATCAAAAAAGGATATGTTTGATGTTGCACTGGCATGCATGGAGGCCAATGAGTGGCCAACATAGAATTCATCACTTGTTAAAGTACAAGTAAACCTCCTTTGTTTTCATAGTACAAGACTCTAAGACCTTAGCGAATGTAGGATGAATTTGGATTCATCTTAAGTCATTAGAGCTTCAAATGGATTCATAGTTAGGGTTTCGACTCATAATGTTTGCCCTAGACTCAATCAGGAGATTCGATGATAGAAGGACCTTACGTGTATGACATTCGTATTCAAAATCAGTTCGCACGCTATTTTATCTAAGACTAGGAGTTATGATATACTTGCTAGATATTTTCCATGATTTGTAAGGTTCTTAATATTAAGGATTTAATCTCAAATGGATTAATTAATTAATTAATTAATTAAAAAAATATTATGCAATAGTTGCAAGTTTGTGACAAGCTTAGGTGTGAACCTAAAGGGTCACACACTATAATGGAGAGAACCATTTCTTAAACTATAAATTGATGTGCTTTTAATTAGAGTAAAAGTCCAAGCCCATAAATCATGTGGCCTATTTATAGAGGTCCATCAAGCTAATTGGAAGACAACAAAAGATAGAGGATTGTTTTGCAAATAGGAAGCAATAGTTATCCAAATATGGCAACTTGATAGAGGTTTTTAATTGATTGAAGGTCAATCAAAATCCTCATCACAACTACCAAAATTAAAGATTTTTTGCACATGCTTATTTTGCAAAAATCGATCAACGATTATCCAAGGAAAGGCCAAATATTCTAAGTAATGTATCTAGACACCTTTTTAGCCACTTCTTGGATTCACAATAGATTTGAAAAAAATCCTAAAGAGAGAGGCATTTTTTTCGCCAAGAAAAACAAAGAAAGGGAGAGGAGAAATTCTCTCTAGCTCTCTACAAAAATATTCTCTCCATCTTTTTATTCTTTCAAGAGTAATCAAAAATTGTTCATGGTTATTCTATAAAACACGATCCTTATTTCCACTAGTTAGATTACAGGTTCTTGTTTCACTCCATAAATGGTAAAGAAAAAAGAATTACCATTACTGGCCAAATAGTAATTTGGTGGTTTTTGTCCATTCGTGTGGACTTTTCTTTAGAGGAGGTACACTTAAATCTCAATGAATCTTTTTCATGTTTCATAGCTGGCAATTGATTGCCACCAACTCTAGTCAGTCGTAGTGTTGCTAAGGTAAAAATTTAAAACTCTAATAATTGATTATTTTATTTAAAACTTATAAAAACACATGATCAACTAGAGGTGTATGCTTAAGTGGGTTTGGGCATACTTAATTAAAAAATTTATTTCTCCTGTGCTCAACCTGTAGTATAGCGAACCCGACACTGCCTTAGCCAAGGTCTTCAGGATCAAGGACTATAAAAATATAAGAGATTCACCTTTCTACTAGATATGTGATGGACCTTTGTTGGCTACTCATTAGCCTCTATACATGAAGATCATACACCCAACATAAACCCCTTGTAACTGTTATGCAATCACGGAAATACTTCAGAGCATAAGATGTCATACAAAAGACTACCATAATGCCTCAAGCCGAAGAACTAGTTAAAGTAACACCCTCATTACTACACACATATATATATTTATATATATAATAATTTTGACATGATAAATCCTGTGCGCATGCATGATTTTTTTTTTCTATAACAACTTAATAAATAATAAACTATTTTTCTCACTCACAAACTAATATATATATACCTGCAGAGGACCCATAACAACCATTTACATACTGATATACAGAAAAGTTTTAAAAGTTTTAATACAATAGACTACAAAATCAAATAAGTTAACAACCATCCCAACAAGTTATCATCTATGTACACTGATCCTCAGAACCTATAGGAGCTTCAGCCACTCACTCAGTAAGTTCGTGGCTTCAAGTATCATCAAACTCACCTACAATGCATGAACTACGTGAGCTAATACTCAGTCAATGAAAATCATGCATGCTGAAGAATAATCCAACATAAATGCAATGCATTTCTATGAGATCATGACAAGAATGCAAACTTATGCATAAAAATAGTTCATTCAAAATCATTTTCCATCACTGGGCCTTGGCCCACCTACTATGTACTGGATAGAGCTCTTAACAATATCAATAACCACATGGCCATAAATAGATCGACACAGTCCAGGGGCCATCTTATGGGATCACCAAAGGTCCACCCCCTGTCTTCCCCTGTGACCCTCCAGAAGTCTTCCCACCAGCGGCGTCGATAAGGGCACAGTCAAGTGGTCCACCCTCTCATGACCACCAGAGGCACACTCCCTATCAACCTCTATGATCCTCCAAAAATTAATACTCGTGGTGCCCCAAATATCATATAAATAAGCCACACATGGGCCTCGGTACACTAGTAGTGGCCAACCAAAATATTTTCTTTCTGAAAATAATGTTATGCATGTAAAACCTTAATTGTGAGCACGTGTTATGTATGTACGTATAAATATTGATGAATAGCATGTTCAATGACACAATGAATCACATGTCCCATCATCCAAACAACGTATGCACTATAAGATATTTATAATACTCATCAAGACACTCATCAAGACACAAGGATAACATTAATATAAATAAGCCAAAAAATACTATGCCCATGCATTATAGTTGCAAATGGATTTTCACTTACCTTTCACCTTTGATATCCTACTGAAGGTTAACAAGATTCTTCTCCCTAACCTTAGATATAATACTAGCCAATATAACAAAATTAACCTAGAGCTAATCTAATTAGTTGATCTTGAACCTCTAGAAGAAATTAAAACATTATAATTGACATCATATATAAATCAAGTACCCTACCCAGTCTTATTACATACGTAGTAGATAATAGAGAATATGTAGCTCTAAAGATAGAATACCAACCATAAATTTTGTACCTGTTACTACTGATGAGTTTGCCTCAATATTATTTTATACAAAATCTTAAAACACATGGCAAGTATTATTCATGAACTACAAAATGAATTATACAACAAATAAAACTTACTGGTATGGTTGTGCTCCACCAGTTTCAAAGGTCATGTACATGGATAGTCTACAGAACCACAAACTGGGCTCTGATATCACTCTCTAACACCCCCCAACACTAAATATAGATATTGGTATAGCAATAATTTTGACAATGTAGCACATGTGTGTGCATGTGTGTATATAGATATTTAGTTTTGTCAAATGTAGCACTTTGAGAAACAGTATTTTCACACATATAACCCTTTATATAGAAAAATCACCATTTATATAAAAACACAACACCCATCATAGTCATGCTATTCTCAGGTTGATTTACTATCAAATTTCAAGAGTTATATAGGATACGACATCCCAAAGTTATAATACGAGAGACTAAAAAATAAAAATAATAGTCTTTACTTTCGGAAGAAGTAAGGACATTGTGCATCTTGTAGCACTTTATATATAGTCTGCAATTTACATAATAATAATGAATGTAAAAATTAGAATATGCCCACAACACAACCTAATAGGTCGTCATCCATGTACACTGATCCTCAGAACCTGTAGGAACTCCATCAGCTTGCCGAGTAAGTCAATGGTATCAAGTATCACCAGACTCACCTACAATACATAAACTATATGAGCTAACACTCAACAATTAAAGATTATGCATGTCAAAGAATAATCCACAATATCAAGTCATGCATCTCAAAATGCGATGCCCACAATGCTATTCCATGCATCAAAACATTTCTCTCAAAATCATTTCTTTCTTGGGCCCCTGACCAATGGTACTATCTCATGCACCAAAAAAGAGCTCTGCACATCACCATAATCTAATGGCCAATAATTACAAAAGCATGCAAATCCATGCACACTCATACGCATGCAAATCCATGCACGTGAACCTACAAATCTATGCATACAACCATGCAAATCCATGTATGCTTCGGTGCACTAGTGGTGGTTAGTAAAACATTTTCCTTTCTTAGAATCATGACGTCCAATGAAAGATTTATCACAATACTCGTACATGATGAATGTACGTGCCAATGACAATGCCCATGTATATGTATGCTCAATGGAGAGCCCTCTACTATGCACATATAATTTATGATATTACATATAATTCACACATCTACTATGTCTATGTGATACCCGAGCCTCTTACAACTCACATGGCTAAATATGATTCATGCATTACATGTTAATTTTATATGCTATTTGCATTTCTATTGACATTGCATAATTTATTTCATTTTATACGACATTCTTGAATATTAAACTTAATTCTGAAGTTCTTGCATGGTATTAGTTATTAAATTTCCTAATCTAAGTAGTTGATTTTATAAGAAGAAAATGAGGTGGATCAATATTAGATATAGATGGGATATATAGGTTATAATTTTGGAAGTGTTAAAAGTGTTACTAGTAAGCTTATACGGTTTAATTTGATTTGATCAAGTTATTTCAAAAGTATATATTTATAAATTAGCATACTTGGGATATTGGACATGATATAATGTGATTTAAGTATCATATTACAAGGCCCATATGTGCATATGATTTTAGAAATGCAAACTAGATAATTCTTTAAGAATCGGATGCGAATCGGTTTGGAGATCAAATGAACGGACATAGGAATTACCTATGGGAATGAATGGTGATTAAGATAGGTTGCAACCAAATAAAAATAGGTGCGACATACAAGATTAGGGCTGCAAGATAAGGGAGAAAATCAGATTTGCTATTCACTTGCCACCTCATGCTTTCTTATTAAGCTTAAGCTAACATCTCAAGCTAACACCTCAACCCCTTCACCCTTAAGCAACGACTAGACCCTAATTTCAGCCATTTTCATCTTCCAAACACACACCTTAAGGTCTCCAAGTGATCCAATTTGATTCCAAGTCGAAATAAAAGCAAGAAAAGCAAAGGAGAAGTGTAATGCCCAATTCTCAATTCTCTCCTATATAGCCAATAATAAGCATTTTGCATGAATTTGCATCTAATCAATGTGCATTATTGAATTATGGCTTACAAATAGCATGATTGCACGAACATGAATAATTGTTATTATATGCTTCAGTTATGATTTAACATGCATTAGTACATGAAATATGAGATCAAACTTTCATTTCTTAATTTAACATATTCCTTAAGTGCCCTTTTTGCAGTGAAAAGCTCGGTATCTAGGTTAAGGAAGATTGATGTGTTGAATGGCTATGAAATGAATTATTTGTATTGCTCCATACTAGTTATATGCTAAATTAATTAATTGTCTAAATATTTACTTGAAATATGTTACATTGGCTAAGAACTAAAAGTATGCACAATGGTGCAATTTGATTGGTTGGTTGACTAGGTTGCATAAAACCATTCTAAACCGCATTGCACTTGATTATAACACCAAAGCATCAATTTTTGTCATCTCCTAAGCCCATGAACGTGGCTTTTGGCATGAGAAGACACCAAGCATGATGCAACCAATCATCACCCTCCACTTACCTCTCTTTGAAAGGTCAAAAAAATCATTTTCATCCATATTTCTTGTGGAAGCACCTCAAAAACGACCAGCCCTTATTCTCCTAAGTTTCTCCCAAATTTCTACACTCTCATACTCACAAAAGTTGAATTCAATCCATAGGAATCCATAGAACACAAGCTAGAACAAGTTTCCATCCTTTTAAGCTTGAAAACCGTTGATTTTGAAGCTTAAATCCAACTTAATCAAGGTATATTCTTTTTCAATGTTTCTTATGATGAATTTGTAGTATCTTGGATGGTTACATGTTTTAGTATGCTTTTGTAGGATTGAAAACTTAAGTAAGTTACACTTGAAGCCAAAACCAAGCTAGTTAAGCTAATTTTTAGCAAAATTGATAGTCTTGTGAAATTGTTTAATTTACTTGTTTCTATTGATTTTGTAATGCTTATATGGTGTTTGGAAGTTTCTTTGAATGATTGAAAACAATAGCAATTAGTTTGCTTAATTGAAGGTTAGAATCAATTTAAGTTAGAATCAAGTTTACGTCATTTTAATTCGGATTGTGTTCATGTTTTAGGGGCTGCCCTAATAATCATATTTGAATTATTAGTTATTTAATGGCTGCCCTAATGTTTAATATTTTGAATTAGTAGTAAAATATGGAGTATGCATTGTTTTTAAGGTTATGTAATTGATATGTAATTCTTTACAAAAGATTGAAAAGTGTATATAAACTTTAACTAGAATAGACTAAATGATTTATAAAAAGGATATTAAATGGTACATGATTTGATTATGTTAGGCCTTTAACACATCCTATCTTCCAAAGAGATTGGCCTTTTCACCTAGCACAAAGTGGACTTGAGGTAAGTTGAAGCTTTCATTTGGTGTATCACAAGAATCATATAATGTTTGTTCATGTTTTAATGTGATTGTTGTTGTTTGTCAAATGATGTAATGTTTGATGCATTTATGGTTTATGAAGCGTGATACTATTAAGAATATAATGAGGTTTTTGAAAAGGAAGTATGGTACTTGATTGATGGTCGGGTAGACGAGGGACGCGGGAGGGACCGGCGGACCCAACAAATGGTGGCAAATACTTGAGGTTGAAAAACCGGTATAGGAAAGCCACAATGAATGAGATAGAATACGGCTAATACCTGAGGTTGAAAGACCAAGTATGGAAACCCCGTATTAGTTCTCTTATTGGCCAATCATTATGAACAGGTTCCGAAAACTATGGTCCATCACTATTAGTTAGGTACCACACTTCAAGGGCCCTAAAGAATGATTTATGAATGAAAATTATTAAATAGAATATTGCATTTAATGATTTATGAGATGTGCATATATGTTATTTGTTATTGCATCAGTTTCACCTTACTGAGCCTTTAGCTCATTAGATTCATGTGATGCAGGTGGAAATGTACAGGTTTAGAGGTTGACTAAGTCTCTAGAGCGGCCGGACAGAGATTTGTTCATATGCCATGCTTCGACATGTTTTGTAGTTTATTTTGAAAACATAGTTTTGTTTTTAAATAAGCCGCTCTGTTATGGTTTTGTAAACAGATGTACTCAGTTTTGATATATGTATATGGTGTGTTAAAAATGATTCAAGTTCTTTCTCTTATAGCTAAGAATGGGAACTTTTATTAAAAACCATAACTCTAGTAAAGATGAAAAATTAACATTTCTTGACTTAACTGTATCAGTTTGTTTAGGCTCTGCAGTTAGGTTAAGGGGTGTTACAAGAAGTGATTACCATCAAGTTAACCTCAAAATCTGCATAGGTAACACTTATCTACGGTTTTGCCTTCGGTTTTCAGATTATTATGAATGGTTTTATTGTTTATTAAGCTTTCAATATCTCTTATAAAAGTTTTATAAAGTTTTTAGTTAGACTTTGATGCACAAAGAAAGGGTTTTTGATGACATACACTTAATAGGAAATACTTGTGGCAGAAACTGTCATCTTAGTGTTTTCTTGTGTTTTAGGCTTCAAAAGTGTATGGTATGTTGAATAAAACCTATAATTATTACCATTTACATGACCATATATGATTTAAGAGTATTGGAATGAAGTTTTATCAGTTGGAAATTGAAATAGAGAATGATATTGGAGAAACACTCAAACTGCCAAAATAGCAAAATCTGTTTTGGTGTGCTGTGAAGGAAACTGAATTAAGGGAGCTAAATCCATTATTTTTGGTAATATTATGACCTGGTTGTCTCCTTATATATGTTATCTAAGTATGGTGAAAATGTTGGAGTGATTGAATATACTTAAGGGTGCCAAAACCATTAATGTCATGAAGTGTGCAAAACTGTCACTGTAGGAAACAATCTGTTTCAGTATGTCGTGAAGAGAGCTAAACTTGGAAAGCTATATCCGTGATTTTTAGCAATTATATGATATGGTTACATTTATATACATGTTATATAAGTGTGGTAAAAATTTGGGAGTGATTGGATATGTTTAGGGATGTTTAAAGTATCATGCAACTAAACTTGACAGCAAGAAAATATGAGAATGTGAATCTGCCACATTTGATCACTTAGCATGTTTCAACCTAGACATGTGGCTATTGAGTGTTAACAATTAGGTACATGCTATTAGAGTTATAATACTTCAATTACATGATGTTTGCATGTATTTAAGATGAGAAATTGAGGTATTTGAGGGGCTATATTGGGTTCTAGTTTGTGAAAGCTTGATTGTTAGCTTATAGCTTGGTGTTTAAGGTCTAGTATGAGATTTTGTGCTTTCAACTTGCCAAATTGGGAATGGTGCTTGATGTTGGGTAATATTACAGGCTATTTTACATCTAAGGTTGGAGAGGAATACTAAACAAATTTAGACTAAGCCACCAACCAAGTGAAAGGTAAGTAAAGATTCATTTGCAACTACAATGCATAGACATAGTAGACGTGTGAATTATATGTAATATCATAAATCATATGTGCATAGTAGAGGGCTCTCAATTGAGCATACATACATGGGCATTGTCATTGGCACGTGCATGCATCATATACGCGCATTGTGATAAATCTTGCATTGCACGGCATGATTGTGAGAAAGGAAAATATTTTGCTGACCACTACTAGTGCACCGAAGCATGTATGGATTTGCATGGTTTATGCATGGATTTGCAGGTTCGCGTGCATGGATTTGCATGCATATGAGTATGCATGGATTTGCATGCTTATATGATTATTAGCCATTGGATTATGGCGGTATACAGAGCTCTTTTTCGGTGCATGGGATAGTAGTGTTGGTCAGGGGCCCAAGAAAGAAATGATTTTGAGAGAAATATTTTGATGCATAAAATTGCATTATGGGCATAACATGTTGAGATGCATGACTCGATATTATGGATTATTCTTTGACACGCATAATTTTTACTTGCTGAGCGTTAGCTCATATAGTTTATGCATTGTAGGTGAGTACGACGATACCTGAAGCATCTTTAATTGGCTAGGCGGCGGTTGGAGCTCCTGCAGGTGTCTGAGAGAGTGTGTACATGGATGACGACCTGTTGGGCTATTTTGTTGGCTGGTTATATTTTGAGTCTGTTGTATTATATTTTTAGACTGGTACTATATTTCGCTTTTAAAACTTTACTGTAAACAAGTATGTAAATATTGGGTTATTGTGGGTGTTGTGTTTTTATATAAATATTGATCCTGCTATATACATGATATGTGTTAGAAAGTATTTTAAACAGGGTTGTGCATGTAAGAAGTGATATATCTTTTCTTAAAGTGTTACAAAAAAAAAAAAATTCCATGCATGCACACAGGTTCTATCATGTTAAATTATAATATATATCTAGTTGTGTAGTAATGGGGGTGTTACAGTCTATGCATTGTAGTTACAAATAAATCTTTACTTACCTTTGATCGGTTGTGTGTTACTTCTAGGTTTCTTAAGTATTACTCCTCAACCCTAGATGTAAAACAATCTATAAAAATACAAATATCAATCAAAATCCTCAATTAAAAAGTTTATTATACCTAATGTAGTATAAAGTCTTGAATCTCAATTTAACTAAATAACCTTACCACTTAGAAACTATAATCGAATACAACCTTCTATGTACCTTTGTTCTATATCTTAAATGTATACTAACCTCACTTAATTGATGTATTATAACTCTTACAACATTTTCCTAAATGTTAGGGATCAAATGCACCATATCTATGCTGGAACATGTTAATGAACCAAATGGGACAGATTCACCACTTCACATTTTCTTGCTGCCACATTAATTTGCATGATGATTTTGACACCCTTAGACATATTCATTCACTCCATAAATTTTATCACTTATCTAACATCAAAAACAATGTAACCATGTCATAGAATGGCTAAAACTCATAGATGTAGCTTCCCAAGTTCAACTCCTTTCACAGCATACTGAAACAGATTTTTCCTACCTTGACAGTTTTACGCACTTCATGATATTAATGGTTTTGGCACCCTTAAATATATTCAATCACTCCCAAATTTTCACCACACTTATATAACATATAAAAAGAGACAACCAGGTCATATAATTTCCAAAACTAATGGATTTAATACTTTAAAACTAGTCTACTTCACACAGGATAAAATCTGAAATTCGATGGTGATAGTTTTGAGTATCTCTTCAATATCATGCCCTATGTCAATTTCTAACCGATGAAAATTTATTCCAATACTATTAACCCATATGTAAACATGTATATGATCATAATTATAGGTTTTATTCAACATACCATACACTTTTGAAGCCTAAAACACAAGAAAATAGTAAGGTGATAGTTTCTGCCACAAGTATTTCCTATTAAGTGTTTGTCATCAAAAACCCTTTCTTTGTGCACCAAAGTCTAACTAAAAACTTCCTAACACTTTTATAAGAGATATTTAAATCTTATTAAACAATAAAATCATTCAGAATAATCTGAAAATCAAAGGCAAAATCGTAGATAAGTATTACCTATGCAGATTTTGAGGTTAAACTTGATGGTAATCACTTCTCCTTTGCTTTTCTTGCTTTTATTTCAACTTGAAATCAATTTGGAGCACTTAGATACCTTAAGGTGTGTGTTTGGAAGATGAAAATGGCTGAAATGAAGGTCTGTTCGTGGCTTAAGGGTGAAGGGTTTGAGGTGTTAGCTTGAGATGTTAGCTTAAGCTTAATAAGAAAGCATGAGGTGGCATGTAATGGTATAATCTGATTTTCTCCCTTATCTTGAAGTCCTAATCTTGTGTGTCTCACATATTCTTATTTGGTTGCAACCTATCTTAGTCACCATTCATTCCTATAGTAATTCCTATGTCCGTTCATTCGATCTCCAAATCGATTGACATCCGATTCTTAAATGATTGTCTAGTTTGCATTTCTAAAATCATATGCACATATGGACCTTGTATTATGACACTTAAATCACATTATATCATGTCCAGTATCCCAAGTATGTTAATCCATGGATGTATACTTTTAAAACACCTCGATTTAATTAAATCGAATCATATAAACTTACTAGTAACACCTTTAACACTTCCAAAATTATAACATATAACCTTTGAATATCCAATATATCAATAAATCTATTCTTTTTCTTATTTAAATATAGAATTTCTTAATTAGATTATAAGATCTCAACCACTTATATCATGTGATAGCATTAGAGGTCTAACGATTAAGAATGCTATATAAGATGTCATGTAAATGTTAATGCAAATTAGTATATAAGTAGCATGTAATGCATGAATCACATTGGCCAAATGAGTTGTGAAAGGTTCGGGTATCACAGTTAACGCACTATTGTAATTGGGAAATCAATTGTAATTGGCATTACTCCAATAGGAAAAAATGTCATACAAATTGAAATATACTCCATGTACTCCAACAAGGTATTAACCTTCGTAGGCCAATGAAGAGAATGGTTCCCGTTGGATGCAACAAACATCAAATTATAGAACATGGGAAGTGGTGACCTATAAGGCATGATTGGTAGCGAAGGCTTATGCTTAAAATCAATATTTTGACTATTGAGAAAACCTTTTAGCACATACGATGTAAAAGTCTATTTGAACTTTGCTAGTTATATCTGTTTATTATGCTTACGAGATATGGTGAGTGGATATGATGACTGCCTTCCTCATATGGTATTAAGGAAGAATATCTGTATAAAGTGGCCTGAGGCTTTCTTATTCAAAGAAAGCGAGCAAAAGGTTTGCAAACTTAAGAGTCCATTTTTCGAACTCAAATAGTTTCCCCAAGTTGGAACATCTGATTTGCAAAAGAAATCAAATAGTTTGATGCTCTTAGCAATGCTGATGAACCAAGTGTGTACAAGAAGGTCAGTGGGATCAGCATGATGTTTGTTGTGTTTTGCATTGATGACATTCTACTCATAGGGATAATGTAGAAATATTGTAGCCAACTTAGAGTTGTCGTCTACTAAGTTCTCCAAATATGATTTGGGAAAAATGTCCTAGGAATTGGGGATTGAGATCTATAGATATAGATCTAGCAGAATGCTCCTACTATCCTAAATCCACATTTATAGATGATAAAAGGGTTTAGTAAGAAGGAATGCAATAAGAGCTTATGGCTATGAGTCATAGGTTTTCTCTTTCGAAGTATATGTCCCTAAAGACTTCTGAAAAAAAAAAGAGAAAATAACTCACATACTTTATGCATCCACAATAGAAAGCATAATAAATGTAAATATATATATGAGATATGATAAGTACTCTGAGTTTCATGAGTAGACATCAATCGTACTGACGATCCTCAAGAACTTATGAAGTACTAAGGATATCTTCTTGGAGTACGGTTGTGCAGAACTAAAACTGGGTTGTTTCATTTAGTTTTTAGTCCAATAAAGATGACTCAAAGTCTGTTCTAGATTTGTATTCATCCTTAATGGTGGGACAGTTAGGAAGAAAGAGTTCTAAGCTTGTAACAACTGTGGATATACACCAAGGATGAATATACAGCAGCATGTGATGTTGTGAAATAGAGTGTTTGGGTGTGGAACTTCATTCAAGTGTTGGATGTAGTTCTGACCATTGTTGATTGAGTATTGGAGTACTCTGATAACAATAGGGCTATTTCTCAAGTAAAGAGCTAATATCTAATTGAAGTATCCAAGCAGTTATACATTAGCCACACCATGATTCTGAAAATCATTAGTAGAGGCAATGTCAAAGTGAAACGAGTTGCCTCTACAAAAAATATAGCAAACCCACTTATTGAACCCCTAAAGATAGTATTGGAGGATATCTTGGGGAAAATGGTCATAATCCAAGGCAATTATCACTAGGCAAGTGGTAAAGTATTAGAATAGAGCCCGACAAGTTAATTTCTTTGGTCATCTTTATAATATTGTAAAATCAATCTTATTCATATTCATATCATAAAATGAAAATCTTCATCTTAAATTCACCATTATAAGAATTAGATGAAGTCCCCAGACCACACAAAGCTATGGGAAAAGGTCGCTCATAGGATGGCAATTGTGGAATATACCTCTATGACTGTGGTCTTAAAACATTCCAAGTCAAGAATCATCTTGAGATTGGACATCAATGAATTTGTTGAGATTTACACACACAATATATGCTTGTAAGGAGGATGCCTCGTTCTATGGGTATTATAGAGATACTAGTGCAAGTATGCAGGATCTTGTTAGGGAAAAAGTACACATAACTACCCTACCTAAAAATTCCCAGTTGAAATTTATTATTATCTAATGGGAATTTCCTTCTTATGATAAGTGTAGGAATTAGTCCTTTGACTTGAGGCACCATGGTAACCTTATGCATGACATGTTTCCCCCTGATGTATTTCTCGATTGCATGATAATCACAAGGGGTTTATGTTGGGTGTAACATCTTCATGTATGGAGGTTAAAAAATGGCCAACAAAAGATATGTCTCATATCTAGATGAATAGGTGAATCTCCTATGTGTTCCAATGTACTTGACTCCAAAGTCTTTATCAAAGGTTGGAAGAAAATTAGACAAGGATTTTCTAATACTTTATCATTGAGTCAAGGTGCTAGGAATTTCTTTTTCTTACTAATTTAGGAGGATATTGGTTGGATCCCCAACTCCACTCCAGATGCCTCGAGTTAAGCTACAAGGATTTTTTTTAGTGAATATCGCCTATGCATAGGTGGTGGGTTTGGCAACCCCTTACCCATTTTTTAAATCTCAAACACACATTGATATAAGTAATCTTAATCCAAAGTAAGTAAAACATGAGTAGTACTCCCTTAATCATTGAAAAATCATTTAAAATGAATGTAAGAAATTAAAAGCCTATCTAATGTCACAATTTCCTTAAGTTGCTTTACAAGTTCTTCAAATTTCCAAGTGTCTGAGTTGAATGTGCTACAAGCATGATTTGTGAGGAAATTTGCTGCTTGGTTGCCTTCTCTATAGATGTGAAAGAATGAGATATCCATCTTCAAAGAAATAAATAAAACCTGAGCAAGGAAAGGCGGGAGCATCCAATGTCCCTTATCATGCTTAAGTATAATTCGGAGAACACTTTGTGAATCAATCTCAACAACAAGTCAGTATAAACCTCTTTCAAAGAATTTCTGAATCCCTTGAGCAACAATAGATATCTCAGCAACTGTAATTGAAATGCCATCACCCAAGAATAAGAAAATGCAAAAAGTGGTTTCCAGTCATGGTACCTTGTAATGCCCCCAACCCCAGCAATGCTTAGGTTACTTTTAGCAGCACCATCACAATTTAACTTCCAACATCCAGAAGATGACTTCTTCTACAATACCATTTTCTGAATTAACTTAGTTAGTTTATGAACAAAAATCCCCATTGATCTGCAAGAGTAACATCACCCTTCAAAAAGCTATGATCTAATTCTTTGTGCTAGTTTAAGGTGATTGTTAATTTGTATTTTAATTCTCCTGTGGTAGAATCGAGACCCTCTATACTTGGAATCGCTCCTTAATATACCAGAGAATTAATAATGATATGATGGACTAAAAATATATCTTAGAACTAAATGGAGCAGAAAATCTCCACTTTAAAATCTAGAGCTAGAATAAATCAGTCTAAAGATGAGGAATTTGGAGCTTCCAAAGCTTGGTTGCCTATCTCCCTTGAATAAGTAGATGCTTGAAAGTTTCAGCATCAACTTTACATTAGCATATTGAAACCATATCAAATTCTCTTTGAGTCATGCACTCACCAACTGGAATGTACACTCGAAATAATCTCCAAAGGAAGATTGAAATGGTAGGCTTAATGATGGGTCCCAAATAGATTCAAGTAGATGTTGTCGAGGTTTGGATTGCCTAATATCACTCTAGGTAGATTTTAAAGGAAAGCTTACATTTGATGATAGTTTCCAAATAAGTAAATCCTTTGTTCCTTGTAATACCAGTTGTTTTATTATTTCACCACACATAACCTAGGCAAAGCTACAACAATTATCAATGTACCATTATATCTCATAAAAGCACTGACTGTCTCCAAAGGATGAATGCTTCCAACCAATTTGTAGAGTGGCCCATCATTAATCCAAATTTTCTTACCAAAATAAACATTATCCTTCACTAATCCTCTAAAATATGTTATATTAAACTTTCTCTCTAATTCGACAAAGATGCGTCTAAATAAACGAATGATTAAGCTGATAGGGAGCAATAGCTTCGTAAAAGAATTACAATATTTGAGTTTCATAAACTTCACCTAAAGAGAGTTAGAAGTCCTAAAATTCCACCAAAGTTTGATTGGAAAGGAAATCAGGACTTCATCAAATTTCTTTTCCCCAACCCCCCTCCATCCAAAGGATACCAATTATCTTGCTAAGTGTTCGAATGGACGTTAGATTTTCCATCAGATGAGGCCCAAAAAAATCTTGCCAATAACCTCTCAATTCAATTAATGATCGACTTTGGAGCTAAAAAAACTTGGAATAGATGTAGAGGCAGGGAGCATAGTACAGTGCAAATTAATTCTAACCAGCCTCCATGTGAAAGATGTGCTTTATCCCATCCACTAACATAATCCCAAATCTTTGTTAAGATGGCATCAAATAAAGGAGCACCAAGGTACATGGGGTTTTTCAAATCAACGAGAGGACTTTGGTAGGGTGATTCAATCTTCCCTATGTTTTTTTGTTAGCCTTGGAACTTTTTCCAAAAGGGGTACATAAATTGTTCATAAAATATCCAACTTTGCATTATCATAGCTTAGGGGGATGTCTTATGTAACACCCCTTAACCTAACTGCAGAGCCTAAACAAGCTGATACAGTTAAGTCGAGAAATATTAATTTTTCATCTTTACTAGAGTTATGGTTTTTCATAAAAGTTCCCATTTTTAGCTATAAGAGAAAGAACTTGAATCATTTTAAACACACCATATACATATATCAAAACTAAGTACATCTGTTTACAAAACCATAATAGAGCGGCTTATTTAAAAACAAAACAGAGTTTTCAAAATAAACTACAAAACAGGTCGAAGCATAACATATGAACAAATCTCTGTCCGGCCGCTCTAGAGACTCACTCAGTCAACCTCTAAACCTGTACATTTCCACCTGCATCACATGAATCTAATGAGCTAAAGGCTCAATAAGATGAAACTGATGCAATAACAAATAACATATATGCACATCTCATAAATCATTAAATGCAATATTCTATTTAATAACTTTCATTCATAAATCATTCTTTAGGGCCCTTGAAGTGTGGTACCTAACTAATAGTGATAGACCATAGTTTTCGGAACCTGTTCATAATGATTGGCCAATAAGAGAACTAATACGGGGTTTCCATACTTGGTCTTTCAACCTCAGGTATTAGCCGTATTCTATCTCATTCATTGTGGCTTTCCTATACCGATTTTTCAACCTCAAGTATTTACCACCATTTATTGGGTCCGTCGGTCCCTCCCGCATCCCTTGTCTACCCGACCATCAATCAAGTACCATACTTCCTTTTCAAAAACCTCATTATATTCTTAATAGTGTCATGCTTCATAAACCATAAATGCATCAAACATTACATCATTTGACAAACAACAACAATCACATTAAAACATGAACAAACATTATATGATTCTTGTGATACACCAAATGAAAGCTTCAACTTACCTCAAGTCCACTTTGTGCTAGGTGAAAAGGCCAATCTCTTTGGAAGATAGGATGTATTAAAGGCCTTGATTAAGTTGGATTTAAGCTTCAAAATCAACGGTTTTCAAGTTTAAAAGGATGGAAACTTGTTCTAGCTTGTGTTCTATGGATTCATATGGATTGAATTCAACTTTTGTGAATATGAGAGTGTAGAAATTTGGGAGAAACTTAGGAGAATAAGGGCTGGTCGTTTTTGAGGTGCTTCCACAAGAAATATGGATGAAAATGATTTCTTTGACCTTTCAAAGATAGATAAGTGGAGGGTGATGATTGGTTGCATCATGCTTGGTGTCTTCTCATGCCAAAAGCCACGTTCATGGGCTAAGGAGATGACAAAAATTGATGATTTGGTGTTATAATCAAGTGCAATGCGGTTTAGAATGGTTTTATGCAACCTAGTCAACCAACCAATCAAATTGCACCATTGTGCATACTTTTAGTTCTTAGCCAATGTAACATATTTCAAGTAAATATTTAGGCAATTAATCACTTTAGCATATAACTAGTATGGAGCAATACAAATAATTCATTTCATGACCATTCGACACATCAATCTTCCTTAACAGAGATACCGAGCTTTTCACTGCAAAAAGGGCACTTAAGGAATATGTTAAATCAAGAAATGAAAGTTTGATCTCATATTTCATGTACTAATGCATGTTAAATCATAACTGAAGCATATAATAACAATTATTCATGTTCGTGCAATCATGCTATTTGTAAGCCATAATTCAATAATGCACATTGATTAGATGCATATTCATGCAAAATGCTTATTATTGGCTATGTATGAGAGAATTGAGAATTGGGCATTACAATCCTTCCTTCCTTATAAAAATTTCGTCCTCGAAATTTGACGTACCAAAAAATTCCGAATACTTGCTCTGTATTTCTTCTTCTCTTTCGCATGTGGCCTCTTCTACAGAATGATTCCTCCATAATACTTTAACAAGTCGAATCATTTTTGTTCTCAACTCTTTTTCCTTCTGATCTAGAATTTGCACTGGTTTCTCTTCATAGGCTAAATCATGAGTCAATTCCAACGGTTCATAACTCAACACATGAGAAGGGTTTGAAATGTACTTTCTCAACATAGACACATGGAAAACATTGTGAACAATAGATAATGATGGAGGTAAGGCCACTCTATAAGCTTTATCACCAACTCTTTCAAGAATACCTTGGACTGAGTTTTCCTTTCTTTCCAAATCTCATAACACTTTTCATTGGAGCTACTTTTAAGAACACATGATCCCCAATGGCAAACTCTAGATCTTTTCTCCGTTTATCTGCATAACTTTTCTGTCTACTCTGCGCAATCTTCATTCTCTCTCGTATCTTCTCCACTACCTTAGCGGTATGTTGAACTATTTCTGGACCAAGTAGGCTTCGTTCTCCAACTTCATCCCAATGAACTGGAGATCTACATTTCCTTCCATACAATGCTTCATAAGGCGCCATTCCAATTGTTGATTGGTAGCTATTATTATAAGTAAACTCCACTAATGGAAGCTTTGCATCCCAACTCCCTTGAAAATCTAGCACACAAGCTCTTAACATATCCTCTAATATTTGAATAACCCTTTCTAATTGCCCGTCACTTTGTGGATGAAATGCTATATTGAATGCAAGTTTTGTTCCCATGGCACTGTGTAAGCTCTTCCAAAATGTAGATGTAAACTTAGGATCTCTGTCAGACACTATTGAAACTGGCACCCCATGTAACCTGACTATCTCTTTAATATATTGTTGAGCATACTGGTCCATATTGTATGTGGATTTCACTGGAAGAAAATGGGCTGATTTAGTTAATCTATGAACAATCACCCATATGGAATTATACCCCTTTTGTGTTCTAGGTAATCCAAGCACAAAGTCCATTGTAATGTGCTCCCATTTCCACTCTGGAATCAACAAAGGCTTCAACAACCCTGATGGTCTTTGATGTTCAATCTTAACTTGTCGACAAGTTAGACATTCAGCCACAAATTTTGCTATATCTCTCTTCATTTTAGGCCACCAATAATGTTGTTGTAAGTCCTTATACATTTTTGTGCTACCTGGGTGTACTGAGTAAGGAGTAGTATGAGCTTCTTCTAAAATATCTCCTTTCATGGTCTTGTCAAACGGTACACACAGTCTCCCTTTATATTGAATAATCCCATCTTCAGTAATAGAGAAGTCTGGCCTCTTTCCAACCTCAATCATTCTTTTCAATCTACACAAATGCGTGTCCACCTTTTGACCTTCTCTAATTCTATCTTGAAGTACAGGTCTCAACACTAAGGCTGAAAACAAATACTTTTTCCCTTTAGGTACAATTTCAAGCTCTAATCTCTGCAAATCCAGTAATATTGACTTTTGTATAACAAAAAGAGAAGACGTGGATTTTCTGCTCAATGCATCTGCAACCACATTCGCTTTACCAGGATGATAGTTGATCACACAATCATAATCCTTCACAAGTTCTAACCATCTTCTTTGTCTCATATTCAACTCTTTTTGGGTAAAGAAGTACTTCAAACTCTTATGATCTGTGTATATCTCACACTTCTCACCATACAAATAATGTCTCCAAATTTTCAAGGCAAAAACCGCAGCAGCAAGTTCCGAATCATGGATTTGATAATTCTTTTCATATTCCTTCAATTACCTTGAAGCATAGGCAATAACCTTCCCATTTTGCATCAAAACAGCACCCAAACCATTTTTTGAAGCGTCGCTATACACCACGAATCCACCAATTCCAATTGGAATGGTAAGAACAGGAGCTGTAGTCAATTTTTGTTTCAGTTCTTCAAAACTTCTTTCACAAGCATTGGTCCACAAGAACTTCACATTCTTTCTTGTCAACTTTCTTGTCAACATTGTCATTGGAGTTGCTATCTTTGAAAACCCCTGAACAAATCGTCGATAGTACCCTGCTAATCCAAGAAACTCCTTACTTCTGATATATTTGTTGGTGTTGGCCACTTAATGACAGCTTCTACCTTGCTCGGATCAACAGAAATACCATCCTTTGATACTACATGACCTAGGAATACCACTTGTTCAAGCCAAAACTCACACTTCTTGAATTTAGCATACAACTGTTTTTCTTTAAGAACTTGCAGCACAATCTTCAAATGTTCCTTGTGCTCTTCTTTATCACATGAATAAATTAGGATGTCATCAATAAACACAATCACAAATTTATCGAGATATTGCTTGAACACCCTATTCATTAGATCCATAAAAGCTGCAGGGGCATTGGTTAAACCGAAAGGCATCACTAGAAATTCATAATGTCCATACCTTGTTCGGGATGCAGTCTTTGGTATGTCTTCTTCCTTGATCTTCAATTGATGATACCCAGAACGCAAATCAATCTTAGAAAATACAGATGCTCCCTGTAATTGATCAAACAAATCATCTATTCTTGGGAGTGGATACTTATTCTTGACTGTTATCTTATTCAACTCTCTATAATCAATGCACAACCGCAATGTACCATCTTTCTTTTTCACGAACAACACAGGTGCTCCCCAAGGAGAATAACTAGGGCGAATAAAACCCTTATCAAGCAATTCTTGCAATTGAACTTTCAACTCTTTCAATTCTGTCGGTGCCATTCGGTATGGTGCTTTAGAAATAGAAGTAGTTCCTGGCATAACATCAATCACAAATTCGATCTCTCGATTCGATGGTAATTCTGGTAAATCATCTGGAAATACCTCAACAAATTCTTGAACCACATCTACATTTTCTGGCTTTAATTGTGCTTCAACTGAGGTGTCCAGAACACTTGCCAAATACCCAACACAACCTTTATTCAACATCTTTTGAGCTTTCAATGCAGATATAATTGGTAAGGACCGTGAGAATGAGATACCATTAAACATAAACTGTTCTTCCCCAGGTGGCTGAAAAATCACAATCTTCTTATTACAATCAATTGTTGCATGATATTTGGTAAGCCAATCCATACCTAGAATAACCTCAAAATTTGGCATCGGTAAAACAACAAGATCTGCATAGAGAGTCCTATCACTAATCTGAATAGAACAAGCCCTTAACATTTGGTTGGAATCCATTTCTTCCCCAGATGGAACAGTCACACTGTACCTTACTTTTAATAAATCTGGTGTAATGCCCAATTTTCTCACAAATGCACATGATGCAAATGAATGCGTAGATCCAGAATCTATCAATGCAATTGCAGGTATCCCAAAAATTAAAATAGTACCTGTGACTACGGAAGCATCTGCATCAGCTTATTCTTGTGTCATTGCATACACTCTCCCCTGAACTTTCCCTTGTACTGTTGGGCAATCCTTTGCTATATGTCCAGGCTTTTTACACTTAAAACAACGATTAGTACCACTATAGCATTCCCCAAAATGATTCTTCCCACACTTAGTACATTTAGGCCTTTCAATTGTAGAAGAAGTCTGTCCAACTCTAGGACGTTTTTCATTCCCTTGGCTTAATTTTTCCTCTCCTTTCTTCCACTGGTTTAGATTTCTAGGAGTGAATACTTGCTTCTTTTGTTGTTGGAATTTCTCAATCTCTTTCTCATCTAAATCAGCCATCAAAGCCTTGTCCACCAGTTCTCTAAACTCTGTTACTGAAGACATTCTCACATCTCTTCTAATTTCAGGATTAAGGCCCCTCAAGAAATGATCCATCTTCTCATTGTTGTCTCTGGCAATGTATGGTACATACTTGCAACCCTATTCAAATTTTCTCACATAATCACATACAGACATCCCTCCTTGTTTTAACTCCAAGAATTCCTTTACTCTGAGTGACCTAGCATCCCTGGTGAAATACTTATCATAAAAGATTGTTTTAAACCTCTCCCAAGTTAGTTCTTCCATATTCACTGCAAGTTTAGCTCCTTCCCACCAAGTTCTAGCATCCTTCTTTAACAAGAAAATTGCACAGAGTACCTTCTCAGCATCATCAATTTGCATGTAGTCAAAGATAGTGTCCAAAGATTTCACCCATTCCTCTGCAACCATGGGATCAGACCCACCATTAAAATCAACCGGTTCCATCTTTCTAAACTTCTCATATACAGCCTGTGAAGGATCCTGTCGAGCTTGTGGTGGAGGAAGGCGCTGATTCTGTTCTTGGGTTCTTTGTTGTATATCTAGCAATTGTTGTATTTGTTCACCATGCATTCTAGTTTGTTGTTGAATGAGATCAGTCAAATTGTCCACCACACTATGATTACCCTCATGATCATCCATTGTCTTCCTTTTTGGTGCCATGACCTGATATGCATTGCCCAGTCTCATTCCATTCATTAGCCATAATAAATGCATAATCATGACAATAACATGGAATGAAATATAATCAAATAAACATAAAAGCAACTAAACAAGTAGTTGACCAAGTTTCCCAACCAGGATATGTTCATATGCCTTCTTCTGTCTACAGGAATGACTAAACCTCCGCTCTGATACTACAAACTGTAACACCCCTTAACCTAACTGCAGAGCCTAAACAAGCTGATACAGTTAAGTAGAGAAATGTTAATTTTTCATCTTTACTAGAGTTATGGTTTTTCATAAAAGTTCCCATTTTTAGCTATAAGAGAAAGAACTTGAATCATTTTAAACACACCATATACATATATCAAAACTAAGTACATATGTTTACAAAACCATAATAGAGCGGCTTATTTAAAAACAAAACAGAGTTTTCAAAATAAACTACAAAACAGGTCGAAGCATGGCATATGAACAAATCTCTGTCTGGCCGCTCTAGAGACTCACTCAGTCAACCTCTAAACCTGTACATTTCCACCTGCATCACATGAATCTAATGAGCTAAAGGCTCAGTAAGATGAAACTGATACAATAACAAATAACATATATGCACATCTCATAAATCATTAAATGCAATATTCTATTTAATAACTTTCATTCATAAATCATTCTTCAGGGCCCTTGAAGTGTGGTACCTAACTAATAGCGATAGACCATAGTTTTCGAAACCTGTTCATAATGATTGGCCAATAAGAGAACTAATACAGGGTTTCCATACTTGGTCTTTCAACCTCAGGTATTAGCCGTATTCTATCTCATTCATTGTGGCTTTCCTATACCGATTTTTCAACCTCAAGTATTTGCCACCATTTATTGGGTCCGTCGGTCCCTCCCGCGTCCCTTGTCTACCCGACCATCAATCAAGTACCATACTTCCTTTTCAAAAACCTCATTATATTCTTAATAGTGTCATGCTTCATAAACCATAAATGCATCAAACATTACATCATTTGACAAACAACAACAATCACATTAAAATATGAACAAACATTATATGATTCTTGTGATACACCAAATGAAAGCTTCAACTTACCTCAAGTCCACTTTGTGCTAGGTGAAAAGGCCAATCTCTTTGGAAGATAGGATGTGTTAAAGGCCTTGATTAAGTTAGATTTAAGCTTCAAAATCAACAGTTTTCAAGTTTAAAAGGATGGAAACTTGTTCTAGCTTGTGTTCTATGGATTCCTATGGATTGAATTCAACTTTTGTGAATATGAGAGTGTAGAAATTTGGGAGAAACTTAGGAGAATAAGGGCTGGTCGTTTTTGAGGTGCTTCCACAAGAAATATGGATGAAAATGATTTCTTTGACCTTTCAAAGATAGATAAGTGGAGGGTGATGATTGGTTGCATCATGCTTGGTGTCTTC
This sequence comes from Paulownia fortunei, assembly GCA_019321725.1. Classification (NCBI taxonomy): domain Eukaryota; kingdom Viridiplantae; phylum Streptophyta; class Magnoliopsida; order Lamiales; family Paulowniaceae; genus Paulownia; species Paulownia fortunei. The sequence continues at coordinate 13,473,228 of CM033108.1, forward strand.
TCATGCCAAAAGCCACGTTCATGGGCTAAGGAGATGACAAAAATTGATGATTTGGTGTTATAATCAAGTGCAATGCGGTTTAGAATGGTTTTATGCAACCTAGTCAACCAACCAATCAAATTGCACCATTGTGCATACTTTTAGTTCTTAGCCAATGTAACATATTTCAAGTAAATATTTAGGCAATTAATCACTTTAGCATATAACTAGTATGGAGCAATACAAATAATTCATTTCATGACCATTCGACACATCAATCTTCCTTAACAGAGATACCGAGCTTTTCACTGCAAAAAGGGCACTTAAGGAATATGTTAAATCAAGAAATGAAAGTTTGATCTCATATTTCATGTACTAATGCATGTTAAATCATAACTGAAGCATATAATAACAATTATTCATGTTCGTGCAATCATGCTATTTGTAAGCCATAATTCAATAATGCACATTGATTAGATGCATATTCATGCAAAATGCTTATTATTGGCTATGTAGGAGAGAATTGAGAATTGGGCATTACATCTTATGTCCCATTTGGCATATGCAGATGACTTAGTAATATTAGCCAAAGTTGTTGAATGGGGATTGAGAATTTTGATGGAAGTTTTGAGGTCATATGAACAAATTTTAGGTCAAGTGATTAATATGGAGAAAGTTGTTTTATAATTGGAAAGATTATCTCCTTGTTATGAATCCATTTGGTAAAAAATACAAGTATTGATTACCATTTTATTGAAATCAATTGTTAAGGTTGATAAATTTTTCTTGGGTATTGAATATTGGATATGATGCCATCTTTGCAAGGGGTTGTAAAGGATGACAAAAAATGAAGACTAATACAAAGGACGATTCTTAAGCTTGAGAATAAGGCAAGCATTTCTTCATTGGCTATTGGAATGCTCCACTTAGCTTTGGATCGAATTAGGATAGTGTTTTTTATTTATCTTTGCTACATTAACAAATGAAATATACAATCTCAAATTCCCATGTTACATAATCAACAAAGCAACATTAGAATTAGATAGTCCAAAAAGGTGTATACTTGTGGTAGGCTAGATTAGGTTATATCTATAAAGAAAGAGTTCACACGATGGCATATTTGCTTGATCTTTTAGACTTGCATGAGGTGCCAAATTGTAAATCTTATCTTAAGGGAAATATGACCAAATCACCATTTGTGGGACAAATGGAGCAAACCACTTCTTTGGATTAGATCCAAATGGATATATGTAGTCTACTAAATATTGGTGCACGAGTAAACTATTCTTACATCATTACTCTAAGATCCTTTAAAGGGTTCAAATAGACATAAAGTAGAGAATTAAGCCAGCGAAAGTATTAAATCTATCGATGTGATCAAGGAAGAGAATACTAAGGCAATAAGATTTTTTATTATCTAATGGATTCTCTTTAAGTTAATCCATGTTGAGTTTCACTTATTTCTTCCTTCATTATGAAATTCTCCCTAGAATCGACAACGTTCTTATCTAGTAAGTATGTCATCTAAGTAGGTGTCCAAATCATATGATATATGATGTGGCAAAGAGTACCTAAGGGTATGAAGGGGCCTCTTTTGTTAAAGTAGTTAATGCGAGATAAGTTGGATGTGAAATCCAGCTTATGTGAATTTGTGAGGTATCCAAATGAATCTTTTGGATACTATTTCTATGATCCCTAGAAAAAAAGGAGTTTGTTTTTTAGGAACACCATTTTCTTACGAAGAAAGAGTTTCTATTGGATAGATGACTAGATCATAGAGTTTGAAGGAGTTTAAGAACTACAATTTATCCCACAAGTAGCAATGGTGCATAAAAATTACTAAACTTCAAGTGCACAACTTACAAGAAGATCTAAAAGGATCTCGGGGCCACTTATACAATAAAGCCTCTTGCTAGAGATGGAAAAATGTCATGCAATTCGAAATGGACTCCATGTACTCCAACAAGGTATTGACCTTAAGTGGGCATATTGGTTGGATGGTTCACTTTTGCTACAATTTGGTCTACAATATATAAAATTGGAGAACATAGAGAGGTCGTGACCTATAAAGGCATGACTAGTAGTAAGGAGGTTTGGAAGGTGAAATAGTTCATAAACTTTAAAATTTAATAAGGAGGTTTGGAAGGTGAAATAGTTCATAAAATAGTTTTTGGTCGTGGTTCAAGGATAAAAATGAAGAAAGGTTAAGGTGGTAGCTTGAGATAGCAAAGCTTGAGGTGGCAAGTGGTGGTTCAAATATGATGTTACACACATCTTATAAATCTATAATCTAGTATTTCTCATTATTGATTTATCTATTTACAACATATTTTAATTTCCATATGATCAGATAATAAATTCTACCCTAATTTCTTAATCGCTCATTCGATCTCTAAACCAATTGGCATCCGATTCTTAAATGATTGTCTTGTTTGCATTTCTAAAATCATATGCACATATGGAACTTATAATATGAAACTTAAATAACATTATATCATGTCCAATATCCCAAGTATGTTAATTTAAAAATATGTACTTTTGAAATAACTTGATCAAATCAAATTAAACCGTATAAACTTACTAGTGACACCTTTAACACTTCTAAAAATTATAACGTGTAACCTAGTAATATTCATCATATTGATACCTAATTTTATTCTTATCCCAATGTAGAATTGACCATTTAGGTTAGGGGATTCGATAATCAATACTGTGCGAGAGCTTTAAAATTAAGTTTAATGATTAAGAACGCCATATAAAATAAAATAAATTATATGATGTCAATATAAATGCAAATAGCATGCATTTAACATGTAATTCATGAATCATATTTGGCCAGGTGAGTAGTGAGAGGCTCGGGTATCACACCTAGTGGCCGAATTTTAGAGACTTTCTTGAAGCAAAAATCAACGAGCACTTAAAAAGAAAAACTGCCCCATTTGTCTTCTTCCTTTGGTTCTTTTTTTCCATTAAAAGGTTCCACCTTTTAATCATAGGTTCAATCTTTTATTCACTAGTTGAATTAAGAATTGAACTCCACAAATTCTAGTGTAGAATAGGCCTGTTGAATCTACTTGCATGGATTCAATTGGTGTGGAAATCTCCAACCTGTGGATACGCTTAAATGGGTAAAAGTTAGGATTCTTAGTGAATCATTTCCAACAAGTGGGGTATAGAATCATGATTTGCAAAAGCAGTTCATGGATGGATTCAAGATTTGCGAACGAGTTCATGGAGAGAAAATAATTTAGATCCTTACAAGCATCTTCTACTGATGGAGTGCAATTAAGGTAAAAGTTTTTGAAACCTTCCTACTCTAAGTATTTCAAAAATACACAATTGAGTAATCACGAATAGGTTTTGGATTCTTTTTATTACATGTGATGTAATGATTATTTATGTTATCAAAAAAATTTATATTCCACTATGTATACATTTTTCGAAACCACACAAACCCAACAAATCCATCGTATGCAAGTTATTGGGGTACCCAAAGAAATCTGTTGCATACTATTTCTATGACCCCTTAATGCCACCTTCCTAGAGAAATTTTTTCTACAAGAAAGAAAGTGCAAGGTTGTAGAGCTTGAAGAAATTCAAAGGCCACAAAACGTCACATAGGAGATAGTAGTGCATAACCACTAATAACTAACACTTCTAACACAGCCTCCTAGGACATTCGAAAGGATCTTGATGCAACCTCAGAGGTATAGCTTCTTGTTAAAGAATAACAATGAGGAGCATTCTTTGGATAATGATCCAAGAAACTATAGAGAAGCAATATCTGACTTTAACTCAGGAATATGGCAAGAGGCCATGCAATCCAAGATCAACTCCATATACTCCAACAAGGTATGGACCTTAGTGGACCTACTAGGGGGTATAGTATCCATTAGTTGTAGATTGGTTACAAGAGGAATCTTATATTAGATGGAGAGGTAGCAACCTATAAGGCATGCTTAGTTCGAAGGGTTATACTCAAAGGTAAGGAATTGACTATGATGAAACCTTCTCACCAACGGCGATCCTGAAACCCATTTGGATCTTATTAGCCATATCTGCATATTATGACTATGAGATATGGTAGATGGAGATCTTCTTCTTCAATGAAAATATTTAGAAAGAGATCTATATGAAATAGCCTTAGAAGGTTTGCAAGCTTTAAGGTTTATTGACTTAAATAAGCTTTTCGAAACTGGAACATCCAATTTGACAAGGCAATCAAATAATTTGGTTTTCTTAAAAATCTGGATAAGCCTTCTGTATACAAGAAGGTTAGTGGGAGTGCAGTGATAATTATTGTCCTACTCATTGGGAAAGATGTAGGAATGCTACAGTCAACAAAGGCTTGTTGTCTATGCAATTCCACATAAAGGGTTTAGGAGAAGTATTCTATATTTAGGGGATTAAGATCTAGAGAGATAGATCTAAGAGGACGATCAGACTATCCCAATTCATGTACATAGATAAGATGCTGATGAGGTTTAGCATGGAGGAATCCGAGAAAGGATACCTTCCAATGAGTCAAGGAATATTTTTTTCAAAGTCTGTCCCCAAAGACTCATGAGGAAAGAGAAAGAATAACTCACATACCTTATGCATTCGTGATAGAAAGCCTAATGAATGTCATACTATGCATGAGGCCCGATGTTGCACATGCTTTGAGTGTCACCAACAGATATCAGTCCAATCTCGGCGAACAACATAAGAAAGTTGTATAGATAATCCTTAAGTACTTACAAAGGACTAAGAATGTCTTCTTCATATACGACTATGGAGAATTAAAGTTACAATGCATCATTAATTCTAGCTTTCAGTCTAATATAGAAGATTTAAAGTTAATATTCGAATTCGTATTCAACCCTAAATAGTGAGGTGGTTAGCTAGAAGAGTTTCAAGCAGGAGATGGTCGCAGATTCTACTATTGAGATTCTGTACATCACGACATATGATGCTAAAAAAAAGTAGTTTAGATACGAAGCTTTGTCCAATAATTGGGCATACTTCTGACCATTGTTGATCTAGTCTCGGTGTATTATGATGACAAAAGAGTGATTGTGCAAGCAAAGGATCCAAGATCTTATCAAATATCCAAGCATATTATGAGGTGATACTACCTAATTTGAGAAATCATTAGTAGAGGTGACGTCAATGTGGAAAGAGTTACCTTGACAGAAAATATAGCAGATCCATTGACTAAACCCCTAGAGCAAAAGGTATTTGAAAGACATCTTAAGAATATGGGCCTTAGATACATGGGTAATTAGCTCGAGGGAAAGTTGAAGATTTTTAGTATAGTATCCTATGAGCCAATTAGATTGGCCGAATTTATAGACAATCTTATTCAAATTTTTTTGGTAAATTAAAAAAAAATATCTTTAATTGTTCTTCTCAATTAGATAAAGTCCCTAGACCATAAATATCTACAATACATAATTCCACATATTATGGTGATCATGAATATTCCTCTATAGCTTTGGTCTTAAATTCGTTTCAAGTTGAGGGTTCATTAAGATGGGACATCAAAGCCAATAAAGACTTGTGCACATGATACATGCTCGAAAGGTGGATGTCTCACTCCATAGGCATTGGTGTTAGGACACTATAATCAATTAATTAATCAACTTCTCATGAGCCCTAATCCTATTAGTTCAATTAAATAATAATATTATTTAATTAAGTAAATTAATTTAACTCAATAAACTAATTTGAGCTTCAATTAAATAATTTTCATTAATTAATTTAATCCAACTCCTTAGATCACCATCCAGATTCGAAGTTGACTTTTTCAATTTGTGCGTGACTTCTTAAATTGATAACTAAGCTAATAGTGGCTCACAACTCTTGTTATTTAGTTGAATAATTAAATTATTTTGATTAATTAATTCAATTAATTAATCATCTTGGAACTAACTCCTTAATTTCAAGAATCTCACTGGAAAGCACCTATCATGACTACCTATTTACCTTTAGAGGAAGTTGGACTTGATACAAGAAGATTGGAGGATGTTACCTCAACATTCTCTATAAAGTTATGGCAATTTAGAACATCAACTTCGTTTTGGAGTAAACACATGGTTCATAAATATTGCTCTTGTGACCATTCTGGAGTAAACATATGGGCTAAATGTGTAGTTAATCATTTAACATAATTTGGATTAGAAATATTTATTGGATTAGAAATAAAGCGAAGCAACATATATTTTTTATAAGCTCATAATTTAATAAAATTTGGACACATTTAATAGCACAATGTGTGATATTTTTGCTATATGATTTGATGAGTTAGTACACTTAGTTTTGATAAATTTTGTGTATGTACACAAATTAAGGTGATCGGTTGAAAAAGAGAAGAAAAAAATGAAAATATGGCAAAAGACTCACGAGCAGCTTGCCATAGCTTTTGATTTGGCATTGCGATGCTAAATATGGATTGAGAATAATGTGTTTAGTGCCATGGCACCATATTATCACATTGTAGAGCCAAAATAGATGAAACTCGTGCTGCAACCCTTAAATTTAGAGCTGTGATACTAATCAGATGGAAATGGCAGAGGAATTCCAGAAACTTTTGCGTCGCAGTACTAGAAGCTGGTAGGCACTACGGCACAAATAGATGAAAATATTTGGCACCGCGGCAGCAACTTTCTGTGCAGTGGCACCACGTCACTAAATAGAATTTGATTTTATTTCATTAAACTTTGACAAGTGGCATGAAATGCGAATTTTTGGTAGATTTTTTATAGTCTCACCCAATATACACACAATCACACACACCCTATTAGATACATAATTCATATTCTCTCATATTCTTCATTCAACACACAATTCTCACACACTCCATACACAATTTCACATACCCATTCAAGAAAACTGAAATTAACATCTAGAGGAGAAGGAATCTATTAGATGAGGGTATTATAATGATTCATCAAGGAGTCGGTGAGACTGAAAATTAAATCAAAGTTATTAAGTCAAATAAGATTTTGACTAATAATCCATGTCCTATACTTAATCGGGAGATTAGAAAATAGTTGGACAATACTTGCATGATACTCGTAATAAGAAATATAATCGCTCTTTTTAAGTATTCAGGTTTTTTAATATTTTTCCTTTGTAAATATAGTTTATTTATTTTCTTTATGGATATATGGTTATATGGTATCGTAGTCATAATTCTCTACGTTTAATAAGAAATAATTCTGAAACTTTGTTTGGAAATTTATTTGAATCATCTCCACACACTTCCACCATGGCTGAAAATGAAAGTGTCCAGGATGAAAATGAGAATCAACAGGTGCGTACCATACGTTATTACTTGCAATCTTCTCGAAATTCTTCTCCTTCTTGTTTAAGGAGTAAAATTAATTTATCCAATTAAATAATATAATTATTTAATAGGGTCTAATTTGATTAGGATGCCTTGTTGGGCTCGCTATAATTGCAGAGGCACGTGCAACAAAAAATTAAAATTTTATTAAACATAAATTTATCAAATAAATTTATTCCCTTGATTCGAAAGCGATTCTAACGATCACCCTTATTCAAGTGAATATATATAAAATAAATATATTAATTTAGATTGTACCTTTCATGCACTTTAGTTGTTGTAGGGAATGAAGCAATCAACTGCGTATTAGAACTCACAATAATTCAATTGTCTCTCCTCAATCAGGTCCACAATATGAAAAATAACACAATTTAAAAGGATTCGCTAGCATCCTTTTAATCGTTTACTAATCTGGATCCAGAGTAAATTTTACCTTTTTGATCCAATTGATGGATCAAGAATAAACTTTCAAGAACATTAAACATTGATTCTTTAAGTTCATGAAACTTATATATAAAGAGAATATCAAGAAACTAGTTTTCTTTAAAGAACAAGAAAATAAAGATTTTCAAGAAAAAATATTTTTTGCCAATTTTTCACGTGTAATTTTTGGCCCTCCCTATAAATAGGGATTGAAAATTTGTTCCTACTCTAACTCTTGGAAAGTTTGTCAATTTTGAACTACTTCAAAGTTTGATTTTGGAAGGATCCTAAATCTTCCAATAACTCTCCTCTTTCTCTCTCTTTAATGTATGTGGACTTGTTTGAGACTACATTAGTCATTAAAATTATCTACATGCAATCTTGATATTAATTTGATCTCTTCAAATAATATCAAGATGGATATATATCAAATATATACCAAAAATATATTTATATATAAAATAAATCCTAGTGGCCGATGCATATAGATCTCTTCCTTAATGTTTCTATTAAGGAAAGTGTTCGTGAAATATACTGCAAATTGCAAGTGCATGGTGTCAAGCTTAATACAACTATGAGTTGAGTATCGTATCCACAAGAATTGTAATAAAAAATTGCAGCAAATATTGTAGTTCAAATAGTCTCAATTTTATTTAGAAAATCAAGTGATGATTAAACAAAGTAGAATATAAAAATTGCAAAACACAAGAGTGAGTTCTTAGAAGTAATACAACAAGCACCTTATGAACAAAAAATTCTAGAGGAATGACTCATCTAATTATCACCTATGTTCTTCCTTCCAAAACATACCAATTCAAGTCAACAACATATGTAAGTTAAGAATTCCTAAGCTAATCAATTCCCTCTCTCGAGTGCCAAATTGATTATGAGTTCCAATATGAATTTCAATATCTCTATAAAAACTCAAGAATAAAACTCTACAAAAGTTCAATGAATTCTTCTTGAAAACTTCAAAGGTTTCATAAGCTTTTCAACTCTATGATTCCTTTGTTATGTTATCTTTATGATCATGTATAATCTTCCCTCTCTCGAGTATCGAATCTCATACATCAAACACTCTCAATTAATAGCCAAATAATCAAGATGTAATACTAAGTCAAATAACACAAACAAGATGAATAATTTGAACTAATATTGTTTGGAACTCAAAATATAAGAACAAATAAGGTTACATTATCCTTTAGAAAGAAAAGTTTAGTTCATCATATATGAATATAACTCAACAAATGCATAAGAAATAACATGGAAATTGTGCACCAATTTGTGAAGTGAGAGAAATGGTTGAAACTCTCCTTGTGTCCAAGAATGGTTCATTCTCTCCAAAAATCTCCTCATTCTGTCCAACAGCACTCCTTCTGTCAAGATCAACTTCTCACATCCAAGAATACCTTTGGAGGCTTTTTGGGGTCCTCAAAATCAGATGGGAGATGCCCTAAGGAGAGCTAAAAACCCATTTTTCCCTTTTTATATACGTGGCAATGCGTAGATGCTGACTGGACAGCTAGGCACTGAAGATTATGTCTAAAACCTATTTCTCCATCTTATATATCCTCTTAAAGCTGAGTTTTCACCACTTTCTAGGCCAAACTAGCTTTTCATATCTGCATAATATTTGTAGTCGAATCTCTTAGCTTTATATATCATCATGAAGTATCTCAATATAACATCTGTGGAGAGCATTATGCCTAAAATATCGAGATATGTCGTACAAAAAACTTTCAGTCCTGTGTTGACTTTTGAACTCGATGTTTCTCACTGAAATCATAGGAATTGGATTTTGTGGTAAACATAAAAGTTGTAGATGTATTTCTTGATTTACAATGGATCAATAATCAAGAAAATGTGATATTTGAGCAAGGCGTTATGATTAAAACACGAACACTGCCATCAGTCGCACCTTAATTCAGATTTTTCAACATTTCAACCAAGTTTTTGGTTTCTTTCCATTTTCTTCTCCTTTTGTCATTACCTACAAGATTCCAAACTAAATGCATAAAAAGTAACAAAAATACTTAAAAATAAGCCACATATTAATCAAAAGGCATATGAATTGTTGGTATAAATCCAACTTATCAAATACCCCCAAACTTACCTTTTGCTCATCCTCGAGGAAAACTCAAAATCAAACAATCATTGGCTCATACTTTGATCATAAATTACTAAATTTGATCAACCAATTCAAATGCCTCATCAATCTTTATTGCACATGCATCCAAAGGTTAGTCACAAAGCTAGTCGAATAACATTACAAAACTTGTGCTTCATCAATCTAGTCATGAGTTCAAAATGTGTGTCTGTGAATGTCAAGTTCAAGTTTTATGCATGCATTTTAGGTATGAATTTCACAACCAATATTCTCATGATATAAGAAAAAGAAGTTCTAGGTGTTCCATAGGCTTGCTTTTCGTACAAATTCTCCACTAATATAGACACTTGCAAACTTGGATCAAAAGGACTTCAATAAGCTTGTAACATAAGGCCTAGGTATTGGCTTACAAAGAAATATAGGGATAAACAACGTAAGAGAGCATAAAGCGTTGCACAAAGAATCTCATTCTACTCCTTTTGTTTCTCTTTCCCAATTTTGTTTTCTTTAGGATTCATGCTTTCCTTTTATTTTCTTTTTCACAATTTTTTCTTTTCTTTTTTTTTCTTCTTTTTTTCATGAAATCCAAGACTTCATTTCTTGTTCTTTTGCTTTCACAACCCCAAACTTGTTTCTTTTTATCAACATGAGTTGTCATTTATTTCTTTGCATATTTTCCTTGCTCATACCCCTAAATACATTCATCCACACCCTCAATATGTCTTCATATGATCCCTTGATAAGATTGTGCACAAAATATCATACTGTAAGCTCTTTTAGGGACAATCATTGGTTTTTCAGGCTATAAAGGGTAGGAATAATGAGCTTCAACAAATAAAGTAGAATGGTGGTCATTCATATGCCTTGCACATACCATTCTTTGAAAAAAAATAACTCAAAGGGGTAACTAGTGAATAAAAGTGTGATCATGGTACACTTGAAAGGCACAAATGAGTCAAATGTGGCCTAAATCATTTCCAAGTTTGCTAGTTATCTAGAATTTCGCCTCAAAGAGTAATCAAGCAAGTTCTAGAACACCACAAAATGACCAATACAACTCATTGGAAGTAAAATCCAACACCAAGTAGCACATAATTCACAATTAATTTTGACACGAAGTGATCAAAGAAAATTCATCATTCAAAACAAGGATCAAATACACATAAGAATCGACATGTCACAAGACTAGCAATCTTTCTTCCCTCTACACTCTATACAATATCAATTAGGTATCATCATAGGCAATTGATAATTAAGTTATTCTTTCAATCACAAAATATGAACTCAACTAAGTTTGTCAACAAAGCATGTCTACACTTGGACTCTCATCACATAACATAGGTAATTCAAATAAAAAAATTGGCTCAATTTATCACATAAAGTTTAAACACACAAAATACAAATTACACCCCCAACTTAAAAATTAACATTGTCCTCAATGTTTAAAGAATTAAAGCACATAAGAGGTGGAAATAAGAAACTTCCCTTTCCAATAGATGATGCATTTGGAGTTCAAGGGAGATCCACACATATCACTAAGACAATATCCATCTACACAAGAAAAGAAGGCATGAAAGCATATCGGCTAAAGCAACAAAACTAAAAACATAAACATAAACAAATAAATGCAATAACTAAACATGCCTAAATCTAGAAAGGGAACACAGTTCAAAACTAACAAAGAAATTATTAAAAAGCAAAGGAAAAAGGGCTTGGGTTGCCTCCCAAGAAGCGTTTGGTTTATAGTCGTCAGCCTGACTAACTTCTTTACTCATCCTGGATCTAAAAATAAGTGTTTATCATGCCACACCTTTGTGTGCAACAAAAGTGTAGGTGAACCTTCTGGATAGGTAAGACGATGATGATCCGGAGTAGCGTCAAGGGCTTTTTGGACATTAACAAGTGTATCCCCTATTACTGCGAATGATCTTCCAAACATGGTAAAGATATACCTATCTTTTTCCATATTAAAAATAAAAAAAATCTATAGAGCACAAGAATTGGTCACCATTCCCAAGCATATTTTGAGTCACCATAGTAGGCCTTTCTTCATCTAGTGCTTACTTTCTGAAATTGAACAATGAAATTGAATTAGTGCTTGCATCCAGATCACATAATGCTATTTCACAAGTAGAGTTTCCAATTGAATATGGGATAATGAAACTCCCTGAATTAGTTAGCACTTGAGGTAGCTTCTCTTGTAAGATGGCATTACATTTTTCAATAGTTTCGCACTCATCTATTTGTTGTTGTTACATGCCTTTGCAATGCTCCCTTTGATTAATTTCCATATCACTTAGAAAGTTTCTTTTATGTTTTTGAGCATTCATTTCAGTAACAAACTGTCTAATTTGAGTTTCTATTGATTTCATTTGAGTTCCTAAACTTGAAGCTAGCTGCCCTAATTGAGTCTCAATATTGTCTATCTTTACTTCATTCTTATTAAATTGGGCTCTTGTTGTAACAAACCCCAATACTACACACATATATATTTATAGTGTTAGAGTAGTACCCGGTGTGCCAATTATTCTGGTCGTTCTTATACTCTTGCGAATCATTCTTATTTATATTAATATCATTTAAATGGCAATCTTTATCTTAAATTCATCATAAGAATTAGATAAAGTCCTTAGATCACACAAAGCTATGGGGCATGGTTGCGCATATGATGGTGATCGTGGAATATGCCTCTAAGGCTGTGATCTTAAAACTTTCCAAGTTAAGGATTAATGAGATGGGACATCATTGATCCCGTTGAAACTTGCGCATACGATGCAGTCTCGAAAGAAGGATGCCTCGTTCCATAGGTATTGGTGTGGAGACACTAGTGCATGTATGCAGGTGCTTGTTGGGAACAAGTACACTGAACAACCCCACCTAAAAATTTTCAATTGGAAATATTCTATTTTCGAATGGGGATTTTCTCATTACGATAGTGCAAGAATTAGTCCTTGGACTTGAGGCACCATGGTAACCTTGTGCATGACATGTTGTACTTTGATATATTTTCCGATTGCATGACAATCACAAGGGGTTTATATTGGGTGTAACATCTTCATGTATGGAGATTAATGAGTGGCCAACAAAGGATCCGTCACCTATCTAGAAGAATAGGTGAATCTCCTATGTGTTCCACTATACTTGACTCTAAAATCCTTGGCCAAGGTTGGATGAAAATTAGACGTGGGGTTTTCTAATTATTCATCATCGAGTCAAGCTACTAGGAATGGAAACATAGTTATTGAGTTAATAGGGTTTCAATTTAACATCCATGCCCTAGGCTCAATCGGGAGATTAGACGACGGAAGGACCGTACTTGCATGGTATTCGTAATTGAAATAGGTTCGCACTTTCACCTTAGACTAGGAGTTATGATACATTGCTAGATGTTTCCCATGTCTTGTGGGTTCTTGGAATTAACGAGTTAATTTCAAGAGAATTAATTAATTGGATTAATTAATCAGAACAATTAATTGTTCAACTAAGTCACAAGAGTTGTGAGCCCACGGCTAGTTTAAAGTGAACCTAAGGGGTCACACACAAAACTTGGACAAGTCCATTTCTAGCCTAGAAATTAATTCAAGTGTTGAATTAAATTAATTAATGTGATTAATTAATGGGGTTAAATTAATTCAAGTATGGAATTAATTCAATTAATTAATTAGATTAATTGATTCGACCTAATTGGATTAGGAAGCCCAATTGGAATATTTAATTAATTAATTGGATCAATTAATTAAGATTGGCCTAATTAATTAAATGAATTAATTTAATTGATTAGATCAATTCAAGTAGAGCCTAATTGATTACTTAGGCCTAAGCCCATTAGGTGTGGGCTTGTAGGAAGCCCATTAGGAAATTGGATTGGGAATCCAATTCCTAGAGGAAGTTGAATTGAGAATTCAATTTCTATAAGGAAAAAGGAAAGTCTTATGGGATAAGGAAACTTACCAAAAGAGTTGGAGATAAGAAAGGAAGAAGAGTCCTATATAGAAAAAACTTGTGATAGTCTTGATTGACAATCTTCTTGGATATTTTTATGGGGATTTTAATTGCAGATTTTAGTGAAGAAAAATAGTTTTCTTTCATCCCCAAAAATTCGTCCCTCCTTTCCTTTCAATCTCCAAATGTTCACCAACATTTTATCTAGTTTAATTTTTGATTTAATTATTGAATTAAGTATTAAATTAAACACCTAAAATAGTAATTGTTAGTGTGTTCTTGTTCCAAACAAAATCATTGTAGGATAGAATTATCGAATCAAAAACTACTAGCATAGGATTCGGTTGTGAGTGGTCATCCAAGGTGTGGATACCATTAGAGGGATAACATTTGGGATCCTAGAAGTAAATCAGATTTCAATCAAAGGGGTTTTGAATTGAAGAACATAGAGATACTTTCATGCAGGGATAATGATTTGAATCGTTTCAATCCCTACATCAGCCAGAATGCAAATCAAGGTAAGAGTTTCTGAAATATTCTTACTTTAACTATCAGAAAACGCAGAACTGAATAATCGCAAAAGGGTTCCAGGATTCATTTTAATTACATGTGACGTAATATATATTTAAATTTTTGAAAAATTTTAAATTCCGCTGCATATACGTTTCCCGAGATCGCGCGAACCCAACAGTGGTATCAGAGCCAAGGTTCGTGCATTTCTGATACTTTTTGATTATGTTTATTTAATATATGTGATAGATTAAATATTTATATGTGTGATTGGTTTTGAATCAATTAATTTCTTTGTTTGGGATTAATATTATTAATCGTTTTAAATGTTAAAACGTTTTAAGAACTGAGACGAGTTAAGAAATTGGATTTCTTGATTTTCAAGAATTTAAAGATTTGTGAAATCTTGAATTTCTTGATGAGATCAAGAAACTATGAAATTAAGATTTTGTGAAAATCTTGAATTCTTCGACATTAAAAAAAAATTGGAGTGCTGACCACCCGACGTGTGACGTCGGGTGGGCTGCCAGTTACCCAGCGTGCGGGTGCCCAGCAACCCGACGTGTGACATTGAGTGGGCTGCTGGCCACCCAACATCGGGCGTCGGGTCGCCCGCTGGCACCCGACGTGCGGGCGCCCGCCACCCAACGTGTGATGTCGTGGGCGATCGGGCACCCGACGTGCGGGCGCCCAGCCACCCGACGTGCGGGCGCCCAGCCGCCGACGGGTGGTCTGCCCAGCCACTCGGCAGCAGCCTTATTGAACTGTTGTCCATCCCGCCTCGTTACGTAATTATTACGTAAAGTTTATGATTTATCATTTTAAATTAAATGTTAATTTTAATTTTTTGAAAAATCATTTTTCATAAAAATCCCAAATTTGAAAGAAATTGCACATAACTAAATCGGTAAATTTATATGTTTTCATTATCATGTGATGATTTATGTTAAGCATGCTAGTTGGGTGATCATGGAGCCTAGGCCAATGTGATTGGTTTAATTTTATGCATAATTGGTTATTTTGGGTTTTAATTAAAATGAGGCCTGCGAGTTTCACATTCTCCTGTTTTATTCTTTATGTACTTCTATCTCCCTCCTATGTATCTCCCCTTGGAATTGTTCCAAGGTTTCTTGTAGTTTTAGCAAAATGTAATGAGAGTTAAAAAGGCGGTGAGGTTAATCTTTTTGTTTGGCGGACATTACAAGAAGATTGAATGAAGACGAAGGAAAAGCAAGGAAACAAAGCCTATGAATGTATGGGATATATTTATGTAATAGATAGGTCTATTTACATTTTAATTATCACCCTTAGATTGACCTAGAATCCACTTTGGCTCAAGTAGATCCCATAGGATTAAGGCTCATGATCATCTATTTATTTTAGGATGTATGTGATACATGTTGTGTTTATTTAATGCTTCCTTATGATGTATGCTTGTCATCGTAGGATAGTGAACATTAAATAAACAAGAAAAGAAAAGATGAGACCTTGTATAATAATCTAGTATGACCCTCTTTGAAAATATTTCAAGATTGAGAACCTTTATTAGTTCGATATCAAGCATAAATGGGCAATATTGGGTAGGACCCAATCGTCCATGCCTTCCATCAAAAGTAATGGATGTCGATACGCTACCACATTTAGTCCGTTGGCTATGAGTCGTGGAATGTGCTAAGTGTAGGCAAGCTGTGACCACTACTAAGCATTGAGATGCCCATGGGGTGGACTCGTCTTTATTGTTGGCCATGAGTCATGGGATGTTTAGATGCTCCATCTACATAGATGTTTGATGGGTAATGTTTGACACTTAGTACCATATGGGCTCATAAAATTGGGGTGTATGGGAAGAGGTGAGGCAAAATAGCTTGAGGGTTGCATGGGGATGCAATTGCTAATGTTGTTAGCTACCTTTTAGTTTTGTTGTATGAGCTCATAAAATTGGGGTATGGCAAGGCTAGTTGGACTTCAAGCCCACTAAGAAATTAGATTTCTCGAATTTCCATCTAGAGGGTGATGGATTTGAATAAAATAGTGGGTGACATTTATGATTAAAGACCATATCATAAATGGATATTAATTGAATGAATGCTTAATTTCTACCTCGTATAGGATAATGGTTATTGCTAGTAATACCACATAGGATAATCTAGACAAACAGACAAACTTACCAGCTCAATATAGATGTTTGTCACCATTGTGGTATTTAGGGCATAGAAAGAGAAACACAAGTATTGACTTGCTTAGTTGAATTAGAAGGGGTCTAATTCAAGTTTATACATTGTTGATATCAACCATTAAAGTTGATAATTTTTTTTCTTGGATATTGGATATCGAATATGATCCCATCTTTGCAAAGGTTGCAGTGGATGACAAGAAAAATGGAGACTAAGATAAAGGACGATCCTTAAGCTTGAGAATAAAGTAAGTGCTGCTTTATTGGCTATAGGAATGATCCACTTAACTCTGGATGGAATTAGGATACTATTAGTTAATTGTCTTTGCTACATTGACAAATGAACTATACAATCCCAACATTTCATGCTACATAATCAACAAAATCTAAGAATTAGATAATCAAAACAGTGCATACTTGTGGTTAGCTAGATTAGGTCATATCTCTAAAGAAAGAGTTCAAAAGATGGTACATTTGCCTGACCTTTTGGACTTGCTTGCATAAGGTGCCAACTTGTAATCTTATCTTAGGAAAACATGACCAAATCACCATTTGGGACAAATGGAGCAAACCATGCCTTTGAATATGATGGAATGTAAGCAGTCCATTAAGTGTTAGTGTACAAGCGAACTATTCTTAC
Source organism: Paulownia fortunei (assembly GCA_019321725.1). Lineage (NCBI taxonomy): Eukaryota > Viridiplantae > Streptophyta > Magnoliopsida > Lamiales > Paulowniaceae > Paulownia > Paulownia fortunei. Next base: position 13,490,332 of record CM033108.1, read on the forward strand.
TTCATTATTCTAAGATCTTTTGAAGGGTTCAAAGAATTTAGACATGAAGTGGAGAATTAAATCGGCCAAAGTATTAAATCAATTGATGTGATCGATGAAGAGACTAAGGTGGTAAGTTCTTGATTATCTATTGGAGAATTAGATTCTCACTTTAACAGAATCCAAGTTGAGTTTCACTTATTTCTCATTCATTCTAGGAATTTACCCTAGAATCGATAATATTCTTATCAAGTAAGGATATCATCTAAATCGGTGCTCAAAACATCATATGAGATATGATGTGGTAAAAGACCCCTAGCATATATACCTAAAGGTATAAAGGGGCCTGCTTCTTAAAAGCAGTTAGTGGAGATATGATGGATGTGAATCCAGCTTATGCAAATTTGTGGGGTATCTAAATGAATCTAAAGAATACCATTTCTATGGTTCCTAATAACAAAATAGTTTGTTTTCTAGGGACACCACCTTCTTGAGAAGAAGGAATTTCTATTAGATAGAAATTGCTAGATCATAGAACTTGAAACAGTTCAAGAACCACAGTTTGTCTCACAAGTGGCAATGGTGTATGAACAAATTACTAAAACATCTAGTACACAACCTCCAATGAGATCTGAAAGGATCTGGGGCTACTTATACGATAAGAGTCTCTTGTTAAAGAGCAACAAGGAGGATCTCCTTTTTAAATATTGATTTAACTAAGGAGTAAAGATGTATGACATCAATTAGGAAATTGGAAAAATTCCATACAATCCAAAATGGACTTTATGTACTCCAACAAGGTTTGACCTTGGTGGCAGTAGTGGAATGGTTCCCATTAGCTGCAAACGGGTCTACAAATATAAATTGAAGAAGGGAGGTGGTGACCTATAAAGGCAGGAGGACTGGTAGCAAAGTGTTACGCTCATAGTCAAGGTGTTGACTATTGAGGATACTTTTTACCAGACGTGATGCTAAAGTCCATTTAGAGTATGCTAGTTATATCTATGTATTATGACTACTAGATATGGCAAAGGGATATGAAGACCGTCTTTCTCAATAGGGTGTATAGAGAAAGGGATATAAGTTAAGCGGTCTGAGGTCTTCATATCAAAAAACGCAAGCAAAAAGTTTGCGAGCTTCAGAGATCTGTTAAAACTCAAAATAAATTTTCCGAATGTGGAACATTCGATTCTCTAAAGCAATCAAATAGTTTGATTTCTTTAGGAATGTAAATGAGCTATATGTGTACAAGAGGGTTAGTGGAGTATGGTGATGATTGTTATGTTTTACGTTGATGACATTTTACTCATAGAGATGATGTAGAAATGTTGCAGTCAACTGAGACTTGTCATCTACAAAGTTCTCCAAGAGGGATTTAGGATAAGCATCCTAGGGATTGGGGATTGAGATTTATGGAGATAGATCTGAAAAGATGCTTGGACTATCCTAAATCCAAGTACATAGATTAGATGCTAAAAGGGTTTAACATGAAAGAATCCTAGGAGAGATTCTTGTTTATGAGTCATGGGATTTTTCTTTCGAAGTCCTCATCCCCAAAGACTTTTGAATGAAAGAGAAATAATGACTCACATGTTTTATGCATCATTGAAAGAAAGCATAAAATATGCAAATCTATGTACATGATTTGATATCAAAATGCTCTGAGTGATACGAGCAAAATATCAATCAATTTGATGTGAAAAAGCATTAGAAGCCGTAAAGACGATCTTTAGTACTTATGAAGCACTAAGGATTTCTTTTTGGTGTTCGGTTATGGAGAACTGAAACTTAGATGCTTCATCTAGTTTTTAGTCTAAAGTAGATGACTTGAAGTCTATGTCTAAATTCGTGTTCATCCTAAATGGTGGGATGGTTAGTTGGAAAGAGTTCCAAGCTTATAACAATCGTGGATTCCACCACCATGATTGAATACATCTTGGCAGCAAAAATGGATTGTTTGGATAAGGAACTTAATCTAAATGTTAGATGTAGTTCCAACCATTGTTGATTGAGTACTGGAGTACTGGAATAACAATAGGGGCTATTGCACAAGCAAAGAAGCCAAGGTCTCATCAAAGGATCCAAGCAGAAATAGATTAGCGATACCGTGGTTATGAAAATCATTGGTAGAGGCAACATCAGTGTGGAAAGATTTGCCTCGGCAGAAAATATAGCAGACCACTGTTTTAACCCTTTAGATAAGTATTTGAAGGACATCTTCAGAAGATGGGCTTTAATACTTGTTTACAGTAAAGTTTTAAAAGCAAAATATAATGTCAGTCTTAAAATATAATACAATAGACTCATAATATAAAAGCTAACAAAATAGCCCAATAGGTCGTCATCCATATACATACTCCCAAAATACCTACAAGAGCTCTAACAGCCGCCTACCAACAAAAGAAGCTTCAAGCATTATCGTGCTCACCTATAATACATAAACTATATGAGCTAATTTCAACAAGTATGATTATGCATGTCAAAGAATAATCACAATACCAAGTCATGCATCTCAAAATGCAATGCCCACAATGGAATTTTCTGGTCGTTCTTATACTCTTGCGAATTATTCTTATTTATATTAATATCATTTAAATGGCAATCTTTATCTTAAATTCATCATAAGAATTAGATAAAGTCCTTAGATCACACATAGCTATGGGGCATGGTTGCGCATATGATGGTGATCGTGGAATATGCCTCTAAGGCTGTGATCTTAAAACGTTCCAAGTTAAGGATTAATGAGATGGGACATCATTGATCCCATTGAAACTTGCGCATACAATGCAGGCTCGAAAGGAGGATGCCTCATTCCATAGGTATTGGTGTGGAGACACTAGTGCATGTATGCGGTGCTTGTTGGGAACAAGTACACTAAACAACCCCACCTGAAAATTTCCAATTGGAATACTCTATTGTCGAATGGAAATTTTCTCATTACGATAGTGCAAGAATTAGTTCTTGGACTTGAGGCACATGGTAACCTTGTGCATGACATGTTGTACTTTGATATATTTTTCGATTGCATGACAATCACAAGGGGTTTATATTGGGTGTAACATCTTCATGTATGGAGATTAATGAGTGGCCAACAAAGGATCCGTCACCTATCTAGATGAATAGGTGAATCTCCTATGTGTTCCACTATACTTGACTCTAAAATCCTTGGCCAAGGTTGGATGAAAATTAGACGTGGGGTTTTCTAATTATTCATCATCGAGTCAAGCTACTAGGAATGGAAACATAGTTATTGAGTTAATAGGGTTTCGACTTAACATCCATGCCCTAGGCTCAATCGGGAGATTAGATGACGGAAGGACCGTACTTGCATGGTATTCGTAATTGAAATAGGTTCGCACATTCACCTTAGACTAGGAGTCATGATGCATTGCTAGATATTTCCCATGTCTTGTGGGTTCTTGGAATTAATGAGTTAATTTCAAGAGAATTAATTAATTGAATTAATTAATCAGAACAATTAATTGTTCAACTAAGTCACAAGAGTTGTGAGCTCACGGCTAGTTTAAAGTGAACCTAAGGGGTCACACACAAAACTTGGACAAGTCCATTTCTAGCCTAGAAATTAATCAAGTGTTGATTAAATTAATTAATGTGATTAATTAATGGGGTTAAATTAATTCAAGTGTGGAATTAATTCAATTAATTAATTAGATTAATTGATTGGACCTAATTGGATTAGGAAGCCCAATTGGAATATTTAATTAATTGATTGGATCAATTAATTAAGATTGGCCTAATTAATTAAATGAATTAATTTAATTGATTATCAATTAAAGTAGAGCCTAATTGATTACTTAGGCCTAAGCCCATTAGGTGTGGGCTTGTAGGAAGCCCATTAGGAAATTGGATTGGGAATCCAATTCCTAGAGGAAGTTGAATTGAGAATTCAATTTCTATAAGGAAAAAGGAAAGTCCTTATGGGATAAGGAAACTTACCAAAAGAGTTGGAGATAAGAAAGAAGAAGAGTCCTATATAGAAAAAACTTGTGATAGTCTTGATTGACAATCTTCTTGGATATTTTTATGGGGATTTTATTGCAGATTTTAGTGAAGAAAAATAGTTTTCTTTCATCCCAAAAATTCGTCCCTCCTTTCCTTTCAATCTCCAAATGTTCACCAACCTTTTATCTAGTTTAATTCTTGATTTAATTGTTGAATTAAGAATTAAATTAAACACCTAAAATACTAATTGTTAGTGTGTTCTTGTTCCAAACAAAATCGTTGTAGGATAGAATTATCGAATCAAAAACTACTAGCATAGGATTCGGTTGTGAGTGGGCATCCAAGGTGTGGATACCGTTAGAGGGATAACATTTGGGATCCTAGAAGTGAATCAGATTTCAATCAAAGGGGTTTTGAATTGAAGAACATGGAGATACTTTCATGCAGGAATAACGATTGAATCGTTTCAATCCCTACATCAGCCGGAGTGCAAATCAAGGTAATTGTTCTTGAAATATTCTTACTTTCACTATCAGAAAACGCACAACTGAATAATCGCGAAAGGGTTCCAGGATTCATTTTAATTACATGTGATGTAATATATATTTATGTTTTTGAAAAATTTTGAATTTTGCTGCGTATACGTTTCCCGGGATAATCCAACACAAATGCAATATATTTTTATGAGATTATGAAAGAATGCGAACTTATGCATCAAAATTATTTTATTTAAAATTATTTTCCATCACTGGGCCTTGACCCACCTACTATGTACCGGATAGAGCTCTTGACAATATCAATAATCACATGGCCATAAATAGATCGACACAGTCTAGGGGCTATCTCCTAGGATCACCAAAGGTTCGCCCCCTATCTTCCCCTGTGACCCTCCAAAAGTATTCCCACCGGCGGCATCAATAAGGACACAGTCAAGTGGTCCACCCTCTCGTGACCACCAGAGGCACACCCCCTGTCAACCTCTATGATCCTCCGAAAAGTAATACTCGTGGTGCCCCAAATATCATATAAATAAGCCACACATGGGCCTCGGTACACTAGTAGTGGCCAACCAAAATATTTTCTTTTTGAAAATAATGTTATGCATGCAAAACCTCAATTGTGAGCACGTATTATGCATGCACGTGTAAATATTGATGAATAGCATGTTCAATGACACAGTAAATCACATGTCCTGTCATCCAAACAACGTATGCACTATAAGATATTTATAATATTCATCAAGACACAAGGATCACATTTAATATAAATAAGCCAAGAAATAATATGCCCAAAATTTCCTCAAATTTCTACGGTTGAAATTTATTCTTTCTTTCTTCTATTTTCCTTTCCTTTGCTACCGTGAACATGTGTGTGTGGTGCTTTAATATCTATCGTGAACGTGTGTGTGGTGTTTTAATATCTTAACTATTACTTAGTTAATATAATATTATAACATGTGTATACTTATACTTAATATAATATAATATATTATAACCTAGTATAATATATTATAACATATGTATAATATCTTGTTTCAATATCTTAACTATTACTTAACTATTAAGAAAACTTAATATAATATTATAACATATGTATACTTATCCTTAATATAATATAATATATTGTAACATATGTGTAATATTATTAACTATTACTATACACTATACACGTGTATACATATATGTATATAGAAACTAACATTCTAATATAATATATATATATATATATATATATATATATATATATAATATGCTTATCTAAACATAAGCTATACACGTGTATACATATATATATATATATATATATATATATATATATATATATATATATATATATATTAATATATTATTTTATATACTACACACATATACTTATATCTATATATATTTCATACATCTATACATATACATATATAATATATTTCATACATCTATCTATATATATATATTATATTTATACATATATAATTAATACATAATATTTAATATTTATTTATAAACCCCCAAATTTATTTTCTAGTAAGAATTTATACCCTCTTAATTAATATGATAATGTCCTTTTTTATTATTATTATTATTACTATTGCTATCATTATTTTCTCCATAATTAATTTATTTGCATAGTTTATCCTACACCGATAAATACAACGATGCCACCTTTCACTTACGTGTATCATAATGTTATTTGATAGTTAACACCTAAATTCTCATATCTTAGTACAAACTCAACCAATTAGGTTAAAGAATCTGAAAACTAATATCGGTGACAACTTTAAAAGTTTAATTATTAAAATACCGTATAAAATATAATGCATTATGAAATATCAATTAAAATGCAATGACACATACGTGGCATAAAATGCATGAACTATATTGGCCAAGTGAGTAGTGTGAGGCTCGGGTATTACATCCTTCCCTCCTTATGAAATTTTTGTTCTCGAAATTTTGCTTACCGAAAAAGCTCTGGGTATTTGGCTCTCATTTCATGTTCTCTTTCCCATGTAGCCTCTTCTATTGACTGGTCTCTCCACAGTACCTTGACTAATGGGATTTTCTTATTTCTAAGTTGCTTTATCTCCCATAGTAGAATCTCGACAGGTCTTTCCTCGTAACTCAAATCTGATCTCAACTCTATTGGTTCATTTCGTAGAATGTGGGATGGATTCGCAACATACTTCCTCAACATGGATACGTGGAATACATTGTGTACTTGAGAAATTGATGTAGGCAGATCAAGTTTGTAAGCAACATCACCTATTCTCTCGGTAATAGAAAATGCACCAATATATCTGGGACTCAATTTTCCTTTCTTCCCAAACCGCATAATACCTTTCATTGGAGCTACCTTGAGAAACACTTGATCTCCTATGGCCAACTCTAGCATCCTCCTTCTTTGGTCTGCATAACTTTTCTATCGACTTTGGGTAGTTTCCATTCTTTTTCTGATTTATAACACAGCCTCTGTCATTTCCAATCATGTCCGGCCCTAAAAGTTTCTTTTCACCTACTTCATCCCATTGAACTGGAGATCTGCATTTCCTGCCATACAGTGCTTCATAAGGAGCCATCCCAATTGTAGCCTGATAACTATTGTTATATGAGAATTCTACCAGAGGTAGATACTTGTTCCACTGTCCTTGGAAATCTAATACGCAGGCTCTAAGCATATCTTCTAAGGTTTGTATTGTTCGTTCAAATTGCCCATCAGTCTGAGGATGATATGCAGTACTAAAAGATAGTTGCGTTCCCAATGCCCTCTGTAGACTTCTCCAGAAGGTAGACAAAAATCTCGAGTCCCTGTCAGAAGTAATAGATAGTGGTACACCATGGAGTCTAACCACTTCCTGTATATATATTTGTGCATATCGATCTATGGAATAGGTTGAACAAATGGGAAGGAAATGAGCTGATTTAGTTAATCTGTCCACAATCACCCAAATAGAATTATGACCTTTCACAGTTTTGGGTAAACCCGCCACAAAGTCCATAGTGATTCTTTCCCATTTCCATTCTGGAATAAGTAGAGGTTGCAAAGTTCCTGCTGGTCTTTGATGTTCTGCTTTTATCTGCTGACATGTCAAACATTAGTCCACGTACTGTGCAATATCTCTTTTCATACCTGGCCACCAGTAATGCAATTTGAAGTCTCTATACATTTTGGTAGCTCCTGGATGTATTGAATAAGGTGTTGAATGTGCCTCTATAAGAAGAATATCTTTTCTGATGTTATCCACAATGGGCACATATAATCGTTCCCTAAATTGTAGCACTCCATTCACGATATTTTAAAATCAGACGGTACCCCCGAAATAATATCCTCTTTACCTTGATAAAATATTCGTCCTCCTATTGTCCTTATTGAATTTTATCAATTAACGTCGGTTGGAGTGTCAAGGCTGCCAACTTTATTTTCATTTCTCCCAACTGTACAATCTCCACATTCATTTTCTGGAATTCAATTAACTCTGGTCTCTGAACAGAAAGAGTAGCTGCAGTACCTTATATTGATTTTCTGCTCAGTGCATCTACCACCATATTAGCTTTACCCGGATGGTAGTTGATAACACAGTCATAATCCTTTACCAGCTCCAACCACCTTCGTTGTCGCATATTCAGTTCTTTTTGCGTGAAGAAGTATTTTAAGCTCTTGTGATCTATATTTCACATCACTCCCCATATAGATAGTGCCTCCATATCTTCATGCAAATACCACTGCAGCAAGCTCCAAATCATGTGTAGGGTAATTTCTTTCATATTCTTTCAACTGCCTTGATGCATATGCAATCATTTTCCCATTTTGCATCAGTACACATCCCAAGCTATTTTTCGAGGCATCACTGTAAACTACAAAGCCTCCAGTACCTGATGGAATTAAAAGGATAGGTGCTGATGTCAACCTCTTCTTCAATTCTTAGAAACTTTTGCTCACATGTCTTTGTCCATTTAAATGTTATACCCTTTCGTGTTAACTGTGTTAAAGGGAAAGCAATCTTGGAAAATCCTTCTATAAATCTACGGTAGTATCCAGCCAAATCAAGAAAGCTACGTACTTCTGAAGGATTTATAGGTTGTGACCAGCTATTAATAGCTTCTACTTTACTTGGATCTACTGATATTCCTGCCCCTGATATGACATGTCCCAAGAATACCACTCGGTCCAACCAGAATTCACATTTCTTGAATTTAGCATATAATTATTTCACCTTTAAAACCTCTAACACCATTTTCAAATGTGTCACGTGCTCTTCTTTTGTTTTGGAGTAAATCAGGATGTCATCGATAAACACAATAACAAATTTATCTAGAAAATCTTTGAATACCCGATTCATCAGATCCATAAAAGCTGCTGGGGCGTTAGTTAATCTAAATGGCATCACCATAAATTAAGAATGTCCATACCTCGTACGAACTATCTTCGAAATGTTATCTTCTTTTATTTTCAATTGATGGTACCCAGATCGTAAATCAATCTTTGAAAATACTGCTGCACCCTAGAGCTGATCGAATAAATCATCAATTCAAGGTAAAGGGTATTTATTCTTGATTGTAACCTTATTTAATTCTCGATAGTCTATGCACAGTCTCATCGTACCATCCTTCTTTCGTACAAACAGGACAGGCGCACCCCACGGTGAAAAGCTAGTTCTGATAAAACTTTTTTCCTGTAATTCCTGTAATTGTATCTTCAATTCCTTTAACTCAGATGGAGCCATTCGATATGGGGATTTTGAGATTGGAGATGTTCCGGATTGCAGTTCAATAACAAACTCTATCTCACAATCGAGTAGTAACCCAGGAAGATCATCTAAAATACTTCAGGGTATTCCTGAACCACTAGTACTTCACTAAGTGTAGGATGGTGTTGTTCTTCAATGCTCATAACACTGACTAAATACCCCTCACAACCCGCTTCTAATAAACGTTGTGCTTTCAGCGCTGATATTAGTGGGAATCTGAAGTTCTTCATAATCCCAACAAACATAAAGGTTCTTCTCCAGGAGGTTGGAATGTCACTGTCTTTTTCTGGCAATCTATGGTAGCACAGTACTTTGATAACAAGTCCATGCCCAAAATTATGTCATAGTCATTCATGGCCAATACAATCAGATCAACATATAGTTCTCTATCTTCAATAGGAATGGCACAAGCTTTCAAAATTTGATTGGTCTGCTTTGAGTCTCTAGAAGGAATCGTCACATTGTAACTAATTTCTATTATGTCAGGTGTCTTACCCACCCTCTTCACATACTCAGTGGATGCAAATGAATGTGTAGCTCCTGAATCAAATAGTATGAACGCTGGAGTATCATGGATGAAGGTTTACCTGTCACTACTGATGGATTCGCTTCTGCGTCTGCTCTAGTGATGGTAAAAACTCTAGCAGGTACATTCTGTTGCTTTATAGAGTTTGGATTCTTCAAGCATGTTCTAGCAATATGACCAACCTTTCCACACACATAACACCTTCTAGGATCTGTAGGGCAGTTTCCCACATGTTGACCACCGCATCTAGGGCACATAGATTGTGGCATTGGCGCTTTCCCCTACTCTATCTTTGGTTTCTTTATCTTGCTCCCACTGCTGCTGCCCTGGTTTCGATCGAAATTCGGGTTTCTGGCCTTGAGCTTGGAATGGTCTCTTCTTTTCACTTCCAACCCACCTCTGTCCTTGTCCTTGCTGAAATTGACGATGAGCTTCCAGCGCACAAACAATTCTAAGTTCAGCTTGCTCAGCAACTAATGCTCTCTCAGCAATCTGTGAATATGTGACTCCTTGAATTCCCGCCATATTAACATCTCTGTATAGTTCTGGCCTCAAACTTTAAGGAATCTTTCTACTTTCAGTGCATCAGTGCTAATCATATGCGTGGCAAACCTGGATAACTGTTCAAATTTTCGAATGTAGTCCCCAACTGTCATAGCTCCCTGTCGTAGCTGTATAAATTCATTCATCTTCATTGCACGAACAGGCGCTGTGAAGTATTTGTTTCTGAATAACTCTTTAAATCTTTCCCAAGTCATAGTAAAGGGATCCTCTATGCTCCTCATTGTATCCCACCAGTGCCCAACACTTCCATGAAGCATAAACGAGGTGCATATCACCTTCTCTTCCTGGGACTCTGCTATACTGGAACATATTTTCTAGGGTTCTCAGCCAATCCTCTGTAGCTGTGGGATCTACCGCATTTTCAAATATTGGTGGATTGAGTTTTCTGAATCTTGGTTCTGCTCGGGGCTATGGTTGATTTATTTCAGATCTCTGTTGTCCACCCACATCCCTCTGCTGGATGAGTTGTTGAATTTGTTCTGATTGTCGTTGAATAAGTTCTGTAAGTCGGTTTATAACAGTGTCCCGATCGTCATTTACATAGGTGTCTCTCCTTCTTGGTTTCTACCTCCACTACTACTCTCACTCCTTGTTCTTGTCATGGCTGCAATATTGTTTTAAAACATGGCCAATATAATTCATGAAACAATAATGCATCACATAATAAAATAAAACTTACGAGCAAGGCGGTGCTTCCACAAGTTCCAAGTTTATGTACATGGACAGTCTACAGAACCTATAACCGCGCTCTGATACCACTTTATAACAACCCCAATACTACACACACATATATATTATAGATATAATAATTTTGACATGATAAATCCTGTGTTATATATAATTTTTTTTTTTTTTCCTGTAACTGCATAATAAATAATAAACTATTTTTCTCACTCACAAACTAATATATATATATACCTGCAAATGACCCATAACAACCATAACATTTACATACTCATGTACATAAAGGTTTTAAAAGTAACACACAGTACAAATCCCAAAACCTAATACAATAAACTCCAAAATTAAATAAGTTAACAACCAACCCGACAGGTCGTCATCCATGTACACTGATCCTCAGAACCTGTAGGAACTCCAGCCGCTCGCTCAGTAAGTCCATGGCTTCAAGTATCATCAAACTCACCTACAATGCATGAACTACGTGAGCTAATGCTCAGTAAATGAAAATCATGCATGCTGAAGGGGATAATCCAACACAAATGCAATACATTTCTATGAGATTATGACAAGAATGCGAACTTATGCATCAAAATATTTTATTTAAAATCATTTTCCATCACTGGACCCTTGACCCACCTACTATGTACTGGATAGAGCTTTGGACAATATCAATAATCACATGGCCATAAATAGATCGACACAGTCCGGGGGCCATCTCCTAGGATCACCAAAGGTCCACCCCTTATCTTCCCTGTGACCCTCCAGAAGTATTCCCACCAGCGGCGTTAATAAGGGCACAGTCAAGTGGTCCACCCTCTCGTGACCACCAGAGGCACACCCCCTGTCAACCTCTATGATCCTCCGAAAAAGTAATACTCGTGGCGCCCCAAATATCATATAAATAAGCCAAGAAATACTATGCCCATGCATTGTAGTTGCAAATGAATTTTCACTTACCTTCCACATTTGATATCCTATTGAAGGTTAACAAGATTCTCCTTCCTAATCTTAGATATAAGGTTGCCTGTAAAAGTATAACGTATTAATTTTTATTCTTAATCAATGGGTTTCTATATCAAATCTCATAAGGAGTTTTAAATCTTAAATTTAATTAATAACAATCAGCCTTAAAATTTATACTCACACTAATTAGAACCTTTTAAATACCTTAATTTCTCATCTCGAATTCATTTTAATATTATCTAATTGATGTGTTATAATCCCCGTAACAAATTCCTCAATTAAATTAGCTATTTTATCCAATTAATACAAGATAACAAAATCAAATCTTTATAACTAATTTCGAATTAAAAGTGCATATATTAATTATTGTCTCACAAGAAGATAACTAGTTAATTTGAATCAAAACTTTCTTTCAAATTATAAATATACGACATAAATATATATTTTTATCCGTACAAAAATAAGAAGAGACTTACCCAAAATTTCCTCAAATTTCTACGGTTGAAATTTATTCTTTCTTTCTCCCTTTTTTTTTCTCTTTTCCTTTCCTTTGCTGCCGTGAACGTGTCTGTGTGGTGTTTTAATATCTGCCATGAACGTGTGTGTGGTGTTTTAATATCTTAACTATTACTTAGCTAATATATATTATAACATGTGTATACTTATACTTAATATAATATAATATATTATAACCTAGTATAATATATTATAACATATGTATAATCTCTTGTTTTAATATCTTAACTATTACTTAACTATTAAGAAAACTTAATATAATAATAACATATGTATACTTATCCTTAATATAATATAATATATTGTAACATATGTGTAATATATTATAACTATTACTATACACTATACACGTGTATACATATATGTATATAGAAACTAACATTCTAATATAATATATATATTATGATATTATTTTATTATACTACACAACATACTTATATCTATATATATTTCATACATCTATACATATACATATATAATATATTTCATACATCTATCTATATATATATATATTATTATATTTATACATATATAATTAATACATAATATTTTAATATTTATTTATAAACCCCAAATTTATTTTCTAGTAAGAATTTATACCTTCTTAATTAATATGATAATGTCCTTATTTTCTTTTATTATTATTATTACTATTGCTATCATTATTTTCTCCATAATTAATTTATTTGCATAGTTTATCCTACACCGATAAATACAACGATGCCACCTTTCACTTACGTGTATCATAATGTTATTTGATAGTTAACACCTAAATTCTCATATCTTAGTACAAACTCAACTAATTAGGTTAAAGAATCTGGAAACTAATATCGGTGACAACTTTAAAAGTTTAATTATTAAAATACCGTATAAAATATAATGCATTATGAAATATCAATTAAAATGTAATGACACATACGTGGCATAAAATGCATGAACTATATTGGCCAAATGAGTAGTGTGAGGCTCGGGTATTACACTTATTTCGCCAACGAAAATGCTTAGCAACTCCTCCAATGATGCCTTTTTTCTCACATTTGGTTTCCATAAATGAAGTATGCCATGGAATTCATTCCTTGAAAAGCTCCATAAGAAGTCCAAGCTGCAAATTGGTTAGAAAGAGAAGAAATTTTGGCAGTTATTTGTGTAAATGAACCTCAATAACATTGGCAACCATTTTAAGGGAAGATCTATCAGAAGGCTATTGATAGCTATCAGTAGCTATCTCCTCAAGACTCCTAGTCTTATGAATATAAATACATATAACCCAATGTAGGGTAAGATAACATCAAAATATGGGAAGAAAGTAAAACTAATTTAAACTAAAATCAAGACTAAGTCATAACAATATTGATGCAATTATGATAAAACAATCCTCGGCAACAGCGCCAAAAACATGTATGTGAAATATATTGTAAACCGCAAGTGGACAGTGTTAAGCTTTAATACAACGGTGAGTTGAGTATCGTATCCACAATGATTGTAATCAAAAATTGCAACAAGTATTGTAGTTTAAATAGTCTCAATTTTATCTAAAAAATCAAGTGATGATTAAACAAAGTAGATACAAAAATTGCAACAGATAAGAGTGAGTTCTTAGAAGTAATACAACAAGCACCTTATGAACAAGAAATTCTAGAGGAATGACTTACTTAAACAAGAAACTTATTTAAGACCAAAGCCTTAGAGACATGTTCCATGATCACCATCATATGCGTGACCCTGCCCCATAGCTAAATTTGGTATAAGAATTTTATCTAATGTGCAGAAATAAAAGATGGAAGATATAAGATAAAAAAATATCTTTTTATTAATATGATTCCCAATAAGATTGTCTTTAAAAAAAAAAGAGTATAATACACCCAATCTAATTGAGGCGCTGGGCATCCTACTCTAACATGCCTAAGTGGAATTATTTCATTAGTTGGTTGAATTAACTAATTGAATTGGACTTGTTTAATTGATGAAGACCAATTAAATAAATTTAATTAAAGTCAAAGTCCAAGCCCAAAGGTTGATGGCTAGTAGAGGGCCCATTGGGAGTTTTGATGAGTAAGTCAAAGGCTTTTACAAGATAAAGATGCAAGGAGTTTCTTTCCTAATCGAATTAGTGTTAAACAAGAGTGCATAAATACACTCACAAAAAGGCTAAAATTTACATGCTTGTGACGCAAATTTTTGGCCCCTTCCCTCTAAGAAAAAACCCCTCTTGCTCACTTTCTTCTTGTGGGCTTGTTCCATCAAAAAGGTTCTATTTTTTTTTATATCACTTTAATTTTTTCTTCACCCAATTGAATTGAAAATTAAATTGCACTCTCAAATTTCTAGATTAAAGTTCATAATTCATAATTACTAGCGCATATACGAGATTGGTGGAAGTTCTTGAGGTGCGGACTTGAAGCTTAACAATCTAAATCGTTTGAATCCCTACATTAGTAAGAGTGCTTTTAGGTATTATTCGTAAGCTTAAATTTACTTTTAAAGTAGGAAATTAGTAAACTCAAGCCTATCAATCGTATTGGATCCTGGGATTAGATTTGCATATTTGGTATGCACATTGAATTACATTTTAAATTTTTAAATTTCCACTACGTAATTATCTCGAAGTGCACAAACCCAATATATAAATCTCTAGTGAATCCCTTTAGATTTTGGAGGAGAGTAGACATAGAAGGATTGCTTCACCTTTGATTTACAATAAAAAAAATTCATGCTTTTTACTTATACTTATTGTTCCGTTGTTTTACTGTTCATAACATTATATTTTTCCAATCAACTGTTCTTAACTGAAGAAAGTATCTTGAAAAGACTTTTTAAATGTTAAATCATTTTTACATTGCACAACACTTCTACAGTACTTAACACACTTTAAATCTCAAATAGACTGAATGTATAAGCCATCAATTGAGTAAACAAATATTTATATAGAGACAGGCAACTGATGTTTTATGGTATGAAGTTCTTATTTGATATACTTATTGATCACACGATCCATTTGTTTGTTTGGATTTCTAGTTATATTGTTATGATCACTTCCCTCATGTGTTGAATAGAAGAGGTAAGATTATTGGGTTAATGGATCACTCATTAGGGCTTACCCAACTCATATTTAAAAGGCACCTTTTGTAGTTAATGGTTTTTTATTGGAAATAACCACCACCTCTCTCTCTTTAAACATAACTTGCAAATATATATATATATATATATATATATGACTTATCTCAAAAAGTAGAAAGAAAAACTTGCAACTGTTAGTGTGAGCAAGAGTGCTTTTAGGTATTATTCGTAAGCTTTAATTTTAATTTTAAAGCGGGAAATTAGTAAACTCAAGCCTATCAATCATATCGGATGCCGGTATTCGATTAGCATATTTGGTATGCACGTCGAATTATGTTTCAAATTTTTAAATTTTCACTACGTAATTATCTCGAAACACACAAACCCAATATATAAATCTCTAGTGAATCCCTCTAGAATTTGGAGGAGAGTAGACATAGAAAGATTACTTCAACTTTGATTTATGATAAAAAAAAAATTCATGCTTTTTACTTATACTTATTATACTTATTGTTTCGTAGTTTTACTGTTCATAACATCATATTTTTCCAATGAACTGTTCTTAACTGAAAATAGTATCTTGGAAAGACTTTTTAAATGTTAAATCATTTTTACGTTGCACAACACTTCTATAGTATTTAACACACTTTAAATCTCAAATAGACTAAATGTATAAGCTATCAATCGAGTAATCAAATAGTTATACAGAGATAGGCAACTGATGTTTTATGGTATTAAGTTCTTAATTGATATACTTATTGGTCACACTATCCATTTACTTGTTCGGATTTTTGGTTATATTGTTATGATCACTTTCCTCATGTTTGAGTGGAAGATGCAAGATTATTGGGTTAATGGATCACTCATTAAGGCTTATCGAACTCATATTTAAAAGGCACCTTTTGCAGTGAATGGTTTTTTGTACGAAATAACCACCTCTCTCCTTAAACATAACTTGCAAATATATATATATATATATGACTTATCAAAAAAAGTAGAAGGAAAAACTTGCAACTGTTGGTGTGATTTCTTTATTGAAGAAAATACCAATAATTTGAAGCATTTGGTGGTGGAAATGAAAACCTATTTATTTTATATTTTTATTTTGGTGTTCTAAGCATTCTAAGCAAGACCTTATATATGAAGTTAAATCCAATCAAAAACATGATATTCTTTTTTTTTTTTGGTCAATTCTCTTTTAATCGAATCATTATATTCAATCTATTAGCATAGAAAGAATATTGATTGAACATTCAACGTATGAACTGATTTGGAGAAGGTAAGCTTAGAACTCTAACATAAACCAAATCAGTTTCAAAAGATTGATGAAGAATTGGAAGGCTTCATGGAAAGTGAATTAAATCAAATTCTACCCTTGCCACTAAAAAATATTTGAAATATCTTTTGTAAAAAAAAAAAAGATGCAAAAACTAGACTGATTAGGTGATCCTTAAAAACTTTGGGACGAGTCTCCAGATTTGGCAAACTCATTCCAAATTCGCCCTGTTGCCATCCAAAAAAAAAAACCTTGTGTTGAAACATAGTCTAAAAACCCTCTAAGTAATGTGAAATATATACATACTCGCCCTTGACTTTAGTTAAGTCTAATAACATTGATTTTTTCATAAAATGCCAGTTATACCCTTCATTTGGTTAGATTGTTTTTCATTTAATTTTATAAATATATCAAAAAATTCTTAGCTAAAAATATTATTTATATGTAGATTCATTTTTAATATAATATATATATATATATTTGTAATTTTTATATTATATAATATTTTTAACTTCTAATGTTATATATATTAAGAATTGGGGTCTGATAAGCTCATAATTTGACACATTTCCAAGACTCTAAAAAGCAAAAATTCACATATTTTATCTCATAATTGATGGAATTGTGTCTTATCTTATGATATTTATTGTGTAGGTTCAATAATTGAAGAAATGGAGTTGAAAGATGGAAAATCAGTTAAAAACTTCTAGATGCAGCAGTTTTTATATTTCTGGCATAACTTTCTCCATAAATATGATATTGAGTTGATTCAAGAAGATAGAGAAAGCTAACAGATAGAGCTAATTCTTATGAAAATACCAAAATCTAATCGTTCTAGAAAGATGTAAAAAATCAGTTGAAAGATGCTGAATAGTGTAGTGACTCGCGTTGCGGTGCCAAAGAAAATAGAGGCGATGGCGCCTCAGCGCCATGCAAGGCACCGCAACGCCATCTGTGGTTGAGAACTTGTGCAGCAGCACCAACTTTTCAACATAAAAGATTCCCCAGCCCTCTTCTTGCAACAAGTGGCGATCAAAGACAAATTTTGGCATCTTTTATGATATGTATACATTACATACACCTACATATCACTACCCATGTGATGCTCTTGATAGATATATTATACACATGCAATTCACACATATATTCAATTCACTTATCATCGAACACACAATTCATCACCCACACACACTCTACACCTAAATTCTCACGCATATTTCCTCTCCTCCCTAAACACATATTTCTCCATATTTCTTCACACACTACACCACATACATACCCATTATCAAGGAGTTTGGGATGTGAAGACAAGAAGAAAGGGAACTTCATTGGGCATTGAAAATTTTTGAAGAAAAAGTAAAGAATCATTTAGTGGTTGTAATCTTCTACTTTAATTTCTTCAGTTTGAGAAATTTGTAAGAATCATGATGTAGTTTGAGAAATTTGTAAGAATCAATATGAACTAAATCACTTTTGTCAAGGTTTAGAAAACCATTTCTATAGAGTTATGAGTTGATGTTTATATTATGATTGGAATACTATTTTTATTATGATGAGCATATGCTATTTTTTTATTACTTCTTAAGACTCAACCAATTTCAAATTGATTTTAATTGTTGCAATTAAGACTAAGAGGTGAGGTTGTAACAATGAATTGGGTAGTATATGCCACAAACCGACCCTTATAGAGATATAGGCATAGGTACGTGCGGTAGTCATAGGTATGAAAATCAAAAGCTATTGGAATTCACAAAATTCAATGCAGTCTTAGTAGGATGGTCTGTAGCTAGAGATGGCGTCGGTGGCCTACTAGGGGTAGATTTGATCCGACTCGAGAGAAAGCACCAATTACATAAGAAAGACTCGCCGTCGCACAACCCACACCATTCATAATCATAATTAAGTTAGGTTCATAAGAACATAGAATGGTTAACCAATGTCCTAACTCTCCTTTGTATTGAATTCAAACCCCTAATCTCCTTGGTTTTTAGTTTTTTTTATCAATTTAGTAGTTGTTGTATTTTAATTCTACCACAACCACAGTGGTTAGGTCAAATATAGTATAAGTAATCTATATTTGGTACTTGGACACGCATTCCCTAAGGATACGATACTCTATTCATTCTTTATTACTGATTGACACCGTACACTTGCGATTTGTACTACTTATTTTGGACTCACGAAGGTCTATTAGTCAATTCAAGTGAAATATATAGTCAATCAGCATAACAGTACCTATGTATGTTTTACACTTTCCATCAATTATTGAGAGAATAGGGTCTTACATAAACTTTTACATTACATGGGGAGCTTTTAGGCTATTAATTTAACATAAAGGAATTTTTTAAAATTTCACTAAAATATAGAGAGGTTTTATGCAGTTATCCCTTACCAATTGTGTTATTTTTAGAAATGGAATGTTGATTTTCTAAAACACGGTGCCATCTTTGAAAATAGAATTTGAAATATGTACATTTTTTTGAAAATATTCAAGAAAGAGCCAAATCAAAGGTGTTTGACATTTCAATATGTTAAAAATAAAAAGTAATTTTTTAAAATTAAACCAAACAAAGCCTACATTATAGGGTAAATATTTTACAGAAACCAAAGAGAGCATGTTAATTGAAGGTTCTCATTGTCTAATGAGATACCAATTACAATACAACAATGTAGTTGAAGTGGGCTAAGTGTTATTTACCTTTACCAAACAAGTTTTGTGGAAATTAGAAAATGAGATTTTTAACATGTTTACATTTTTAACACTTTAACATGTTTATATTCATACAATACAAATGTAATGTGCAATTAAAACAATTTTGAAAAAGTAAATAATAGTTTTCTGGCAGAGAACAAATATTTTTTCAAACCAAGGGAAAGAAGCACACCTGAAAGTAGCATGAAAACTGTCCTTGTGGATATTATTACTTAAATAATATATAATTTAAGAATGGCTTATATTACTACGGATTAATGATAATCCAACTGATAATTCAGTTTTGAATCTTCAAAACCTAAAAACAAAATTGAGAAAGAGATCCAAAAGCATACAAGTGAAAAATTGTGCTTCAAAGTCTGAAACTTGGATTCAAATAAGCTAAAATTGAAAATGCTTACAAATTGAATGAGCGGAAAACGGCATGGCATGGCTTGGGATATTCTTGTGCTTAAATATCTGGCACACACTGTATTTCAAGTAAAAGGGCACAACAAACATGGTGCATGAAGAGCACATAAAAATCGTCTAGGTCAAATTAGAGTGCACAAAATGAAGTGAACTGTGCAAGGGTTTTACACATCCATTTTCTTACACATTCGTATGATAGATAGACTGAAGACACACCGAGACCATTGAATACTGTTGCATAAAATTCTGTAGAAAACCCATATCTCCATCACAAGGACTATGTGGTAAGTGCCGGCAAGTGGGTTCCTTGTCCTGAGAAGGCTTATCTTCCAGATGAGGTTCCTACTTTTACTTCTAATCAAATTGGAGCAAAACTAAAAAATGACTTTCATGAGGAAGATTGCGAGGCAACTCAGATGTACACATATAATCTGGAGCCTGCAATTCCATTTCTCCATTAAAGCTGAAACATGATTCTTTGGGTTTGTGGACAATCAATATATAGGTATAACGTTGGTCATATTCTGGGATGTCGAATCCTCTTCAGGCTCCACCCACCAACTTAATACTTCAACCAACAATCAATTTCCTTTTTTTTTTTTTTTCCCTTTTTTGGAACAAATATTCAACAATCTACTGCTGTTAAGATTGTGAACCATGTAAAGGTGGTAAGCAGATAAGCACTCCGTATTTGGAGCCTAATTTGTACAAACGAGAAATACATATTGGCAAAGTGCATACAAATTTTCATCCAAAAGGTGGAGAGAGAGTCTAAATAAACTATGCACGGATGGGTAACAGATAATCATTTACTTAGTGACATAGGCTACCTCTATTTCAAATACCCTTTATAATTCAGCTCCACTACCACATCAGGTGACTTTGTGTTCTGTTTCAGATATTGTTCCCTCAACAGACGAAACAAATATGAGAAAAGACTAATGGCATGATCCTGAATATCACTCCTAAGCGACATTATCTAATTTTCCATTTCCATGACAAGGTCAAAGGGTTCCTTAATGGGCATCCACACAATGTTTACACCATGAAAAACAGTACAAGACCAGGCCATCGAAAACTCATAAATGAATAAAGAGACCATGCTTTGAATTGTAGAAGTGATAGCAATGCGAAGATAATGAGGGACGAAAGAAAAAACAAACACATTCAGTAATCGCCATTTATAAAGTACCAGACATCAAAATCAGTTACTACTTATGGTTAGTACCTATACTGTACCAGGCCCAAACCAGGGAGTCAGTAACTAGTAGATTCCAATTTACATGTCAAACTGTCCAGTATTAATGTGAAGAAATGTGCAAGCTATCAAAGGACTGTATAATCTCAACTCATTATTCGCCAATCATAATCTACGCAGGATTTGTAGTTTCACATTGATCAACAACTATCCAATAATCTATATATAGCATCAAATGTGTTAAGAAAAGATAATGAAAAACAAAGAATACACTCACTGCCAAAGAAAGTTGTCAATCAATTCCCAATGGACCTAAGCCCCTGCAACTGCTCTCTAATTTGATCCTGCAACAACTCCAACCGCTTAGAAAACACCTCCAACTCCAATATATGTTGATTCCTCCACCTGTCATCGCCCATTTTATCCCCACCCATGGCCCCAGTAAAACACAAGGGTGTCGGACTTTGTGCCAATCCAAACCCATGTCCACAACACAGCCCATTGAGATTCGGATTGGAACTCATTGTATTGAAAAACAACTCCTTGAATATAGGTGACAAACAACTCTTCACAGTCTCTTCAATCACAATTGACATGGATCCTGTTATCCCCATGCCCATCACCGGAACAGCCATTGGTGTCACTGCCACTGACGGCTGAGTGTTATTAATATTACTATTGGCGGCATGGGGCTGTTTGTCCTCCACTTTCACTGCTCCAGCTCGGTTCCTCTTCCTGGCGCGGGGGGTTTTTGCTGTTTACATCAATGCCACTGGGGTTAGGGCTTTGACAATCGGCGAAATTGGGGTTGTTAAGGTCGTCATCATCCTCTTCGATGGGGGCAGTAGAGGCACGAAAGGCGGCGGAGCCAATGACGTCAACGCCAGTGCCGCCCCAGATTTTGGAAGATATTTGGAAGGTGACCTGATCATGAGGGCTCTTGAATGTGTAGTCTTTGCCGGGGCCAAATTTGTTAATGACATTGCGGTACTTCTTCTTGAGCCTACGGAGCTTCTCGACGAGCTGGTTCTTGTTGAAATCGAGCTGGAATTTGCTCTTGATCTGGTCATAGAACGCCGTCGTGTCGTGGTGGTGGTGGGAGGAATTGTGGGGCTCGCAACGCTGGGTGGTGTAGTCTAGGAATCCCTGCAAGAGTTCAATTTCGTCCTCGTCGGTCCAGAGGCGCTGGAAGAGCTTGCGAGAATCGTCGGGTTGCGCCGGCTTCTTGGTTAAGATGGTTTCCCGTTGATGTTGTTGTTCTTGCTGCCTCAGGAGGGGATCAGGGACGCCCGGCAGGGCGATAGCTACTTGGGCGGCGGACGTAGACGGAGGAGGGCGATTAACGGCGACAGCGGCAGAAGAGGCGGAATCGTCTTCGTCGTGGTCAGAACTTCCGACGTCATCGTCGTCGTCGAGGAGGTCTTCGTCTTCGTTTAAGAAATTAGCAGCGGCGGCGTTGCTGGGGTCATCGGCGGAGGCCATCAGACTAATATGTATGGGGTTGGGTTGGGCTGGGGGTGGGGTTGGCGGGGGATGGTTGGCTTGAGGAGGGTGCTTAGGTTTAGTGCAAGATTTGAGGGTTCACGCTCTCTGGGCTAATTACTAGGTTTCGTGTATGACGACCGAATTGGTGTTGAACGCTTAACCACACGCCCACTACGGTACTCCACAGCGAATGTTTGGTAAAAATCCAGATTTAGTTAATTTTTTACCAAAATACGTGAGCTTGGTTGGTTATTAGTAATGTTTTTATAGTCAGAATCAAATTTATTTTGTCTTAGTGGTTCAATTGTTGGCTCAATTGATTTGATATAAATTAATTGTATTTTTCAATTAAATTGTGTAAGAAAATGTTATAAATCAATTGTTATGTATAACGTAAAAAAGATAAATAATCAATTAAAAAATATTTTTAATAAAATAAAAAATTCAATTAACCACGTACATGTAATAAAATATCAAATTTAAAATTCTAAAAAAATAAAAAAAAAAGAGAATGGTTTTTGACCGATTTGATGCGATTTTTAATTTTTTGCCCCTGAATAAATCGAACAGACCACAAATTTATTATTGGACTAATCGAACCAGCCAATCCGATTCAAGTTTTAAAACATTGGTTATTAGTGTTACTCTCTACATCCAATCCAAAATAAGGCCTCTATTAGTTTTATATTTTTATCTTGATAATAACAACTGATAATTCGTGGTGTCATAATTACATTATAATATTAGTTAAAATGATAATAAATTGGAGTCGAAAATAAAAAAAAAGGTAATTTATTTATTTTCGAGAAAAGCATTTCTAGAAATGAAAAGTGAAGAAAATTAGGTTTTATCGGACTCGAACTATAAGTCTAGTCTTCTTTGAGTCGACATCCTCATATTGTTGAGTTGCAACATTTTTATATTTTTAAAACTTATATCAAGTTATTTTCATCATAAGTTCAGATTGTTTAGGCTTTAATGGTAAGTTGTTGAGTGTTGCGGATTTTGCGAACACAAGTACACGCTATCGTAGATAAATAATAAATTGGATAAGTAAGATATCGTTCACACGAGAAATACTAAACAAGATAAGACAAACAAGATGAATAACTTGAACTAATAATATTTGAAATTCAAAATAGAGGATCAAATAAGGTTACATCATCCTCTATAAATAAATGTTTAGTTCATCATATATGAATATAATTTCAAGAAATACATGAAAAAGAGCATGAAAATTGTTCATAAATTGAAAGAAATGGTTGAAGTTTTCCTTGTCTCCAAGAATGACTCTCTTTTCTCTCCAAAAATAACTCTTTGTCCAGCAGCACCTTTCTGTCCAAGAATACCTTCCAATGTCCAGAATTCCTTTGGAGGCTCTTTGGGGTCATTAAAATCAGATCAGAAAAGCCCTAAAGAGGGCTAAAAACCTATTTTTCCTCTTTTATCCACGTGACAATACGTGGGCACTGTCCACAGCGAGACCTGACGTTGAACATTCTCTCTTCAGCATCTGCATCCTCTTTAAACTGATATTGTACTGCTTTCTAGGCCGAACTGGCTTTTGGTGTCTTCATACCAATTTTATCCCTATGTTTTAGCTTTGAATAGGAACTTGTATCAACTAAATATGACATCTTTGGAGAGAGTTATTCCTAAAATACCAAAATATATCATAGCAGAACATTTCAGCCCAGTGTTGACTCTTGAACTCGGTTTCTACCATTGAGATAGATAGAATTGAATTTTATGATAAACATAAAAGTTGTAGTTTATGAATCAAGTCAAAAAAATATTTGAGCAAAGTGTTATGATTGAAATACCAAAATTGCCATCAGTTGCACCACAATTCAGATTCTTCAAACATTTCAACCAAGTTTTTGGTATCTTTCTATTTTCTTCTTATTTTTGTCATTACCTATAATATTTCAAGTTAAATACATAAAAAGTAACAAAAACACTTGAAAACAAATCAAATGTTAATAAAAAGGCATATGAATTATTGGTATAAAACCAATTTATCAAATATCCCCAAACTTTACCTTTTACTCGTACTTGAGGAAAATTCAAAATCAAACAATCATAGGCTCATACTTTGATCATGAATTACTAAACTTGATCAACCAATTAGAATGCCTCATCAATTTTATTGCACATGAATCTAAAGGTTAGTCACAAAGCTAGTCGAATGACACTACAAAATTTGTGCTTCATCAATCTAATCATGAATTCAAAATGTGTGTGTGTGTGAAGTAACTACAAACTTGGAAATGATTTAAGTCATCTTTGACTCGTTTGTGCCATTCAAGCCTACCATGATCGCACTTCTATTCACTAGTTACCCCTTTGAACTGCTTTTCAAAGAATGGTATGTGCAAGGTATATGAATGACCACCATTCGACTTCATTTCTTGAAGCTCACTATACCAATCCTTTATAGCCCAAAAAACCAATGATTGTCCCTAAGAGCGCTTAAAATATGACATTTTGTGCACAATCTTATCAAGGGATTATATGGAGACATGTTGAGGGCGTAGGTTTATGTATTTAGGAGTATGAGCAAGGAAAATATGCAAAAACAATTAATCACAACTTATGTTTATGAAAAGAAATAAGTTTGGGGGTTGTGAAAGTAAAAGAATAAGAAATGAAGACTTGGGATTCATGAAAAAAAAAGAAAAAAATTGTGAAAAGGAAAATAAAAGAAAAGCATGAATCCTAAAGAAAAATAATTAGGAAAAAGAAAAGAAAGGAAGAGAGTTAGATTCTATGTGCAACGCTTTATGCTCTCTTACCTTGTTTATCTCTATCTTTCTTTGTAAGCCAATACCTAGGCCTTACGTTACAAGCTTATTGAAGTCCTTTTGATCCAAGTTTGTAAGTGTCTATATTAGTGAATAATGTGTATGAAAAGCAAGCCTATGGAACACCTAGAACTCCTTTTCTTAGATCGTGAGAATCATTAATCAAGCAAGTTCTAGAACACTACAAAATGACCAATACAACTTATTGAAAGCAAAATCTAACACCAAGTAGCATGTAATTCATAAGATTTTTACACGACGTGCTCAATAAAAATTCATCATTCATGACAAGGATCAAATACACACATGAATCGCCATGTCACAAGATTAGCAATCTTTCTTTCCTCTAGACTCTATACAATATCAATTAGGTATCATCATAGACAATCAGTAATTAAGTTATTCATTCAATCACAAAATATGAACTCAACTTAGTTTGTTAACAAAGTACACTTGCACTTGGCCTCTCATTACTAAACATGGGTAATACAAATTGAAAATTTTGGCTCAGTTTTTCACATAAAGATCAAACACACTAAATACAAATCACACCCCCAACTTTAAAATTAATATTATCCTCAATGTTTAAAGAATTAAAACACATAAGAGATGGAAATAAGAAACTCCCCTTTCCAATAGATGATGCACTTGGAGCTCATGGGAGATCCACACATATCACCAAGTCAACTTTCACCTACACAAGAAAAGAAAGCATGAAAGCTTATGGGTTAAAGTAATAAAAAACACAAACATAGACAAAGAAATGCAATAGTTGAAGATGCCTAAATCTAGAAAGCAAACATATTAAAAATGAAAAAAATCTGTAGAGCACAAGAATTGGTCACCATTCCCAAGCATATCTTGAGTCACCCTGGTAGGCCTTGCTTCATCTAGTGCATGCGTTCTGAAATTCAATAATGAAATTAGATTAGTGCTTGCATCTAGATCACATAATGTTATTTCACAAGTAAAGTTTCCAATTAAATACGGGAGAATGAAACTCCTTGAATTGGTTAGCACTTGAGGTGGCTTCTCTTGCAAGATGACATTGCACTTTTCACTAGTTTCGCACTCCTCGATTTGTTATTATTGGATAGTTTTGCAATGCTCTCTTGGATTGATTTCCATTTCCCTTGAAAAGTTTCTTTATGTTTTTTAACATTAATTTTAGTAGCAAGCTGTCCAATTTGAGTTTCTACTGATTTCATTTGAGCTCCTAAACTTGAAGCTAGCTGCCCCAACTGAGTCTCAATGTTGTCTTTGTTTTATTCTTATTAAATCGGGCTCTTATTTCACTAATGAAAGTGCTTAGCAAATATTCTAATGATGCCTTTTTCTCAACTCTGGTTTCTATAAATGAAGTGCTAGTGGATGCCATGGAATCCATTCCTTGAGAAGCTCCATAAGAAGTCCAAGCTGCAAATTGATTAGAAAAATAAGAAATTTGGATAGCAAGTTGTGTAAATGGATATACCTTAAGAACGCCACCAACCTTTTCAATGGAAGACCTCTTGGAAGGCCATTGATAGCTATTAGTAGCCATTGTTTCAAGACTCCTAGCGTTATGCATAAAAATACATATAACCCAATACAACGCACGACATTCATCAAAATATGGGAACAAAGTAAAAACAATCTAGAATAAAATTAAGACAAAGTCATAACAATATTAATGCAATTGTGATAAAAAAATCCCCGATAACAGCGACAAAAACTTGTTCTTGAAATTGTTTACAAACCACAAGTGCACGGTGTCAAGTTTTAATACAATGGTAAGTTGAGTATCGTATCCACAAGGATTGTAATCAAAAATTACAACAAGTATTGTAGCTCAAATAGTCCTAATTTTATCTAGAAAATCAAGTAATAATTGGTAAACAAAGTAGAATAAGATAAAAATTACAAAGATAAAACTAGAGTTCATAGAAGTAATACAACAAACACCTTATGAACAGAAAATTCTAGAAGAATGACTCATCTAATTATCACTTATGTCATTTCTTCCAAAATATACTAATTAAAGTCAACAATACATGTAAGTTAAGAATTCTTAAGTTTATCAATTTCCTCTCTCGAGTGCCGAATTGATTATAAGTTCTAATATGAATTTTAATATCTCTATAAAAATTAAAGAATAAAACTCTACAAAGGTTCAATGAATTTTTCTTCAAAACTTCAAAGGTTTGATAAACTTCTCAACTCTATGATTATTAGGTTATGTTATATTTATGATCATGTATAATATTTTCTCTATCAAGTATCGAATCTTATACATCAAACACTCTCAATTAATGACCAAATAATCAAGATGCAATACTAAACAAGACAACACAAACAAGATGAATAACTTGAACTAATAATATTTGGAATTCAAAATATAGGATCAAATAAGGTTACATCATCCTCTAGAAAGAAATATTTAGTTCATCATGTATGAATATAACTTAAATAAATACACAAGAAAAAATATGGAAATTGTTCACCAATTTGTGAAGTGGAAGAAATGGTTGAAGCTCTCTTTGTCTCCAAGAATGACTCTCTCTTCTCTCCAAGAATAACTCTATGTCCAGCAATACCTTTCTATCCAAGAATACCTTTCCATATTCAGAATTCCTTTAGAGGTTCTTTGGGGTCCTTAAAATCAGAGGGGAGAATCCCTAAAGAGGGCTAAAAACCCATTTTGCCCCTTTTATCCATGTGGCAATGAGTGGGCGCTGACTGGACAGCTAGGCAAAACCTAGCGCTGAACATTCTATCTTCAGCATCTATATCTTTTTTAAATTCATATTTCACTGCCTTCTAGGCCGAACTGGCTTTTTGTGTCTTCATACAAATTGTTTTCCTTTGTCTTGGATTCCAGTAGAAACTATTATCGACTAAATATGACACTTGTAGAGAGAGTTATGCCTAAAATACCAAAATATATCATAGTAGAAAATTTTAGCCCAGTGCTAACTTTTGAACTCGGTTTCTATCATTGAGATCGATAGAAATTGGATTTCATGGTAAACATAAAAGTTGTAGATCTTTATCTTGGATTTTCAATAGTTTATGAATCAAGTCAAAATGATATTTGAGCAAAGCGTTATGATTAAAATACCAAAACTGCCATTAGTCACACCACAATTCAGATTCTTCAACATTTCAACCAAGTTTTTGGTATCTTTTCATTTTCTTCTGATTTTTGTCATTACCTACAAGATTTCAAACTAAATACATAAAAAGTGACAAAAACACTTGAAAACAAACTAAATGTTAATAAAAAGGCATATGAATTATTGGTATAAAACCAACTTATCACCTCTCCCAAGATCTAATAAAATTTTTACCAATTGCTAACCCACTATATTCCTTTGTGAATTAAACAATCAATAAATCATTGGATTCTATGGATCTCAATTAAGACTACACAAATCATGCAAGTATATTCCTATCTTACATGCAATTTATAATTTTCTATACATTGAACTAGACACATATATCACCTCCCAAATCAATATGATTAGCAAATCATTCAATTAATGGCCAAGTAATTGAAAACATTAAGAACCATATAGAAAACTTCAACTAAATCAAATAAACATTCAATTGAATTGAAAGAGAAATTCAAATCATCCTAATTAATTTACATCAAAACCCTAGAAAAGAAAATTAGCCCTTTATCATGTCTATCAAATTCATAAACAAATTTGAATGCATGATAAAAGAAAAATCACAAGAATAGGAGAAGAAGAAAAATCTAAAATCTTGAAAGATGAAGCTCCAAACTTTTTCCTCAAACCTTCTTCCTTCCTCTCCTTTAGTTTTTCAAAGCCTTCTTAAGTCCCAAGATGACCTAAAGTCTTGTTACGAGAGTTTTTATAGTTCTTCCAAAGTGAGGTAAAAATCTAAGTCCAAAAAATCAAAATTTTGGAAAAATACATCATTTGGTGCCTAAGCACTAAGAAATGGATCCTAGGCACCATGTGTTTTGTCTACCTCATTAGCAATCGGCGCCTAAGTGCCAAATAACGGCGCCTAGGAGCCAAACATGCTATTTTCAGTGCCTAAGCATCTTTTCAAGACATTTTTGACCTCTTTTTAATTTGAATTAACTTTTCATGTCTTGTAATGAATTTTAACTTTATGTCTTAGCTTTCCATAGAACTTAAATCAACTTGATATGAAATATATGGAGAGAGTTATGCCTAAAATACCAAGATATATCATACTAAAAAATCTCAGTCTAGTGCTGACTCTTTGATCTAGTTTTTCTCAATCATTTCTAAAGAATTGAATTTTGTGGTAAACATAAAAGTTGTAGATCTATCTCTTATCTTTCTAATGGATTAAGAATCAAGTTAGTATGATATAGGAGCAAAGAATTATGAAAAAAATACCAACATTGCCATCATGAGAACCACAATGCAGATTCTTCTAAATTTCAACCAAGTTTTTATTTCTTTCCATTTTCTTCTCTTTTGGCTATTACCTACAAGATTTCAACCTAAACGCATAAAAAGTAACACAAACACTTAAAAAAAATCAAATATTTATCAAAAGACATACAAATTATTGGTATAAAACCAACTCAACAAATACACCCAAACTTAAACATTTTCTTGTCCCCAAGCAAAATAGAGAAGAACAACTAAAATAAAAAAACAGACACAAACTTGAGTGTCACAAAGTACCAAATCATCAACATGCCTAAAAAATTGCTAAAATGCCAACTTAAATGAAACTTCAAAAGTCAATCATTACCTAAGTGCCAACATGCATACCAGTTTAACTCAATCTCATAATCTTGCGTGTGTGTGTATAGCCAGTTCATCAAGTCATATTCATCACTCGGATAAAGTTATAAAGTTAAACACTTTCTAGAAAATCCACTTCTAAAGATGAATTGATATGATAACCAAACTTCA